>QANY01006045.1:1089893-1461131 GCA_003255025.1 Datisca glomerata
GGGGGGGGGGGGGGGGGGGGGGTAGATAATAATAGGTATTGTGCCGCCTAACGGAGTATACGACGCGTATCTCATCCACTTCTATGGATAAATTATGCCTCTTATTGAGGGCTTCTATACCTAAAAGAATTCTATATGTACTAGGAGTGTATTGCGAGGGAGCCAGACGAAATGTACTGAAAAATTCCTGAAATAAAGGTGAAAAAGGAAGTTTTAGTCCTAACGTTATATACATGGAGGCTAAGGAAACCTGGTACGGAGGATTACAAGAAAATATTTTGGTATCCCATCCCCAAAACTGCAAACAACATTAGATGGGAATGCATCTTTATGATGGGCAATAAAGTGATCAAACTCTTTCTGATTCCTAACTAAGGGGATCGTGACCCAGAACAGTTTTTCTGCCATAACTAAACCAAGAAAGCAAGGAAACAAAGGACACGAAGAAGAAGAAAGGAGATGAAGAACTTACAGAGTAAGGATAAAGCGTGAAAGGGAAGTGTGGGAGATTAAGGCCATATATATATGTAGCGGATGCAAAAGCCAGGTTCAAAATGGTTAATGAATTCAAAATGAAAAAAATTTGGCAGACAGCGGGCACAAATAAGGATACGTGACGAATGGATACGTCCAATCTTCTTAAAAGGAAAGCCAGTGATAACATGACAGTTGGATAAAGGAAAACTTATTGGATCAGAAACGTGCATGACGTGAGAGCCGTAAAACAAAGCAACGCATAAAGAATGAAAAAAATGAAGCCCACGCGCATGCGTGTCACAATGGGATAAAACAAAATTAAGAATAAATGAAGTTTCTAAGGAATGTGTCAGTAACCCCAGAAATGAGGCAATGATGGTACATTATCTCATTATTTGAAAATATTTATGATCTTTCTTGCATAACACTTAATGTTTTGCAGAATAAAAGAGGATCATGAATTGATGAAAGTAGATCAAGAATAGTCATTCTCCAAAAAATGGGACGCGATTTAAGAGACTCACCCAGGACTCATGAGAAGCGTCGAGAAAGCAGAAATAGATGACTAGCTGAAATCGTGAGACATCTCGAGAATGGGAGATTGTCGCCTTCAGAACGAGAATTAACATCACAAGAACGGGGATCATCGCTTCAAGAACGTGAACCGATATCTCGAGAACGGGGAATCATTATCTCCTGGACATGACAGAACATCAGAACAGAAATGAGGGTTCAGATTGACAGTCAAGTGATCGTGATTGATTAGGTGAGCTGCATCACTTGGACAAGACAGACTGGTCAGTCACCAAGTGGTTATGACTAATTAGCTCGGAACCATAGGGAACTGCCATGTGGTAGCGATTGATGGGCGACTGAGTGTGACAGATGTAAGATAAAGAAAAAATGGGATCCCACAATGGATATTATCCTAGGCCTGATCTCATATGTTATTTTTATTATTATTATTATTATTATTGTAAGATCTATAAGTACAAGCTCATGTAAAAAGAAGAAGGAGGACCTAAACAAACCTAACCTAAAGGTACTGCCCTTCCCCTCTTTTCTCATAAACAACTATGTAAAATCATTTACATAAGTGAATATCAACAATTTTCTCATGATTTTTCTCTCTTTTAAAGGTTTTTCACGTAAATAATGATGTTTTTATTCTCTCATTATCTCTTTAAATTATGATATTTATTATTTGTTCGTAGAGAGTTCTCCATACCCAAAAAATCATTTACAATCTATGAATGCATTTTGTGTTCTTTTAGTTCTGTTAGTTATTCATGACCACAATAAGAGCCTTTGCTTACGGCAAATTAGAATGTGACACCTACTTTGTTTTCTCTATTTATGAACTATGCTTGTTCAATGAAATTGTCAATATGTTTATCTCAAAACTGGTGGTACAGTTTGCACCCGAAGAAAGCAATCTATCCTTAAACTTGTTAAGTTTTGATTGGGACCTATTAGTTAATCTTAGCTCAATTTATTTCATTCAAATTTGGTCAATTATCAAATTATAGCTATAGAATTAAAATTACTTTTATTTGACATTAATCTAATTGTTCTTATTTAAGTTTAAAAAGAAAATCTAGTTGTTCTTATTAAACAGGTTCTTAAAGATGAATCCTTTGCTATACTAGTTCTGATGGCACTTTTCACCACCTTCATCACAACCCCAACAGTCATGGCCATCTACAAGCCAGCCCATGGCATCTCCACCCGAACTCACCGGAAACTACGCGATTTATCTACCACCGATGACTCCTTCGACGAGGTACGAATCCTAGCTTGTGTCCACGGACCGGGAAATGTACCTTCACTCATTAGCCTTATTGAGTCAACTAGGACCACCAAAAAATCACTACTCTAGCTCTTCATCATGCTCCTAGTGGAACTCACTGAGATCTTCATCAATAATCATGGTCCAACGAGTCCGCAAGAATGGCTTCCCTTTCTTCACAAAATCTCGAAGGGGTGAGTGGTATGACCGAGTTACTGGAGCATTCCAAGCGTATAGTCAACTTGACCGAGTCAGTGTTCGACCCACCACCGCAATCTGACATTTGTCAACATGCACGAGGATATTTGCCACGTGGCAGAAGATAAGAGGGTGACAGTGATCATCTTGCCTTTCCACAAAAAAGGGAGAGGGGAGGGTGATGAGGCAATGGAGAATTTAGGCCATGGTTGGCGTGGAGTTAATCAGAGGGTGTTGAAGAATGCGCCTTGCTCGGTGGCGGTTCTTGTGGACCGGGGATTTGGTGCTGATGGGGCCCAAACAACGGGACCCACTACTACCATTTCACAAAGGATCTGTGTGGTTTATTTTGGTGGGCCTGATGATCGTGAGGCGTTGGAGTTGGCTGGACGGATGGCTGAGCGGCCAGCCGTTAAGGTGACAGTGTTGAGGTTCATTCAGAAAGGGGGAATGCAGAGTAACGATGCTGTCTTACGGACGTCACCAGCGAAGTCTAGCGAAAAGAGTTATAGCTTCTGCACGGCTGAAATGAGCAGAGAGAAAGAAAAGGTACTATTTTCCTTCTTTATATTCAAAACAAATAATAGCAATTGCAAATAGATTTAATTTTATAATTTAGAATGATATTGACTAATATGCATATACAATATTTAGCTATAATCTTAAGCAATACGAACCGTTATAATTATTTATACACCCAAAAATGTTTTGGACAAGATTGGTTCACTAATTTTATTCTTATTCTGTTGTCCTTGTAGGTTTAATTTTCCGAGTTAGAATATAAACATTTGATTAAGCCTCAATGTTTGAAGCAGACACAAAGATCTAATTATAATTTTTTTAAATTACGCTATGACTTAATTGAAAAAGTTCATGGATTAAATTGAGATAAGTGAAATTGAAAGACTAAAAACGCATTTTGGCTAAACAGTCCTCAAATACACTAATATTAAATGAGGTTTTGGATATTCTGAAAATAAAAGCACTTCCAATTATCACATATATTTTATATTTATAAAGTATCTGTTTTCTTCTTGTGGGAAAAAATGAAAACAGGAATTGGATAAGACAGCAGTGGCAGAGTTCCAAAGCAAATGGGATGGTGTGGTAGAGTATACAGAGAGGGCATCAAGCAACATTATTGAGGAGGTCTTGGCGATCGGTAGGAGCGGTGACTACCATCTAATCGTGGTGGGAAAGGGTCGATTCCCGTCCACGATGGTGGCGGATTTAGCAGAATGCCAAAAGGAGCACGCAGAGTTAGGACCAATAGGAGACATATTAGCATCGTCAAATCAAGGTGTAACGTCTTCATTACTTGTAATTCAACAACATGATGTGGCTCATACTGAGGAGACCCCTGTTTCTAAGATTGTACATACAGAGTCTGAGAAGTGCTGCTGATGAACCCTCTAGTGTTGGAGAGATTTCTGAAGTATGAAAAACTAAACTGATACTTTGTGAATTGCATTTGCTATTATGTGTTCCGGGATTTGTCTTTGATTTAAAAAAATTTGAGAATTTGGAGCTGTAAATATGGTATTCACCCTTATGATTTGCAATACAATAGTAAAAATGATTGAAGTTTTCTCGGAGGTCGGTATAGTTTTTTTTTCAACGTCCGAGATCTGGAAAGTGACCGGAGAATTTCTCAGAGTTACGACTATCATCCTTCTTAATCAAAGTGATGTGTTAAGAATTAACTCAAAATTTCAAATAATTAAACCGACTTAATCCAACATATCAAGTTTTCTAGATTACACACAATGTTAACAATGTGTTAGAGCGTGAGATCTTAAGTTTAATATTTCCCACATTTAAAATTAAATATTCACACGATAAAGTCATTTAGAAATTTCAAAACTTCATAAAAGGAGTTTTAAGAATTAATTAAAACGATTAAATTCAATTAAAAACAACAGCTTAGGTTAGGGGTTTGAGATTAAGAACAATTTCAACAATACTAGCATTGTGAATTAATCATAAATTTTATAAATTCACGAGTATATACATACAATTTCAATCACTAGCCATTAAATCCCCTTCTAAAGTTTCAGTTACCAAAACAAACGAGGAGCGGACCCAGAAAAAGGAAGACAAATGAAAAAATTGAATTGGCCAAGCCGAGAAGCCTATAGTCTCTGCTCAATTAATGGTACTCATCGACCTCCCACAAGCACAAAGCCCTAACGAAGCAAGCCGATCCGGCCACCACAAGCGCTGCAAACAGCGGAGGAACAATCAAGTCAATACTCGACTTCCTGAACAGGTGGTCAGGAAAGCAGAGTATCCCTCCCGGCAAGTCCAACGGAACTCTAACAGAACCCTCCGCCTTACACTCTTTCGAGAACGAAGATGACGAAGAAATCGCCGTCACAAAAGCCAACTCCGGAGAGAGCGACGTCACCGCCACCGTCAGCGTCAGAAGCGTCGTCCACGCGACGGCGTATATTAGAAGTGGCCACCGCGAGGTTACGCGCTTGAGAATGGAAGTGAAGAGCGAATGAAGCATTTCGTTTTCCTTCTTGTAGGCTCAGGTATTTCTGCTTTTCTACTATATATATGGATGAGAGAGAGAGAGAGAGAGGTAGAGTTAGCCAAACAGAAGGAGTAGGAGAAGGGAGTTTAGGTGGAGGGAAGATGAGAAACAAGGAAGGAAGAGGGAAGTGACTCATTTGAGTTTGACTTATTGTGTAATTGTTTGTGGGTTGTTCATGCATTTTTTGTGAGAGGTTCGGTTGAATAGGAGAGCGACTTTAATTTAGATTTGAGACAGTAAACTTGTACTTTTGGGACATCTGTCCTTTTATGGTTTTGGTTTGTTTTTTGGGTTTATATTACCATGTTTTTCTGTAAGTTGTGCAATGGAATACGTATTTAGTTTTAGGCAAAATTTTAATAGATTAATTTTTTTTTATAGTTCATAAGTTAAGACATAATATAGTTAGGTTATTTTATATAGATTAAGTTATTTTCAATAATTCTATATTACCATGTTTTTCTTTAAGTTGTGCAATGGAATAGATACTTAGTTTTAGGCTAAATTTTAATAGATTAAATTTTTTTTTCGATAGTTCATAAGTTAAGAGATAATATATTTAAGTTATTTTATATAGATTAAGTTATTGTATATAGATTAAGTTATTTTCAATAATTCTATAATTACATAATACTTCCTGAAAAATTGAATTGAGATCTTCGCTAAACTTAGAGAGTCTATGTTGAGCAGATCTGGGGCATTAGATTGTTTTCCATACACATAAAATATTGTTGTTGTAACACGCATCAAAATTTGCGTGAAAGACTTCTGAATCAGTCAACTACCCAATAACAATAGAAAATAGAAATACTCAAAACAGGGAGCTGGTATGGGGAAGGTGTGACTCCCCCACCCCCACCCCCACCCCCACCAATCAGCCCCCTTCAACAAAATACTTTTTCTTCTTTCTCAGAACAGAAACCTGAAAGTAGCAACCTCCTCCAAATGCATATATATATATATGTATTATCATGAGGTAATACCTATAATCACAAGGTTGCATTTATAATTCTCTCTCACATAGCTCTACATGACCTTTCATCACATTTACACACTAACACACAGTTATAATTCATGAATCACATTCATAAACAGGACAGTAATTCACCGAACTATCACAGAACATCAGCTGCAGAAATAAAGTTCTTACCTTCTCATCTTTTCCGGTATGCTTTAGTGGGATATAGGCTATCCAAGATACCACCGAGAGTGGCCAATGCATCTTGATACTTACGGATTTTGAGAAACCCTCTTATCATGGTAATCTCACTGTCTGAGCATTTCACTTTCTCCATGACCATATCAACAAGCTTGATAAGCGTATGATCCATGGATAAAGCACAGAGTCCATCAGCCAGTAAAATAAACGATGAGAATTCCGGTAAATAACCTTTATCTGTCATCTCAACCATAAAATCAACAGCTTCTGCAATTGGTCCTCCACCATTACAAAGCCCCCGGAACACAATCTTATAACTTATTGCATCAGGAGGGTCAGCCTTCTCCATCATCTCTCTGAAAAGTCTCATAGCTTCTTTTGTTCTCTTCCGTCTGAACAAAGCTTGTATTACAGGATTATAAGCTTGTGGAGAAGGGACCATCCCTTTCATTTGAACAGTTCTAAGAAGCCTACTCGCTACCTCAACTCTACCTGCCTTACACAAACCGCCAATAAGCGTCCCATAGGTGACAATATCAGGTTCACATCCACTTGAATTCATAGTCTGGACAATATCAGCAGCTTTTTTAATATCTCCCGTCCTGCAAAAGTGCGTGAGAAGTGAATTGTAGGTGAACTTATCAGGTTTTAGACCCTCCATTATCATCTGGTCCATTAGCTGAGCAGCATCCTCAACTCTCCGACTCTTACAAAGCCCATCAATAAGGGTGTTGTAGGTTACTGAGTTCCTTGAAACCCCTAGAAGTTCCATCTGATCAAATATCTCCTCAGCTTCTTCTATCCTCTTGTTTTTACAAAACCCATCAATCAAGGTATTATATATAACTACGTTTCGTGCACAGCCGCTTGACTCCATTTCTTTTAGCAGACCCAAGGCCTCCTCCAGCCTCCCACTTGAACAAAGGCTGTCAATCAACATATTATAAGTGAATTCATCAGGTTGACAACCTCTATTCTTCATCTCCTTAAAAAGCTCCATTGCATTTCTATGATTACGGGACAAGCAGAGCCCTTGTATCAAAGAATTGAATGTGCATACATCTGGTAATATTCCTTTGTTCGAAAGAACATGAGCGAGTCCAGTGGCTTCTTCAACTCGGTTCTCCTTACACAAGGTGCTAATTAGAGTGTTGTAGGTAACAGAGTTAGGGCTGCAGTCCCTAGAAACCATCTGATCTACAACGTCTACGGCTTCTTCAATCTCACCCAACTTACACAGTCCAAGAATAAGAGAGTTATACGTGTATATGTCAGGATCAAATCCTTCTTGAAGCATCACATCCATTATGTCCATCGCATGTTTAACATGCCCCGCCCTGCACAAACCGTTAACCAAAGTATTGAAGGTAAACTGGTCGGGACGGAACCCCTCCTTGGATACCTCTTGGATGAAACCCAAGGCTTCCTCAATCTTACCCTCTTTGCAAAACCCATTAACCATAACATTCACTGTTATATTGGTACATGGCAACCCACTATCCACCATTTGTTCTCGAATTCTCAACGCGCCTTTCAGATTACCCTCCTCAATATATCCCTGCATTAGGGTTGTGAAGGTCTTCTCATCTGGGGACAATCCATAGTTTGGCATTTCTTCCATCATCAGAATGGCAGGCCTGATCTGATGAGCTTTACAAAGTGCCTTAATCAAAATGTTAAACGTCAAAATATCTGGCCTAATTTTACTCTTGACCATGTTAGAATGCGCAGCTTCTACTAGTTTAAGCTTATTTCCATCAACAAGCTCATTCAACAAGACATTATACAAATGCGTATCGGGTTTTAACCCAAATTCATCTTCCATCACTTCAAGAACACCGGGAATCTCATCATACAGTTCAAAGTTCGCATAACTCTCAATGAAAATCAAGAAAGTACCAATACAGACCTCACAACCCGCGAGCTTCATATCATCCAAGACTCGCCTCATCGATTCAAACGACCCCACCTTTGCAAGCTTACGAAGAATCTCCTCGTACACCAAGGAATCGGGTACGAAGTTGGGCTGCTTAGAGGCCCAATCGAATATACGAACCGCCGAGACCTCGTCAGTTTGGCGGCGGAGTGTGTCTAGAAGCTGCTTCTGAGTGAAGTCGTGAGGGAGCTCAAGAAGTGCGGTGGATGAAGGCAAATTGAGGAGAGAAGAAGAGGTGAGCTGGTCGTATGGTGAAGTGGAAGCGAAGGAGACGGCTAAATTGGAGAAGGGCTTGTGGGAAAAGGAGAGCGGCGGCGGCGGCGGCTGGGGGCAGTTTACAGGATATGGGAGAGATGGAGGATAACAATTTAGACAAGAGGTGAAAGCCATTATTGGGTTATTTTAACGAACATAGAGAGTACAGAATTTTTTGTTGAATATATTTGAATGAATGCTCGAGCAAACTGGGAAGGGGGTGAAGCTGAGGGGGATTTTTGGACATTCAACTCTCTCGAACATAATGATAGAAGGTTTTTTTTTTTTTTAAATCGACTAAAGACTAATCATTTTATAAAAATTAGCTCTTAACTCATACATCAATTTTTGTTTACCTTGGTTTTTTGTCTATCTTTCACTCAAAATATTTTTGTGAAATTATATGTTTACCCTTCGTTTTCTTTTTCGTCTTCTTCTTCGTCTTCTTCCTTCTTCATGCAGCAGCAAATGATTGTTAGTTCTGTTTTCTTAAACATGTATAAGTTTTGTTTTCTTCTTAATTTTTAGAAAGCTTGAATTTTCATGGGTTTTTCCTGTTAATGAATTTTCTGAGAATATTTTTTTTTCTAGAGCGTTGTTTGAAGTTCATTTATTTTTTTTTTCTGAAAACTTGAATTTTGGAGGAAGAGGAAGAAGAAGAAATTTGATGGGGTTTTGCCCAGATTTGAGAGAGAGAAAGAATGACTTTTGTTATTTTGTACTACACGATGGGGTACACCTAGCGTCGTGTAGCCATCGTGGGGACTGTATGATGGCTACATGACGTCAATGTAACCATCGTGTAGTCTACACGATGGCTACAAGATGCTAGTGTATCCCCATCGTATAGACTACATGACACTCGTATAGCCCGTGTATCCAAATTTATAAACAAAATAACTTATAAGCCTCCAAAAGTGCTTAAAACGGTATAAGCTTCGATTTGATATCTCTGAATAAGCTTCGATTTGATATCTTACGGGCCACGTGGTTCAACCCAAGTCAAAAGTTACACCCTTCGGAAGTTTATCGGACCGGAAACATTAAAATTTTTAATGAAATTTTCAAATACTTGAGACTATATTATATTCTTCAATTTTAAAAGTATTCCTGACAGAAGATGCTCGTGTACCAATCACGTAGTCTACACGATGTCAGTGTACTCATCGTATAATCTACACTAGCACCGTGTAGCCATCATGTAGACTACACGATGGGTACACTGGCGTCGTGTAGCCATCTTGTAGTCTACACGATGGCTACACGACCCCAGTGTACCCATCGTGTAGTCTACACGATGGGGGTACACTGACGTCGTGTATCCATCATGTAGTCTACACGATAACTACACGACGCTAGTGTCTACACGATAACTACACGACGCTAGTGTACCCCATCGTGTAGTACAAAATTAATAATAATATATTATCTCTCTCTGTACGGGTTTCTCTCTCTCAAATCGGGGCAAAAACCCATCAAATTTATTCTTCTTCTTCGTTCAAAATTCAAACTTTCCAAAAAAAAATAATAAATAAACTTCAAACAACGTTCCAGAAAAACAAAATATTCCTAGAAAATTCATGAACTGGAAAAATCTATGAAAATTCAAGCTTTCCAGAAATTAAGAAGAAAACAAAACTTATACATGTTCTAGAAAGAAGCAAGAAAACGAATGGTAAACATGTAACTTCACAAGGTATTTTGAGTGGAAGTTGGCCAGGGGTCAGGGTAAACAAAATTAGTGTAAGGATTAATTTTTGCAAAATGGTTAGTCTAGGGGTCTAGTTTAGCAAAAAATCCAACGATAGATGATGACGATGATGCTTTAGAGACAACGATATTATAGGGGTTTTTGGCTAAAGTAGACCCCTACACTAATCATTTTATAAAATTCGACCCCTACACTAATTTTTGCTTACCCTAATCATTTGCTCACCTTCAATGCAAAATCAGCTTGTGAAGTTACCGAAAAACTCATTCATGAATTCTAAACGACAGCTTGAAAAGAAGTGATGATTACACATTTTCACTGCACGAAACCCCACACATTCGTGTATCTCACTTGCATTTCCTCATTTCTCTCTTACTGTTACTATCTATCTATCTCTCAAAGTTGCAGCAACTATCTCTCTCTGCAAATCCTTGAGTCTTCATCTCACATAGCAAGGAATCACAATAAGGTAAGCTTTTCGGTTTTTGAGTTTTTATTTTTTGGGTTTCTGAGGTATTTTTTCTGTGTTTCTGAGGGTTTTTTTTTCTGAATTTCTGCATAATTGTTTTTGTGGATGTCCGAATCACAGCAAGGTTAATTTTTCCTAATATTTTTTATAGGTTTCTGAGTGTTTTTTTTCTTATGGGTTTCTAAGTGTTTTTTTCTGGGTTTCTGAGGTTCTGATCTTGGTGGGTGTCTGTTTTCTGGGTACACGGAGATCATGTACACTACAGGATGGTTACACAATGAACGCGTCCCCCTCGTGTACTACACGAGGGTCGTGTAAGCCTCGTGTAGACTACATGGGGACTACACCAAGATCATGTACCCCTCATGTAGTCTACATGAGGGGGTCACGTTCGCCATGTAGGCTACACGAGGCTTACATGACCCTAGTATAGACTACAGGAGGACTACACCAGGGTCGTGTACCCCCCTTGTGCATTCCACACGATGACTACATGAGTATCGTGTACATTTTCTGATCTTATGTTTGCCTTGGATTTTCTACAAGTTATGGTTTCATCAAAGGTGCAACTAAGATATGTCTATGACGTTAACGTAATTCCAGAAGCAAGGGTCAATCCAAAGTGCAATACCCACTGCATAGAGGTTATCAAGACCAAGCTGACAGCTCCTTAACTCTCCCTATTTAGGGAGACATGCTTTGGTCATCTCCTTGATCTCCCTTTTTAGGGAGATATTTTCAGCAACTGTCTGCCAACAGGTGCTGACCAGGGAGGCCGAATATGTCAACGGCACTCCTTCTGAAGAGGAAATTTGGTTTCTTGTAAACGAGGAACCATTGTGCTTCTCCAAGGAGGAGTTCTCGTTGATGACCAGACTAAAGTTCGGTGAAGCCCAAGATGAGAAGAAGATTCGTGGCCCCAACAGACTCTCTGATCTGTACTTTTCCAAAGCTCAATCAATAACCATGGCTGATTTGAAGGTGAAGTTTAAAAACTCTGAATATAAGGTAGATTTTGATCGGGTCAAGATGGCTCCGATTTATTTACTAGAGCATTTTCTGTTGAGGAAGGAGAATCATACCCTAATTGAGAATAGATGGATGGTTTTGGTTGACAACCTTGAAACGTTCAACCAATATTTGTGGGGAGAGCTCTCTTTCTCCAAAACAATGAAATTATTATTTGTTATCAAGAATAGAAAGGTTATTTTTTGTGATCTTAAAGAATAAAAAAAACAAAAAAAAACACAGTAAACCCCGCTGCTGTTCATGGATATTCACTCAATGGATGTCCATTTGGCTTCCAGGTACAATTTATTTAATTCTATGTAGTGATGTATTGAATTATTTATGTGCTGAATACTAAATTACTCTCTTTTGTTTAAATAAGCATGTGTATTTGAAACTATCCCTTGGTGGGTAGTTTGTTTGGTAACCAGGTTTTGACCAAGGTGTCAATGATTCTCAAGTGGTGTCCGACCATGATAGTACTAGTTGAGAATCTTCAAAAATAATTTTTTTTAGGTAGAATGTATGTTGGTGAATTATGTTGACAAATTAATTTATATTACTTTCACATATACTAATTTATATTTCTTGCATTTTCAGTTGAAAGTTCTTTCCTTGATCCCTACTGAGGAGGAAGAAGAAAAAAATCTACTGGAGATCAGTAGTTGGAGAGAAGGTATGTTCAAAATCATTTTCTACCCTTCTTCTTCTTGAACACAGACCTCGTGTAGCCATCGTGTAGACTATACGATGGTTACACTGACGTCGTGTAGTCATCATACAATCTACATGATGGTTACATTGATCTCGTGTAGATCAGTATAACCATCGTGTAGATTACACGAGGTCCGTGTAACCATCGTGTAGTATACACGAGAGATACACGAGATCCGTGTAATCGATGATGTAGTCTACACGATGTCTGTGTAACCGATCGTGTAGTCTACACAAAGACTACATGATGTCTGTGTAATCGATTGTATAGTCTACAAGGTGACTATACAAGGTCCGTGTACCCATCGTGTAGTCACCATTTTTTCTATTTTTTCTGCTTAATATTATGTGTTTTTTAGCCGATGCCTCCTTCATCACCCGTTCCAGTAGAAGAGAAAGCTAATAAAGAGGAGGAGGCCATTGAAAAGGAAGAGGAGGAAGAGGTCCGAGGAGGCCATTGAAGAAACAGAATAGAAGAAGATTGTGTCCAAGAAGTTCAATGGACATGAAGATTGGTTGAGGGAATGTCTTAATGGAATGGACCAAAAGATACTTCAGTGGACAGGAAGAGTTTGTCCATGCAATCAGACATTTCATTTGCAATTTTTCAAATTAAAACTTTGATGGATCATATGGTAACATCGAGGCCAGCCAATTACTCATTTGTCCTCGATCTAAGACGGGGAGGAGACTGAGACTGAGAAGGAAGCGAAAAAGAATAAAGAAAGAGAGAATGATGAAAAAGAAGAAGAAATGGTAGAGAATGAAGACGAAGAAGAGATGGTAGATAAGGAAGAAGAAAAGGAAAAGGAACAGAAGGAAGAAGAAGAAGAAAAATATGAAAAACAAGAAGAAGAAGAAAAAGAAGAGAAGATAGAATAAAAAGAAGAAGAGAATGTAGAAGAAAAAGAAGAAGATAATGTAGAAGGAAAAGATGAAAAAGAAGAAAGAAGAACAAGAAATAGAATGAAGAGAATAAGGTAATAAGGAAGATGAAGGTGAAAAGAATGGAGGTGAAAAAGAGAAAGAATAAATAGAAGAGACAAAAGAAATAGAAAAGAAAAAAGAGAAAAAAAAACAAAAGAAAAAAATACACAAAGAAAAAGAAAAAGAAGGGAAGAATGTGAAGAAAATAAGAATTAGAAGAAAGAAATAGGAAGAAAAATAAGAAATAAAAAAAACAAGAAGAAACTGGAAAAAAAAAAGTAAAAGAAGAAGAAACAAACAAAAAAGAAGAAAATGTTGCATCGATAATATCTGCATTGATAGATTCAATTCGGTCAACGGAACAGTCTAACGATGGAGAAGAAGAAGAGCTCTTCTGCCTTGGTGAACTCAATAGGAGGGGGATAAAGAGATCTCGGGTCCTAAAGTCATCTACTTGAAAAACTGAACAAGTTAAAAAGAAGAAGCGGCGAAGGAAAAAAGCAAATGAGAATATCGTTGCCCAAATGGAATTCAAACTTTTTCAACCATATGGTTATGTATCTTCAGAGGATAAAGCCCATTTTAAAAGCCTGGTTCACCTCCCAAAAAATAAATTAAGTTCTGTAATTTTACTTATTATTTTCATACAAGATGGTTACGCTGACCTTGTGTAGCCATCGTGTGGTATACAAGATGGTACACTGACCTCGTGTATCCATCATGTAGTATACACGATGGTTACATCGACCTCGTGTATCCATCGTGTAGTATACACGGTGGTTACACTAATCTCGTGTAGCCATATTGTAGTATACATTATGGTTACACTGTCATTGTGTAGCCATCGTATAGTATACATGATAGTTACATTGATATCGTGTAGTAAACCAATCATGTACCTAATTTTGATCTATTATTACGATGTACAGGAACAAAAAAGTAGACATTAGATTTTGCACCGTTGACGTTATCTGGTTCAAAAAACTAGTCTATTCACCTTATGAACGGCTTGAGTCAGATGTTATAAGTTATTTATAATCTTTTTTTATGTGGTATTTAAAATAAATATAAATATATTAAGTAATCTTTATTACATTGTAGCATATCGATGCATACATGGAGCTCATGAGGAGGTATTTACAAGACTACAACCCTCATATCAGAATCAGTGTTGGCGATTTGATTCTACAAGTAAGTAAGATTTTTTTTTTAACTTAATGAAGTGCACATCGTAGTCTACATGAGGCCTTCACGGGCCTCATGTAGACTTCGTATTGTCTTCATGGTAATTTTTTATTGACATTGAGGATTTAAATTTTTTTCAGTGATATCATAGAGGAACCATTCTGGCCGAATGGAAGAGTTTGAGCAAGACCCCGCATGCTGGGATGTTGACATTGATGATTCGCTTTGGTACCAGGTCCTCGTCCTACAAAAAAATTTTGGAAGGCGCTAGGAACAGTCTGATAAGGTTATCTTTTCAATGAATGTGAACCAAAGTCATTGGATTGCGGTTGAGCATTATTTGAATACCACTGTATTCATATTTATAACTTTATGAACACGACATATCAACGCTCCTTGTACATTAAAATAATGAAATATTTTATGAAGATTGTCCCTCGGCTGCTTCAAATGATGAACATTTACGAGAATGAAAAGGAGGATAAATCCAAAGTGAGTGGAAATATGAGATCATGAAGTGTCCACAACAAGAGAATGGGTAAGTGAAAAATACATTTGTTTGAAAGTCCACTTAAAATTTCATACATATTATTTAATTGTGTTTTTTTCATTTCATGTGTTTTGTAGGTTCGATTGTGGGGTATTCACCCTTAATTTTATCGAAACCCTCGCATAGAGGAAGAACCTCTAAGAAATAACTCAACAAAAAATGCCAGAATATCGAAGACGAATTGCAATTGAGTTATTTGCACATTGCATAGTTGTACCAAAATAATCTGAATATATTTTATGGATTTTTACACTTAGGCTCACGATTTTAAGAATTTTGGAACCGTACTTTTCTTAACAAACTTTTTATTTCTATACATTCTCAAATTGTGAATTATGGATTTTTATAACTTGTATTTTTAAAGCCTAATTTTCTTATATGTCATTGAATGCTTTTGATTACTATATGTTTAGTGTAAGCTTCATGTAGCCTACACGATAACTTCACGAGCGTGGTGTAGTGTTGATATAACCTACACGATGACTTCACAGGCATCGTATAGTGTTCATGTAGCCTACACGATGACTTCGCGAGCATTGTGTAGGATTCGTGTAGCCTACACGATGACTTCACGGGTATCGTATAGTCTTCATGTAGCCTACACGATGACTTTACGGGCATCGTGTATGCTTCATATAGGCTAATTAAACTTTATGACATTAGTAAATAACAAACACAAGTATGTTTCTATATTAATATTTAATTTAAGTCTACAAATATCATTATTTATATTTAAAGTGGCTTGGTCATCCCGTTGAGATAGAGGAGGATTTCTACACGTTTGTCGGTTGTGGCCAATTTGCCCCCAACATTTGCACTTCCTTCTCAGTACTTCCTCACCTCTAGATGGAATTTTCTATGTCCTATGTTTGCCACTTTACTACCTCGTTATAAGTAGAAATACCATATTTTCATGAACCTCTTGGTCGATGACCCAATTTGCTTGATCTCCGAGATGATGTATTGTTTCCACATACACAGCAATTAGATCCTCATTTTTAACATATATTGTATGCAAAAATATTACGCTGCCGACACTGCTTCCCTACCCCCACCCGCAACACGAAACTTGTGTATGACCGAAGGAAACAATGATAGTGATTGTGATGCAAGATGCTTCTTTTTAAGCTCAGTCTTAACCCAATATGTCATATGCGAGGTGAATTTATAGGAAGTCATTCTTCGTTCATAGAACCACAAATATGTCATGGATATGTTCTATAAGGCATGTAATGGGAAGCTTTCTAGCATGTCGCGATGTTTGTAGTCATTATATTGTATCGTCATCCATCAAAACGGGAATGTGCCCACCTCTCAACTCCCCCCACCGACAAGTATTGTAATATATCTGGAAATACATATGAAAAATGAGTCATCAGCCAATCAAATTCGAATCGACGATATTTCTACTGCTTTAAAAAACAATGCGACCGCATCTTCCCCTTTTATAAATTGATTTGATATTTTGGCCCATATGGAAGATGCAAGCTCCATGAAGCGCATTGGGAAAGATAACATGTGCAACATTTAGTATACTTGTATACATGTTGGATATAAACACCAAGTCTTCCGGATCATCGATTACATCGTGAAGTTTATGGAAGAACCATTCCCGTGAATCATTATTTTCTGAATCTTCAATTCAAAATGGAATGGGTCAAACTTGGTTGTTCTCATCCTTTGTTGTTGCAACAAATAATACCCCTTTGTATTTGGCTTTTAAGGCGGTTGCGTCAATAGCAATGACAAGCCGTATACAGCTGAAAAATCCACGAACAGAGTGTCCAAGAGCCATAAAAAATATTTAAAATGATCATGTTCATCGGTCTCTATGTGTATTATTGTCCCTGAAAAATATTTAATATTGATGTATTAAAATCAGCAGAGTACATAGTGCACAATATGCGTACGCGAGATCCGTGCAACCATCGTGTAGACTACATGAGGTTAGTATATGCATCGTGTAGACTACATGAGCACCATGTACCCATCGGGTAGTATATGCGATGGTTACACGAGCCTCATGTAGTACTCGTGTAGACATTATGATGGCAAAAGAGTGTACAGGATGTGCACACGAGGTTCGTGTACCATCGTGTAGACTACACGTGGTCAGTGTACTCATCGTGTAGTATACATGATGGATACACAAAGTTATTTAGTACTCGTGTAGACATTATGATGACAAAAAATAAGTACTTGAATTTTTTTTATTCTAACATGTGATAATATGTCGGGAGCGTCATATAGTTGTCTTCAGACGACCCTCGAACTAATTTCAAAGCATATTCCCCAACCCTTCATGGCTTATGATAACTTATGTTGACACCGAAATGAAGTATAACATCTTTAATTATGTCATTTTGCCTATATATTAGTCTGACACTCGTGTATTTGGTCTTTATAGAGTGACCAGTCAATGAAAATGTAGCATGATGATGTTCATGTCTCAATACTTCAAATGTGCATGTATGTGTATTGATAAACTTTGTAACTTTAAAATATGAACAATTTTTCAATTTCATGGCTCGTAACCTCCATTGGCATGTTTTCTCAACGCATACAAGTATCAATATTAACTGGTTTGACTTGAAAATCTGAAACTCAAAATTTCTCCGGATGGCCATCATACGAACAACCTTAAACAACTCAGTTTTATCACTGTACAAATGATTCATATTTATTGTGTTTGCTACAAGCTGATTCAAATCAACTCGTTGCTCATTGGCCCTAGGACATTGTTCATTTTCAAGTTGTGATGGCAATGGATAAATGGTCTCGGGTTCACGACCAGTATTCAAGTCTAAAATTGTTGTATAGTCGTTTCCACTGATGGCTTCATCATGGTCATCTCCACGGATTGCATCATCATACGCTCCCTGATCAAAATCATCATCATCACCATCAACATCAACATCAACATCCTCATCCTCGAAAGCATCATTCTCGTCATGACCAAAAACATCATTATAATGACAGTTCCTTTCAAAATGATCAACACTCTCAAAGTGAGGAATGCTTTCAGATGGAAAAAATTTAGGCTTGTTACCTACAAATAATGGGTTCGAAGTGATTCTAATCCATTATTTTTAACAAAAAACTGTAAATCTTTATCCTTTAAAATTTCAGCAGGAGGGCCGGGGACATGGCTTCTATAAAGAAATTTGACGGGCATATAATACTTTGAAGGGTCTATTTAGAGTTTTTCATGCAATATATCCAATAGCTCGTGGTAAGTGCAGTTAATTGATATCTCCAATAATTTAGTCTTCTCTCCACTAAAAGACCATGTTGTACCATTTTTCACCCAATCTTCATCGTGGATTACAAAAATTCAAACTTCAGACATATCTGTTTACACATCAATGAAGGAAGTCAGTACAATAAGAAATGGAATATTACGCGATGATAATGCAGCCATCATGTAATCACCGTGCAGTGTACACGAGACTTTCACGGGCATCGTGTAGTGTACATGTGGCCTTCACGAGCATCGTGTAGTGTACATTACACAATTAGATCAATGGTAAACACTTATACATTATACTTATACCATGATTTTACTAATCCAGCACTTTAAAATTTCAATTTACTAAATTCGCACCTTATGACGTAATTGATCTTTGGGCCGAAGTCTCTAGAGCTTCCTAAACTTAGGGTCTCGACACTGTAGTCTCAAAGTTATAAAATTAGATACTTTAGTCTCTCAAATTTTGAAAAATATCTTTTTTGGTCCAAAACATCACCGCAATTATACAGCCCTAACAAAATCGCCATGCCGTTAAAAGGAAAAAGCCTCCAAAGCTACACGCCTTTATACTACCCAAACGAAACGGTGATTCCTTTAAAAATAAAAAGCCTTCAAAGCCACTCTGAACTTCGGGCTTTAGACTCTTGAAATTGGACACTTAAGTTCTTAAATTTAAAGGGTTTTTGACATGATATTCTTATTATATAAATAAATGATAATAATAATAATTCACAGATAATGATAGTTATAAAAATAATTCACTGACAAATATAACCCACTAACTAAAATAGAAAGTACTAAAATTATTCATCTACATAACAAATGACAACACCTAGTTGTCTCTACCATCTCTCACACGATTTTCACCAAGTAAGCCACTTGCAACCATATCAAAAACCACCGAGACACAGCCACCGTTGCCGAGTCAAGCGCCTCACGGACCTCCACTGTTAGACACCGCCACTAATTTCTCATTGTTAGGCATAGAAAGATTTTATAATTTCCAGCTTGATGTGAGATTTTTTGTTTTTGATATCCTATTTTGTATTCGGGAATTAGACAACTGCTTTAAGGTTTCTTGAAAATGGGGTTTTTTCTTAGAAATAGTCAATAATTCCGAGAGAATGAGAGGGGTGGAATTTGTGAGAGAGGCGTATAGGGAGACGTCATTGATCAAGGTCGAGCTTGGGTGGAAATGATAGTCTATTTTGTTTATGGTGGAAAGGACAGCCTGTTCCGTTTTGCAAGTTATGGGAAATATGAAGAAATTCACATGTGTGTTTGAATAATGTCTCTGTTTTTCAAAATCTAAATTGTTCAAATATTTTTTTTCTCACTGATTCTCATGTATTTGATTTTTCAATCTCTTTGTGAACAAAGATTGCCTTTAAAAATTGGTCAAAAAAGTAAACAAAAATATATTACATTTAAGGCAAAAGGAGACAGGAAAAGGAGTGCAACTGCCCCAACAAAGAACCTGAGACATGGTTTCTTTGGAGCTTCTAGTGGAGTGAGCGTCATGTTCTCATTTTTTCATGGTAGAAAAAAGAGCTGGATTAAAAAATAGAAAACTCCACCATAGTATTATCATTCACAAATAAAAAGAAGGTAAAAATAGTAGATTAAAATGCATGTTTATCGATAAAATTGTTATATGTATATTACTAAATATTGAGGTTGAAAGTGAAGAACTTGAGGAAGGGAGTAATGATGAATCTAAAGAAAATGAACGAGAAAGCCAACTTAGAGAAGTCATGAGCCAATATTGACACAAAATGAGGTACTTATATAATTATAAAAATAATAGAGTTATTATTAACATGCTCTCATAATTTACTATTAACATTTTGGCATATAAAAATGGTTATATTAAATGATGGTTTTGTCACTATTGGCTCTGTAATATTCTTAATAATGGTTCTCAATTTTGATTCTCATTAATCTATTGTTAGTTATGTCAATAATTGTGTGTAAACTACATTATATGATTATATAACCTTAAACATATAGTAAACATGTTAATGATATGTTCACACTCTTACTCACTTTAAAAATGAATAATTGTTATAACTAGTAACACATTATTCTGTTTGTTTTGAACGATGAATTTGCATATGAATGAAATTATTGTGATTAAGTTGATATTATTTGCAACATTGCACGAATGGGCAAGTTGATCCCAAGAACACAATGACGTATTTGCAACACATTGTTCTTTATTCAAATTTGTCTATAGTATCAATTGAATCCTATACAAGCGAAGAAATTTTGAGAAAGATGTATTGATTACTTGAAGGTGAGCAAATTCCTTTCAAAACTTATGGTACATCTTCTAAGAAGACAATGCAGACATAATCGAGATAACGGAGTACTGTTCAACCTTGAGGGTAATATAATAAAGTTTAGCATAAAGGAGTTGGTAACAGGGGTTAATTGTGGCACATACCCTGTTGGACGAAGGCAGATGTTCCTAGAAGGTGAGCTGATTGAGAAGTATTTCAATAATAAGAAAAACATCTTCCGAAAAAATCTAACATGATCTACAATGCACTTCGACATGACCATAGTGAGATTAAGGTCAAAGATATATTGTTAGAAAACATGCTACTTCATAAACATGAAAATACGAAGATAAACATAGATCACATGGACGATGATTAAATGTTCAAAAGTTTCCCATGAGAGTGACTTTTGTATGAACTCACACTTAGGTTCATACAAAAATCTGTTGACTCCCACGATGTAAAAGGGGCAGGATTGGGAGGTTTCCGCCTAGCATTAGTTATATGGGCGTACCAAGGTCATACCATCCATTTCTGAGGGACCTTTGAAATATGCAACAAAAGTCAAGAACGAACTTCCTCGCCTCTATAATTGGGAATCAGTCGTTCAACAAGAATGGAGAGGATTGAAAAATATATTTTTAGGAACACCGATGTAAGTAACATGTACTTACAACTAACTTTTTTGCGTTATTTAATTTTGAATTTCAGTTTTGATATATTCAAGCAAATACTTAACTAACATTATAAAGTAGATTACGATATCAGGTCAAACTATTGCCACCAACATAGGATGAATGGGCTGCCACATACATGAAAAGAAGACAAGTTTCTAATCAAGATAAAGAAGAGGACTCAAGAAGTGGAGAGCCCGATGCAGACTCTTTTGACAACTTAATTCGTACACCCAACCAACCAAACACTGCATCGGGCTCTCCACTTTTTGAGTCCTCTTCTTTATCTTGATCAGAAGTTTGTCTTCTTTTATTAGAGTGACTCATGTGTATAGTCCATTCTTCCTTTATTGGTTGCAATGCTTTGACCTAAAACTATAATTTACATTATAATGTTAGTTAAATGTTTGCTTGAATGTATCAAAACTGAGATTCAAAATTAAATAATGTAAAAGAGTTAGTGGTAAGTATATGTTACTTACCTCGGTGTTTCCCAAAAATGTATTTTTTTTCAATCTTCTCAATTCTAGCTGAAAGCTCAATTCACAATTAGAGAGACAAAATAGTCCATTATTTACTTTTGTTGCATATTTCAAAGGTCTCACAGAAATGGTTGGTATGACCTCGTACACCCATATAACTAATGCTAAGGGGAAACCTCCCAATGCTACCCCCTTTGCAACGCAGGAGTCAACAAACTTTTATATAAACTCAAGTAAGAGTTCATACGAAAGTCGCCCCATGAAAAACTTCCGAGCATTTCATCATCATCAACCATTTTCATGTGATCTATGCTTATCTTCGTATATTTTTGTTTAAGTAACAGGTTTTCTAAACAATATATATTTGCCAATTTGACCTTGCTCTCACTCTGATCATGTCGAAGTGTATAGATCAGGCTTAGCTTTTTTCAAAAGATGTTTTTCTCATTATCGAAATATTTATCAATTAGCTTACCTTCCGCCAACATCCACCTTCGTCTAACAGGATATGGGCCACAATTAAGGCTCATTACCAAAGCAAATTCCCTTATGCCAAACTTTATCATGTTACCCTCAAGGTTAAACAATACTTCTTCATCGTGATTATGTCTGCGATGTCTTTTTAGAAGATGTACCATAAGTTATGAAGGAAACTTGCTCACCTTCAAGTCAAGCAAGTGAGCAATACAACTTTCTCTAAACTTCTTTGGTTGGATTCTTAATGTTGATACCACAGACGAATTTGAATAGAGAACGATGCGTTGCAAAGACGTCAATTGTGTTCTTGGGATTGCCCATTCCCACAATGTTGCAAATACTATCAACTTACTTACAATGATTTCATTCATGTGCAAATTCATCATTTAGAACTATAGAAATAATGTGTTACTAGTTATAACAATTATTCATTTTTAATATGAGTTAGAGTGTAAACTTATAATGTGTTACTAGTTATAACAACTATTCATTTTTAATATGAGTAAGAGTGTAACATATTATTGACAACATGTTAACTATATGTTTGTTTACACACAATTATTGACAAAACCGACATTTAGAATAATGAGAATCAATTTTAAGAACCATTATTAAGAACATTACAAAGCCAATAGTGACAGAACCTTCATTCGTAATCATTTGATAGAATCATTTTTATATGTTAAAATGTTAATAGTAAATTGTGACATCATGTTTGTGATAAGCACCTCATTTTGTTTCATTATTGGCTCAGGACTTTCTCTTAGTTGGCTTTCACGTTCACTTATTCTTTGCTCAAGTTCATCACTTTCAACCTAACGAAACATGAATATTAAGTAATATACTATAACAATCATACAATTTTAATATTAGTAAACATACATTTTAATCTATTATTTTTACCTTCCTCGTTTTTACATGTCAATGATAATAGTATGATGGAGTTTTCTATTTTTTAATCCAACTTTTTTTCCACCATTAAAAAACGAGAGCATGCCCCACTCCACCAAAAGCTCCAAAGAAACTATGTCTCAGGTTCTTTGCTGGGGCAGCCGCACTCATGTCATTTTCCTGTGTCTGTCTCTTTTTTCTTTAAATACAATATATTTTTTGACCAATTTTTAAAGGTAATCTCTATTCACAAAGAGACTGAAAAATCAAACCCATGAAGATCAGTGAGAAAGAAAAGGTTTGAACAATTTAGATTCTCAGAAATAGAGACATTACTCAAACACATGTGAATTTATTCATATTTTCCATAACGAGCAAAACGGAACACACTGTCCTTTCCACCACAAACAAAACAGACAGTCATTTCCACCAAAGCTCGACCTCGATCAATGGCGTCTTTCCTAAACGCCCTCTCACAAATCCCACCCCTCTCATTCTCTCGGGATTATTGACTATCTCTAAGAAAAAACCCCATTTCTAAGAAACCCAATCAATATCTTGAAAAGTAATTGTCTAAATCCAGAATACAAAATAGGATATCAAAGCATAAAATCTTACTTCAAACTAGAAATTATAAAATCTTACTATCATAAAATCTTTTTGATACATGATAGGGTTATCCATGCCAAAAATCCTATTAATAAACAAAGAGGGTCATCTACTACAAATTCCCAACTTTAAATCGCATCCCTTATAGTTAAGGGTGTGCAAAAATTGATCAGACCGATCAACCCGAACCGGATCAGATAAAAAATGATAGGTTTCGTCGATTTTTAGTTATAAATGATCGGTTCGGTCTAGGATTAGAGAAAAAAACTGAATGTTTGATTCGGTCTAGGATTAGCCAAGTGGTTTTTTCCTTGTCGGGTCGAAGTTGTCCCCCTACATAAAATAAGAACTTTTTTTGTTTGGAAGACTATAATATAAGACCCTTTGGACTCTGTTGATTTATGCTATTCTCTATATCCATATTTCCGCCCCCAGAACATTTATAAATATCAACACCCATTCCCTTTGTCTCCTATATTCGTCAATCCACGGTTCTACCGCTACAGGTCAATGCCCTTTCTTCTCACAAATCACTTAAAACGAATGGCTTGAATAAGGCATTAATATAGATATTCATTGATATAGCTTTTTCAGTTAACTCTCAAGAACTCACTCATTCTTTGTACAAAACACACAAACTATATATAGTCATCCAGGCAAGACACTGCAATACACGACGCCAATGCATGTTGATCCTTCAGAGTTCTCTAAATCATCGACCAACACAAAATTACCAAAAGCAAGCAATACTTTATTTATTATGTACAGTACCTGTAAGGGGGGAGACATAGAGGCTCAGAGTGCCTCTGCAACCGAGTAGTGCAGCATTGTCACTGAATTTTTAAGAAAGCTACCCCCACAATAGGTGTCGCCAACATCAAACTCAATCTTATCAGAGGGGTCGACCAGTCCTTCATGGGCGTTAAATGATTTATTACCACTATCCGAGTTTCGAACAACTTTACGAACCTGCCTCTTCTCTTTGCCACCACTCCCTCGCGACGAGTTGCTCCCCTTCTGCCATTTCCTTCCCTTCTTGTTATTCTTATACTTGTTCTGTTTCTTGTTTTGCACTGTATGTGACAATAATGTCTGTGGTGGATCATAGACATCAGGTGCCCATTTCACAGTCATTTTCATAGGCGGTACACCTTGTTGGGCACGACCACCTTTCATTGCAGACACAAGCTTCAAAGGAGTCTGAAAGTGAAGTAAAAGAAAAAAGTCAGCAGAGAATGCCTACTGAAAGTAAATGTATTACTCTAATCATTGAGATAGAATAGTACTTAGCTATTTCTATCTCCGAAATGAGTTCACTACATCAAAATTTACAGAAAAAGCAATACAAGTGATTTCATCACTGAGAAAGGTTCATTAATATCTGCAACTCAGATAACAGTAAACAATGACAGAATACTTTACCATGACTTTAAGATAAAAGCTTACCGGCAAAGATATTGAGCGTGAACATGAATGAGGAACAGATTCCTGCTCATCAGAGAAGAGCATCCTTAATGCTGCTCTAGGGTCTTCTTCCTCTTGTGATGGCACTTTCGGAGGCAATAAGATATCAGTACAAGGAAAGGTCGCAGACTTGCCTAAGGACTTCTTAGAGCCTTTAATTTGGTGTGATTCAAGCCCTTCACCGACGTTTCTATCCTCCACTTCAATAACCTGAGCGCCGTCAGAATTACATTTCACTTCTTTGATATCTTGAATATGTAATGACTCCTTAAGAGAATCTCCAAGGTTGTTAACTAATTCACTTCCCTTAGCACTAGCGGATATCTGCAAATCACGGAGGCTGTTTGTGGCTTGCAGTAGTAACTCAGAACACGCAGAGTGATTGTCCATTAAGGATTACAGGTGCAACCAAACTGTCAAGACCTGCATATTGAGGTTTGGGGCGATATATTATTACCATCGAACAAAATCCCAGCTAGTTAGATGGTTAAAAATATCCTTTTTTTATATAAGATGACCAAATGTTCAGTAAAATAACCAATTGCCTCAAGCAACTAGTGTAATCGTTTAGCAATTCCTTCTTTAAAAAAACAAGCAGTACTAAACCATTTCTTTCTATCATTTATCTTTTTTCTCTTTGTAATCATTTTTACTTGCTAAAATTTCGGATTCATATTACAAAGCAATGAACTAAGGAATTCTCACGGGAAAAATACTCGTGAAATTAAAATTACATATCACCATTAAATTGTGTGATAATAATGTTTGACATTCGCACTTTTAACCCCCCCCCCCCCACCAAATTTAAAGGCCAAAAGGCCGTGCTAAAACTTCATCGAAAGAAGAAGAAAGACAAAATGCTATGCAAGCGTATGAAAAATGAACGAAATACCTATTCCAATGTTGAGGGAAACAGAAGACCTCTGCAACAGTAAGTATCAGACTTCTCCGCTTAAAACCTCAATACCAGATGGAAAACTAAAAATAGATTATGACTAACTCGACCGCTAAGATCTCGATGAAGTTCTTCGCTTCTTGCGAAACACGAAATGAGAAGAATCCCAATAACAGAAGTATAAAAAAGAAAAGATCTCGGTATGATCCTAACGTTAACTAAGATTACCACGACGATCACTTTTCTGAAGGTGTTTCAGACGATGCGATGACGAACCACCATGGAAGGTTATCAGGGAAGGAAGAAGAGGGCGGATAAGAAGATCAACGGGTAGCGAAGGCATTTCTGAATGTTCTTCGAACCCTTCAAGCAAAACCCTTAAACTCAGTCTCAGACAACAAAGATCGAGCAAGAAAGACAATGTGGTGTCGATTCAAATGCCGAAAGAATAGTGCCCACAATCATTGATCTCTGATCAAGCTGATTTCGAGTGATTTCAACCCATGACAAAAGGTAAAGAAGCAGAATAAGCTCGGAGAAGACAAGCCAGGTCGGAGAGATAGATGGGACTGGATTAGGTCGGAAATGGATCACGGATAGAATCCTATTTATAGAAGGAGAATCTTTGGTCAAATAAGTGTGCGGCTGAGATGCTCCACATGTTTGTAAGAGAATTAGACGTCGTTGCATATATCGTAACTAATCTTGCGTGCGAGATATTTTGCGGTTTGCACGGGGGTTCAGTTGGGCCGGGTCCGGGTTGTGAAAAATTTCGCATAATTTATCAAATTTCATAATTTAAAAGAAAAAAAAATTTCACGTACATTTAGGGTAGTTTAAAATTAAGCACTCTTTTAAAAGTCTCAAATATAATGATAAATCTTCTAATAGAAACTATATGTAATCTAGAGTATTTATAATTCTTAAATCCAAATCTCTCTAATTCAACAATGAATGTATAATAAAATACAGCAAAATCATTTTATTTATTAGAAAAATTATGTTTTACATTCTTAAACTATCATTAATAGACATTTTAAACCTTAAAATTTAAAACGTTACAATTTAAACACTAAATAATCTTAAATTCATAATTCTAACTATATATGTAAGATGTAACTTCGTCTACTGCACTGTAATTTTTTACAAAACGACATCATTTTTTCTTATCTGAAATGACATCATTTTTTCTATTATGAATAATATGATCAAGAACGGCGTCGCCTCAGATAGAGAAAAATGACATTGTTTTGTTAAAATACTAACTTGCAGTATAAAAGTTAGATTTAAAATTAAAATTATGAGTATTAGATAGTTCAAGTTTAAATTATAACGTTTTAAAGTTTAGGGTTTAAAATGTCTGTTAATGATAGTTTGAGAAGGTAAAGTGTATTTTTTCCTATTTATTATATATAAAAAGTAAGAAAAATATTAAAATATGATTCAGTCTTTTCATAAGTTATTTTTTTTCATTTTATCAGTTATATAAAATGAGTCATTTAGTCTTTACAAAGTACCTATATTAATCATATTAATTTACTTACGAAAATGAAAATATGTTATCTACTTATACGAGTCAAGTAAAAATGTTAACATACTTACGAAAATGAAAAAGATAAAATCCACTTACTCATCACAAGTAGTTTATATAAACTACTTGCTAAGAGCAAGTGGTTTTTATGAATATGAATAAACAAAAATTAGTTAAGATAAAAATTAATTGCTTTGAACTGTAAAAGATTTTTCCGGTGAGGAAAAATCTATTGTGAATGAATAATAAAAATAATTTAATGAGAGAGAGAATGAGAGAATAATGACTCGAAGAGTTTTTGTTTGCTTATCTTCAATTGATTTTTGAGGTTCTACATGCTCCTAACACATGAAAGTGATAATTAAATAATAATAAATAATCATATTCAGTAGCAAATAATGAGGAATTGATAAACATCTTCAGGAAATATCCTCTTTGAAGATCCCCTTCATAATTGTATTCCGGATCCTATGTTCAACATTCCATTTGTTCCTTAATTGATTCCTCAGTCTAGATCTTGCCGCATGTAAGGTCAGATTTTGACTATTCATTGGCTCACATTACATTTAAAAATCTTATTCTTTGAAGTGTAACGACTACCCTTTCTTATTCTGATGGTATGCCTTTCATCTTTGTTCTCACGTGTTTCTTGGAAGCACGCGACATAGCTTCCTAAGCAACCTTTTGACTGTCTTCTGTCAGTGATGGTTTTCATTTTCTTTCACCGTTACATCTTCTCGTTTCCATTCTTGATATTCCTTGCAAACACACAGCATGATTTTTAAACTTACTTTTGGCAGACTACGTCTGCTTCTTTTTCCAGTTGTCACTTCATTATTTGTCAGTAGTTGTGACGATTCGTTTCCACTACACCTTTCAGTTATGCCTTTTTATGAACCTTTTGGTACTCAAGTACCTCAAACGTCCTTTCATTACATCTTTTCAGCATTTATGAAATGAATTAAAATCCTTCTTCGTGTCTGTGGCCTACTTAAAGGCCTTTGTCTTCATCATTTCTTCATTCTTCACTTTCAATATAGTAATTTTCCATCCCTTCTTCTTCTTCTTCTGCCTTTCTTATATTTCTTAGAGTTATGGTAGATGGAACCAAATTTCAGCCCAATATCCCTTTAGTTAGAACTAATCCTGAGTTTAGGCAGTTTATGGCTTCTTATTAGAGATGTTTTTCTTTCTGACGCCCTTTGTGCTTTTGGAGAGAATGTGTCACCAGGTGTTCCGTGTAGATCTGCATATGAAATCACCATCCACCCAATGCACATTGCATTAGGCTTCAAATTTATCGTTTTGCCTTTCTATCAAAATTTCTTTTCCATATATCATTTAGTCCCTCCCAATTTACCCCAAGTTCGTATACGGTAGTTCTCGATTTTGAGGCTATGAATAGATGATATAACCTAAGCTTAGGAATAACTGAACTCCAGTACTTGTATATAGTTAAACGTCAAGATGAGAGTTATTACTTAGCTCCTCGACCGGGAAAAATGAGACCATTGATAATCGATCTTCCAAAGGGAGACAAAGGATGGGAACGGGATATTCTCCTCGTTGGTGGGAATTGGAGTCATGATGGCCACTGGATAATTCCCAAGACACGGGAAATTTTCAGTAAGTCACTGAAGCTCCTTCCTTTTCTCTTTTCTTTATTTTCTTTCTTCTTCTTGTTGTTGTATTTCTGTTTACTAACGTTTCTTTTTCTTTTGGTTGTGCAGACGAATGAGCCAACAAGAAGCTTTTCGCAACAAGGGCACTCAACGAAAGGATTGCCACTACTTACCATCGTCCAGGGAAGAACTTGTATGAACTCATTGATCTAAGAATGGAAGTTGATGTAGCCTCTGCATCTACTTTGGTTCCCATTGCCTTAACATATGGACCATCATCACCTCCTTCTGCGCTTCCTAGAGGTATTCTCGTTCCTGCTTTCTGTTTAGTTCCCCGTATAATCACTTTGAGTTGTGTCTATTATGGAGATGTCCAGGCGTATCCGTACCATAGTAGGTGAGATCGGGGGAAGGAATGTCCGTGCAAGAACGGACACTTCCATTACTTCCAAGGCCCCATCATTCCTACTATCCAAGATGAGGGTGGCACTGTCCGTTCAGTGACTTCTCCTCTGAGTCCTCCTTTGCCAATTGTTCAACAGGAGTCTGCTCAGCTATCGCTTCTAATCCTCAAACTTCGACCGAAGAATTCATTCCTTGGAGTTGAGGTGTTACACAGTCATTCCTCCCATTCCAGCATCAGTCAGTTTTCTGAATGATGTCCAGTCTTCCCACATAATCACTAGGGGCAACATGTGCGACGCAGACACATTGACGATCCACAATATGAGAATCGGTGATCTCATCAGTTCACTAAGCCATGACTTGATGAGGGTAATGTTGGATCGGGTTTTAAAATTTTGAAGAAAAAACAATTAACCACGAACGGTTCGTGGGTGAAAAATTAAAAAAAATCACGTCAACGATTTAATCATATTAAATATAAAACATTTTATGATCATGCATATTTAGATTGATATATTTAGAAGAGGTAGAAATAATATTATGCATTTCTTATATCGAAGAAGTTGTGACTTAGTGGAATCTCACTGATTGTCTTGCGTTCTTCGTTCTTCGTTCTTCGTAGAACTTGATACAATCTTCGCACCAACAACCACTCGTAGGATTCATAAGTATATCTCAATAGGATGTCGTTAGGAATTGAGTGTGGGCCTCAAAACAACAGAAGAAGAAAAAACAAAACTTTCTCTTCTTCCTCTAGATTTCGATGGCAACAGGGAGGGGAGAGAGAAACTGTTTTATTTGTTCTGTGCAATCACACACTGTGATCAGGGTTGTGTCAACACATTTAGGCAGACAACCCTAATGTCATTCCTCATATAAAGGTTATCGAATTTACACATATACCTCTATACTGTAAATTGCCAAAATTCTCTTCTCTTTACTGTAATTGTCGAAATTTTACATCTCCCTAGAGTCAATATTGTGTTCAAATTCATCAATCCAATTTGATAAATTAAATTGGTCTCCATTAATTAATTAATTTTTTATTTACTAATTATCTAATAATTAGACAACAATATTTAATTAATTTGAACATTAATTCTTGCTCCTCACTACTTTAGTGACAACACCCATCGCATATGGATTCGAGAAGTATATATTGGTCCAAAACACGTTTTGATTACTGTGCTAATGAGCTACTCTTGAGACTGAATGAACCCATATTAGTAAAGTTATATGATACAAATACTCAGCCAATTTATCTCCATAAATTCCTGACCGATTTAATCATGACATCTACGACTCCACTATAGGTCTGATGCCGAATTAACTCTCGATTCATGCTCGCTACATTTTTCTGTTGATGCAAATAGATACTTTTTATTTCAATGTCCACATAATATTTTACTATGTTACCCTCAGTGAATATCAGAAACAAGAGCAAGGTGTAAACTTACCGTTTTACCCCTTTAGTTATTATTTTCTTAACTCTTTTATTGACTGTGAATAAGAAAGACATAACAGTGAATTGTCTCGCACAGTTAACCACGTCTTATTCAATGATTCATTTCATCGAGTATCTGACCATGTTTATTTATTCACACTCTCATCAATAAAGCATAATGTGATATTGTTTCATTTTGTAATCTCACCATGAATTTCATTTGTGAATCATGTAACTTCAACATAGTTGAATCACGATCCCAACAACCGAGGTATTGTCGAGAAATTCAAACTAAATTCTTTGACGTGTCAAAAACTACAAGTAACTAAGTCAAGTTTCGTATTCACGTCAAGATTAAGATAATCAAGAAAATACCCTTAAGGTGTAAGCAATTAGATTTAGAGCTAGATAAACGGTTTTGCTCTAAACGAATTTGTTATTGGTCTATTCAACGTGTTCAATAACATGTCTAGGTCAACCGTTAGAGTCTCCACTACTATGTCCCAGAACCAACAACTTTTGGTTTAACCTAACAGTCATAATCAGACTCGATTGCTCAGTCGATCCTAAGACTGTGAATAACATTATGAACTATTTTAGAAGAGTTTGTCTAGAAGACGCCTCGATCTTTACTCTTCTTACGTTGACAATAGTTCCAGGATTTGAGCAAATTATAAACACGCTTTAATTAATAGAAATTTTTTTACTCATTCATTAAATTCAACAATACAAAATGTCTGAGAAATAACTAAATACTCATAAATAGTTATGACGCCCTAATTTATGGACATAATTCCAACAAGTAAGTTTCAGTTTTATTCTATATGTCATTCTTTTACTCAAACTTGTGTTTTTCCACTTGTTTTCTTCTTTTTGCAGGACATTATTCATCACAACGCCCTCTAGGGCGTTGATGAACCTCTGCAACGAATTAACTGAGAGTCATGATCTCGTCACTAGACTTCAGGCCAAGATTGAGCAGCTGAGGAGGACCAAGATCAGCTATAATAATCTGTAGAGAAATAGGCTCAAGAAATAGTTATGGTGAAGGTGGAAAACTTCAAGCTGGCAAATTCTTTAAAGGAACCTGAAGAGTCATTAAGGGCAGACTTCAAGCTGGTAGAGTCTTTAGAGATGATTCATTCAAAAGCTCCTCCCAGAAAGCCTCTCTACGACCTGCCTTCTGATGTTGAGGTTGAGATCAATGGCTCAACAGAGGATGCGGTTGTTAATCCTCCTAAATCCATTGCTTATCAAACTGAAGCTTCTCCTGACAACCCTAAAGATGTGGGTGCCAATTCTGTTGAAGATGCCACTCTAGACCCCACTGCTAACGAGACAATTGTTATTTTTTAGCATTTTCTAGTAATTTTATACATTCCTTTCAGTTGTAGTTTCCTATTCTTTCGTAATTTCCTTTTCCAGTTTTACATTTTCATTTTCTCCTTGTACTTCATAATGAGAAAAGACTTGACTTTTAGAATCACACATTTGTTGAATTTCCTTTTTGTTGCACTTTCAATTTTTCTAAAAGGCTTCGGAAAATTTAAAGCTTTTCCTTTAAGCAAAAATTTTTCATTAGAGACAAACTATGATCTGTTCTCAAGGACTTAAGCAAAATTTTAAGCTTTTTCTTTAGAGACAAGTGTGCTCATTCTCAAAGACTTAAGTAACATTTAAGTTTTAACTTTCCTTCAAGGGCAACTGCTTCTGCAGCAGAATTCGTTCTCAAGTACTTGTAAAAATTGTAAGTTTCCTTTGAGAACAACTGCTTCCATAGCAGAATTCGTTCCCAAGGACTTGTAAAAATTTTAAGCCTCAGTTCTCCTTTGAGAAAAATTTATTATGTAGTAGAATTCATTCTCAAGTACCTAGCTTTGATTCAGAACCGCTTTGAATCACTTTGATTTTTCTAGAGAATAGAAACCCATTGTAGGGCTGTTCATTCTTAGGACTTAGGTTCATAGTAGAACTATGGCCCTGATTTCCTTTACAGAGCAGGATCTATTGTAGTGCCGTTCACTCTCAAAGATTTAGGTTCATTATAGAACTATGACCCTAGTTTCCTTTAGAGAGTAGGGCTCATTGTAGTGTCGTTCACTCTCAAAAACTTAGGTTTCTTGTAGAACCATGACCCTAGTTTTCTTTAGAGAGTAGGGGCCCATTATACCGACTTTCACTCTCAAAGACTTAGGTTCATTGTAGAACCGTGGTCCCGATTTCCTTTAGATAATGGATACTCATTGAAGTGCAACCCCAAGGACTTTGGTTCATTATAGAACCATGACCCCAATTCGGTTGTCGTTTATTGTAGAAGAGAGAGAGTTGACAAAAAGTATTTTATATGGAAAATCCTTGCTAGAAAAAACACGGGAAAATATTCACTATAATAAGTTTATAATTCAAATAAAATATCTTTTTAGATGTGTAGCATTCCAGGGCTTTGCCAGGTCCTTCTCGTCTTCCGTTGTTAAATAATAATATTCTTTGCCTCCAATTCCGTTGACTATATACCCTTCCAAATTTGGTCCAAGCTTTCCTTCTTTTTGGAAGATCTTATTTAGGACTAGATCTCCCTTCTGAAATCTCCGTCTTTGAATCTTTTTCTCAAAGTAAGCTCTCCTTTTCTGATTATAATTATCCATCCGGGTTAAAGTTGTTTCTCTCTATTCTTTTAGAAGATTGAGATTTTTCTCTAGAAGTTCCTCATTCTATACTCGTTCAGACTTCATTTCACGGTTGGGGTAACGCCCCGATCCCCGAGGGCTAAACATATGTGTAATTTCACAATTTTAAAATTCTCAATTCGAAACAAACCATATTTTGAAAAAATTTCCAAATTGAAATTCTTAATTTACCTGTGATAGAAAAACTTTGACCTTCAATAGCGGAAGCATTAACTTATCCATGATCAGAATCTTAATCATAAAATAGCGAAAGCAATAAAATGTCTTAAATGCATAATTAATAAAACCTCGAAAAACTGAAATCAAGTGAAAACTTGAAATCCATAATTCATGAACCTTTCACTAATCATAATTCGTAGAAAAACATAACGTAAAATAACTACTGAGTTCAACAGAAAACGTTTTCTCAAGTTTTAAATCAATTAATAAACTGAAAACATAAATTCTTCTAATTCAACTGGTTATGACAGTCTCCCACTAATGCTACTCGTCATCAAGATCTGCATCATAAACAACTGTGGGGGGTGAGTATTTTAAAATACCCAGTAAGCAAACTTACATAATAACATGTACCCACATGTCATAAATGCAATCATGACATAACATAATTGAAGTTGACATATATCATAATTGAAATAAAGTAACGTACTTGATCATGACATGACTTAACATAGCACGTAGATAACACGTGTCTCAAATAGAATCATATAACAAACTTATTCATATCTTGTCCTGGCATATCCCCTAGTTAACAACCTAATCAGAACTGATCACACGTTAACTAAAATATATCATGACGAATTGGGTGACGAAACAGATGACACCCTCGGGTGACGAAACAGATGGCACACATCGGGTGACGAAATAGATGACACATATTGGGCGACGTAATAGATGGCACTCATAAGTGACGAAAAATTTGAGCAGATGGCACATCGTGAGTGACGGATAAATATTTATAAATGACACCCAATGTATGATCAAAATATGAACAGATGACACCCTATGTGTGATGAAAACATGAACAGATGACACCTCATTCGTATAACAGAACAAAATGTAAACAATCTTGATTTCTTGTTAACTAAGGGTCGTGCTTAAATTCATATCTTGCTTAATTACCACTTGACTGAATTAACTTCATAACTTGCAGAGCCCAACGTATGATAATAATTAATCATATAATGCATACTGATACATGTAATAGAATCAAACATGATAACATACTAACGTCAAATCAGTCATTCTCAAATATTTATCTCATCATAATCAAATTAATAACTGAACAATAAACAATTACCAAAGTGTTAACGAAATATAATAATTATTAAAAAATGGTTAACAGAAAATAAATACATGATACAATTATAATATCAGAGTTACATCGTTATATAAGTAAATTTACACAAACATATATATGAACATAACATGTTTATAGATAATTAAAACTAATGAGAATAACACATATTACATTTATCACACGTGCGTCACATTACTATGATGTAAATTTTCTTACACAAAGCATAGACATTTATCACATATGGGTCACACTACGATGCAAATTCAGTTACTTGAACTGGAGGAATGAACTCAACAACTAATGACCTGAAATAACTAAATTATTTGAAATAAATCAATATAAACATATCATTGATATCATATAAATAGAGATTTAATTAAAGCAATGCAAAACGGTCTAAGCGAGGTCGAAAAACAATACTTTAGGTCAGAAATCGAAAGATCAAACTTAGCCAAACAGTTCAGACCGGGCTGGTTCAGATCACATCAGTTCAGTTTGGTCAGATTCAACCGGCCGACCCGGTTTAAGTGAACTGTCGGCCAGAACCAACTTGATGGCAAGTCTCAATTGTAGAATGGAAAACATAGAGAAATAAAGAAAAAGAGAAAGGGATCGCTAGCGATGGAAAATTATCGGTGATGGCAGAAGCAAAGAGAGAGGGAGAAAGAGAAGCTGAGCAAACAAGAGACAGAGAAAATGAGAGTTAGAGAGAGAACGAAGAAAGAGAGAGAGAGGCAAGGAACAAAGAGAAACATCAAGAGAAAAGTGAGAGAGGGAGAGAGAGAGAGAAAAACAGCGAGAGGGAGAGAGAGCAACAAGGGCATAAAAGAAGAAAAAGAAAAGAAATAGAAAGAGAGCAATAGAAAGATGAAGCAGAGAGAGAGAGAGGGTGGAAAGAAGAAAGAAGCAGAGAGAGACATAGACAAAGAAAATGAGAGAGAGATAGCAGAGACAGAGCGTAGAGAGCAGATAGATAAAAGTAAAGAAAAAGATAAGCAGAGAGAAAAGGGGATGAAGCAAGGACGAGAGAGAGAGATAGAGAGAGGAAGCGTGAAAAGAAAGATATCAAGAAAATGAAAGAGAAGGTGATTACCAAAATTGATGAACCCAATGAAGTCGAAGGAGAACACGGGCTGCGTTCAAAGAGAATTTGAGAGTGGGGGAGAGAGTTGTAGAAATTTATTATATATGTTGATATGTATGAATCAATGGATGGTTATGCTTTTTAATGCATGCATGCATGATGATGAATCTTTAATTGTATGGTCACTTTTAGATTAGGCTTTGGTCTTTATTTTTCTTTTGATCTGGTGTAAGCCGATTTGGGCATAGGAATTTTTGTATTTTTTATTTTGAATATCATGATGTAAAAATTTCGTACGCGAGAATATGAAGAACTCACGAGACAAATGAAGAGAAGAAAAGAGAAAGAGGAATTAAGAATTCTGGCACCAGCATCGGTAAAGTGATGGCCGGCACTGGCGTTGCCGGCTTTCCAGCGGTGGAACCTCAGACAAAAAGTTCGATGGCAGTGGCGCGGGTGGCGGTACCGCCGTGAGGGATGCCGACAGAGGTAAGGCGACAGCGAGAGTGTCCCATTACCACCACTGGCGGTAATCATTGTGATTGCCAGGGAATGTTTCATAGATCTCTAATACCGTATTTCCCTATCTCTGTGATGCTTCGCGAAAACCCTAATCATATCTTTTATCTTTTAAATTTTGAATTTTGAATTGTTAAAATTTTAAAAGGATAATTATCTATTTTAATTTTTAAAAAACTAAAAATAATTAATTGATTAGATTTGACCCAAGATTTATGAGTCATCAAATTGTTTGTTGAATAATCAAATTCAATTCATTTTTAAAAGATAATTAATGGGATTGTTTATTTAGAAAAATAGTTTATCCTAATTAAAATAGTTTTGATCAAAGCTTAAAAACTATGAAGATGGACCTCTGGTGGTTGGAAATATGAATTCTTATAGTCCTCTTTGTAATTATTGCTATTTTTAAATGTTGTAATTTAGAAATATTCAATAATTACTCGCTTCATCATTCATATATTTATTCATTTATTATATTTATTTAAATAAATATTTATTGATTTGATTGATAACATGACCATGCATTAGTCGAGTACATGTCATACATGAAACTCCACAAAATTTTATTTAATCATGCATCTCATCAGTAGAAACATAATTGATTTGGACTCTCCTAATATATTTATATGAATTGCTTTAGGAAATCAATTGCATGTAAACTGCTAAGTTTTAATTAGTTAAATTTGGTAATCACACCACTCTAAAGGCTTTAACAACTTTTAGGATAACCAACTTTATTAAAAGAGTTTTATTAAAGTTTGGTGAATATAATTAATTAGTTTTTTCTAAGTTCACCTAATTTTGATTTAGGTACTTTAGAAGGTTAATGAACTTAGATCAATAAGATTTGATTAATAATTAATTTTACATTCATAGGGTATTTTAACTAGTAGTTAATTTGAAATTAATTGATTAGTTAAACAAAAAAATATTAATTATAAAATAGTGAGTGAGAGAAAGTTGAAATGTCAATGTAACATATGGCCTCCATTATTAGTACAACGCCGTGAGATACAAAGAGGGCCTCGAGATGGCTTTGTTTTCATCCCCCCTAAGGAAGGTTTTGAACTATATCAATATCAAGGTTGAACTTCTTGAGAAGATAGGACTAAGTGATGTAGTTTAGACTTGACCGACCCTAAGGTGACATATTATAAATCAAGTCATAGAATTCAAAATAATGGGTTACACTCACAAAATCATAATTAAGCTTTGAATGGATAATTGTGACTTGACCAAATTAGTGATACCTTATTGTTAAAAGATAAAATATGACATATTTTGAGTTTTAATGAATAAGGATGAGAATATCTCGTAGACATTTTAAAAATAATATGACCGACCCTAAGGCGGCACATTAATTGTTAGGTTATCTTATCGTGGATTAGTAATTGTTAAGTTTATATGTTTGATATGTTGTATCCATGCATCAAATTTACTTTCCAAATTTCTTGATTTTATTTCAATTATATTGAATGGTGTATGTTTTATTTTTCAGTTATTATTATGTCTGCTATATGTTACCCTAGTCCTGTTCTACTTGCACTCGAAAAACTCAATGGTGATAACATTATAAGTGGAAATCAAATTCAAATTTGATTCTAATATGTGAGAACCACAAGTTTATTCTTACTGATGAATGTCTTGAAGAGCCCGTTCTCAACGCCCATAAGAATGTTAAGGACAAGTTTGATGCTTGGATGTCAATAAGAGTAATGACCAAAGAGGGTGAGGAAAATGTTGCTGAGAAAAAGCCTTATTCCACTGTTGTTAGTATTAACAAAAGGAGGAAGAAAAATGGTTAGGCCAAAAGTAAGAATAAGAAAAGAAAGAAAGCTGAGAAGTCACCTAAAAGCAAAGAAAAGCAAGAAAGACAACAACTCCAAAAAGAAAAAACCAAGGGAAAAATTTTCCATTGTGGAGTTGAAGGTCAATGGAAGAGAAACTATAACAAGTATCTCTCCGAGCTGAAAAAGAAGGGTAAATATGATTTACTTAGACCTGAAACTTGTTTTGTGGAATATGATTTATCATCCTGGATATTGGATTCAGGCGTCACTAACCATGTATGTTCTTCTTTGTAGATACTTGATTCGTCAAGGGAGTTGGCCGATGGCAAGGTGACCACGGAGTTGGTAGTAGTACGCTCGTGTCAGTAAAAACATTAGGGACAATCCGTTTAAGCTTTGGAAATAATTTTCTTGTTTTGAACAATGTTTATTTTATTCTTGGTTTTTCAAGAAAATTGATTAATTTATCGTTACTGCATGAACAATTATTTGATATTTCTTTTATTAATAATTAGTTTATTATTTCGAAGAATGGATATAATATTTTTCATGAAAAAGTTTCGAATAGACTGTATATGCTTAAACCAATTGAACGTGCGTTAAATAATTCAGAATTGTTTAAAGTAGTAAATCCTACAAGTAACAAACGACAAAGAGTTTCTCATGATGATGACACGTATCTATGGCATCTTAGGTTGAGACATATTAATCTAGATAGATTAAACTGGTTAACAAAATATGGTGTTATGAGAGAACTAAAAGTTAGGAGTTTTCCAGTTTATGAATCTTGTCTAGAGGGTAAAATGACCAAGACACATTTCTCTAGAAAGGGCCAAAGAGCTAAAGAACCATTTGAGCAAGTACATAGTGATGTCTGTGGGCCGATCAATGTACAGGATAGATGTGAGTATGAGTATTTCATCACATTTATTGACGATTACTCTAGATATGGTTATACTTACCTAATGCATAAAAAGTCTGAAACTTTTAGAAAGTTTAAAGACTTCAAAGCCGAGGCTGAAAAACAATTAGGTAAATCTTTACTTCGATCAGATCGAGGTGTTGAATACTTGGATTTAGAATTCAAGGATTACCTGCTGGAGTATACCATTCTATCTCAAATCATAGCACATTGAATGCCACAACAAAATAGTGTTTCAGAAAGGAGAAACCGAACCTTATTGGATATGGTTAGGTCGATACTAAGCTACTAATCACTACAACTCACATCATGGGGATATGCACTTCAAACAACCACCTATATTTTGAATGTAGTGCCTTTTAAGTCAGTAAGCAAGACACCTTTAGAGTTATGCAATGGCTCCAAATCTAGTTTGCGTTATTTCTGTATATCAACTCACGTTCTTAGACCCAAAACTCGAAAGTTAGACTCAAGATCTGAAGTGTGTATGTTTTTTGGCTATGCTCTAGAAACAAGAGGTAGGTACTTTTATAGTCACAATGGTCAAAAGGTGTTTCTATTGACAAATATCACTTTCCTTGAACACGACTACATGGAAAACTACAAACCTCGGAGCAAAGTAGTTCTCGAAGAATTAGCATCCGATGAGATCGGACCACCTTCATCGTTAACTGATAAATGACAAACCATAGAACCGTTGTTCATGTTCAGGAAACCCCGGTGCAACGTCGTAGTGAGAGGGTTGTAAGACAACATATTTGCTATGAGCTAAAGACACATGTCCTAGTGTCTGACACTGATAAGAATGATCCATTAACCTTTAAAGAGGCGATGGAAGATCCTGAAAATGAAAAATGGCATGATGCCATGAACCAAGAAATGGAATCGATGTATTCCAATTTTGTCTGGGAACTTGTAGATCCAAATGAAGATGTCAGGCCCATTGGATGTAAATTGATCTTCAAGAAGAAAAGAGGTGCATATGAGAAAGTAGAGACTTTTAAGGTACGGCTGATAGCCAAAGGCTATATATAAAGGGAAGGAGTCGATTATGAAGAGACATTCTCTCCCGTTGCCATGCTAAAATCCATTCGCATCCTTTTATCCATAGCCGTTAGTTTAGACTATGAAATATGAAAAATGGATGTCAAGACAACTTTTCTGAATGGCTCTCTTGAAGAAATCATCTATATGATACAACCAGAAGGACTCGTGAAAATGGGGAAAGATCAGAAAGTATGCAAGTTCTTTAAATCCATTTATGAATTGAATGAATTCAAGCAAAATGTTGTTGAAGCTTGTGTCTATGAATACATCAAAGATAAGATATTGGTTTTCTTAATTCTTTATGTAGACGATATTCTACTCATTGGGAATGATGTTGAAACTTTATCGAAAGTAAAGAAGTGGTTAACTGAGAAATTCTAAATGAAAGATTTGGGAGAGGCGAGCTATGTTCTAGGCATCCAAATCTTGAAGGATATAAAGAACAAGCTTTTGACACTTTCTTAGGCATCTTATATTGATAAGGTGCTAGGGAGATTCTCTATGAAAAATTCTAAGAAAGGTGACCAAACATTGAATTGCCTTTTCCAAGGAGTAGTGTTCTAAGAAACCTCAGAAGAAAGACAATATGAGAAAAGTTCCTTATGATTTAGTTATTGGTAGTCTCATGTATGCAATATTGTGTACGAGACCAGACATCTGTTATATAGTAGAAATTTCTAGTCGTTATCAATCAAATCTTAATTCAGAACATATGATTGCAGTAAAGTACATTCTCAAGTATCCTCGGAGATCGAGAAGTTATATGCTTGTTTATTCAGGTGGAGGTCTAAATCTCAATGGATACACTGATTCTGAATCAGATAAGATGGTCGAAAGTTGATATTTGGATTGTACACCGAGGTGATCTGACTGTTTTGGAGATAACTTTGGATCAAAACCTAACTAACTCATTTACCAAGACACTTCCTGCGAAGTCGTTTGAGGGACATATGTGGAATATGGGGTTGAAAGAGATGCCACATTTGCTTTAGGGTAAGCGAGAGATTGTTGGGTATAGTGTCCTCAAAGCATGTGTTTAGACATTTTTAATTTGAAATTAATGAAGTTACATTTTTTTTATAATTTTTTTTTAAATTATTGTTGAATCATTTATATATATATATCTAAAAATCTCATATTCATTAATGAGACTATGATCTTGTATAAGTACGAGGTGATTAAAATCATAAATAATGAATAAAATAGTCTGCAACATACTAAAGTATAGAATCTTTAATGAATGGTTGCTAATATGATTCACTATGAATGCATGTGATCTAGATCCGGATCATTGGTGTGGATAAACATTTTAATGAATGTACTTTATATAATTAGATTATATAGGACAAGACTGATATGGATTAATGTCTTTATTAACTTGTCGTTTATCATAAATATTTAATACACATCAAAATGAATGATCATATGTAGATTAGCCTGAATCCTGAGTAGTCATGAACTCCTATGCATGTCTAATGGATATTTTGATTCAATAATTAAGGTTTGTTTGTAAAACAGGCTAGTGACTTTATTTTGGAGATTCAGTGACATAGATGGCTGGGAATTTGATTTTATAATATTTGAAATCCAAGATTTCCCAACAGATCATATATTGGTTCTCTTAAATGTTAATTCTGAAACTGAATGGTTATTGAGCTCAAATTTATAATACGATTATAAATTAACTATTTACTAGTGAATTAATGGAACTTAAGGATCAAGAGGTAATTAGAAGGATAAATGGTATTTTTGGCCAACTCTAATGTACGAACCAATAATTGGAGGACAAAACTATATAAAAAGATTATATCAATGGACTACACGAGAATACTCTGTAAATATATTTTATAATTACTAAAAGTACAATTTCATATTTATAGTGGAGTGATAATGGAATCAATAAATAAGATTATATGATTAAAGAGTTTAACTAATAATCTAATTGAAACTTAGAACTATGTGTCAATGGTCCCCAAATCACTTATGTACTACACAATCTAAGGTGTGAATATTTCAGGACATGAGAAATGACTAACTTGCAATAGGAATTAAATTTCTTGAGCAAATATATAATTACGAGATAATTATATGTAATTAATTAGTTAAGAATTAATTAATTAAATTAGTTAATGTAATTTTCTGAAATTACAATTAAATAGTTTTATCGATTAATTTTGTGTTTATCGATAAGTGAGACAGAATATTTGATTTATGAAATTAAATAATATTAAATCATTATGAGATAATGATTTGATTTGGTTTATTTAATGTGTTAATTAACAAATAAGATAATTGATTGGAAGATCATATAAGTTACTTTTGAATTAATTGATATCTAGATATTTATCTGATTAAAATAAATATTAAATTTAAAAAATTACTACGTGACATATTGGACAGCCACATGTCAATCACTGATTTTGAATCAAAAATTGACATGGACTAATGTAGTGTCACGTGGCACTACAATGGACACATGGCACACTGTAGTGCCTCACGACACCACAATGGTGCTGTGAGCCATCAGTGTCGTGAGGCACTATGACTATTCACGGCACACGGCACTGCAGTAGCGTGTGACACTATAACGTTGCTCAATTACAGTGGGTCCCACTATAATGGCACATTTGTAATTAATTTATTCATTTGTGTAAATCTCTAAAAAAATCTGATGACCTTTGACCTAGAAAATATATATTAATATTATTCTATTGGCCTCAGTGTTGCAACTGCAATCAAAGTGTGCAATTATGTGATTAAAAATTAATCAAAAAGCTCTGTGAGTTTTTCTAATTTCCTCGGAGTTTTGTTACACAATAGTCATTCTTCAAAATCTCTAGGTCTCATGTGTTGAGCACATCTAGAGACAGAAAAATATCTTCGATATATTCTACGCGCACACACACGTCCTAGTCTGCTTGAAGATTGATTTGGAAGATCTAGGTGTGGATCTCACAGTCTATTGTTCGTGGAACCTCCAGTTCGTTGTTGGCAATGATGCTTGATAGACTACAAAAGATATAATTTATATTTTTGTATGTCTTATATTTAATGTATAGATATACAATGGATCCGATGAGTAAAGATGTTTTTCAATTAAAAAGTTTTCATCTTTGGATTTGAGACGATGCTATCGTTTATCATTATATAATTTTTTCCAAACATCACCGCGCGCCGCCGCGGATTCCAACATATATCATTTTACATTACATTATAATCATAAACAAAAATATCAGTCCAAATGTTACATGAAAATCCATAATTTACAACCATTTTGAATAATAATCAACTAGTCATACACGTACCGCTTCTTCCAACGAATAGATCTATAGTTTTCTTCTTACAGAAGAAGCTCATCCTTTTTTGGGTGCATCGCGTTAAGTCTAGGGGTGAGCATGGTCAGTTCGATCTGATTTTTAGCATAAAAAGTACACTGAACCAAAATTCACGATCTTGTCATAATGAGGATCAAACTGACCAATTACGTGCATAAAAATCGAATGGACCAAACCATAAAATAAATTATCGGTCCGATAGAGGTCCATCAATGAATTTAATCATACATGTATAAAATTTTTTTAAGTTTTTCATTCATTATGATAAAAACTCACAATTTAAACCACGACTATAAACTAAACACTAAAGACAAATATAGAGAAATGTGAAAGGAGAGAAAGTGAGAAATGGGAAAGGAGAAAATGTGAGAAAATAAATATGATATGTATAATATATATATATATATATAAGAGGATAAATGATAAGTCTGGTAGGATCAGTCCAACTGTTTGATAGAAGACCTAAGCAATTTTTTTAGGAGTTCAACTCAATTTTCGCATATGGTGTCTCATTTGATCATTTGAAGTCTTGTATTATATGTGAGAATGATGCTAGTTATCTATATTTGAGTATTTTGATGAGTTGGTTTCCTACTTAACTATTTAGATTGTAGAATGTTCACTCTTAATTTTATTGAGCTCCGCTTGAGAGGGCTCAACCTAACTAGGGGTGTGCTTAAACTGACCAATCTGAACTGGACCAAACCGAAAATGATCGGTTCGGTTTAGTTTGGTTTGATCGGTTTTTGCACACCTTTAGTTAGGTCGATTCTGGTCAATTTTTTAACTAACTATGGTTGCTTCGGTCTTAAAATTCATAAATTGATCAAATAGAATTGCAGTAAAGCAAAAGGTAAAAAGAGTTACCTTCTGATTAGGCCTAAGCAAAATGAATATGAGGAAATCTTCAAAATAGAAACATATATATAAAAATAACTATGAATGTTTACGATCTAAGATAGTGCATAGAAGAAGGTAAGGCAAAGCCAATTCTCGTCTTGCTTTTAATGTGTTTGCTATGCTACGCATCAAATTTCTCACAGAAAATTGTGGATTTGTTGCTTTTTAGCTGTAAATCTTGAACAGATTTCACAAACCCATCAAGATTCCTAGGGGTAAAATCATATAGAAGCTTGATTCTAGTATCACCCTTTTCAAGGAAATATTTGGGTCTTGAGTAGAATCGTTCAGAATTTTGTATAAAGAAACTGAGGAGGACCAAAATTCATGATAGTTAAGAGTAAATTCAATTGAAAACTAACAAACTTTAGACTTTAGAATTCGAATAGGGGTTTGATCAAGGAAAGTCGTGGATTAACTTGTTTTTCTTCCTCCCATTTTGCTTCTCTTCCTCTCCTTTGTGTGAGAGATTGAAGAGGTTTGATGACTAACGTTTTAAGGACAAAACGACTTTTTATGAACGGAAATGACAACAAAATCTAACTTTCCAGCTTATGCAAAAATGGCCTGATTTTCTTTTTACAAAAATGACCGGATTTTTTTTTTACAAAACTGACCGAAGTAAATAATTATTTACAAAAATTATACAGGCCTAAATAATACATTATTCTGGTATTTTTGCAAAAAAAAAAAAACATTCTCCCAATTTTTGTAGTTTGAGTTAGAATGTTCATCATTTTTGCACTTCTCGGGCAGAAACCCAGACTAAAAAGTCTTGAATTTCTGATATTAAAATCTTGGACTTTTTCTTTCTAAAACAGATTTTCAAATTGTGTTTTTATCTAAAAAATACAAAAATATAGGCTAGGCCGCATTCAAATGAACAAGACATTAACATAATCAGATATAAATATCCCGCAGACAGTCAACCATGTAGAATATTAGCCATGGAAGGGCAACTTAACTTGAAAAGATTAAATTACTCATTTTATTTAAAAAAAAATTGCTAAACTTCATATCTGTTAAACATGATTTAGAAAAAATTCCAGCTAGACTCAGGTATAGAAGTGTTAATACTAATGTCAGATTATAAGATCATAATGTATCATAAAGTTTTTGCTAGACCTAATCTGGTAAGGGTAACTAAATTTTTTTCTTATAAAAATATAACGTCTCGTTGCTATGCAAGGAACAGAGGTAAAAAAATATTTGAACGCAGATGTGAGGGGTTTAACCGTATAAATCCGTCTTTTCATTTGATAGCATGTGTTCCCATGTTCGAAAATATGAATTTCCTTCCTATTTTTCATCATCAAAATGCAATAGAATCTTCTATACTGCTAAGATGGGTAAGGCACAAAATCCAAACAAAGCCATGAGAAATTTTCTTGCCCCATTTGATCAAGCTTCAATATTGGCAAGGCAAATTTTGTTTGGAATTTATAGGCTGAAATTTCAATTCAATTTCTGCAACGTCAGGTAGGTAACTTGTATTCTTTGGATCTAAGAACATTCTCATTAATATCACTCCATTCCACAAAGCAGACTATTAGAGAGAGAGGGAGGGAGGGAGGGAGGGAGGGACAATAGTTTAGATTTATTATCCAGAGAATGGCCATCACCAGGTACAGGCAGGCAAGAAGTTAGGACCAATGATCAAGACAATATTAAATAGATGCAAATTTAATATTCGAAAAACTGCTTAATAGAAGATGTTTCAGCACAGAAAGCCATAAAAACTCCTCAAACAGAACAGTTTCAGAACAAAAAGGTCATATCTTTGTAGACTGTCCTGATAAAAACGTTGTAACTTCAATCTCCATTTACAAAGGCGATGAGACGCTCACTGATGATAGTCTCCTTTGATAACTGAAGCTTCTTATACTAACTGCAGGCAAACTTGTTGATTAAATCCTGTGAGAGAAAATGACAAAAAATCTCTATTACAGAAAATGACAAACAAAAAACGTGAAACAACAAAAGCAACCAAAACAAACGCATGATTTCACTCGATCAAAATTAACTCAAAAAAGTTTCCAAAAGATTAGAGACACTCACGGCAAAAATGTTATGGGTAATTTTTTTATATTTCTCTTGACAGAAGATAGATCGTTCCTAAAATGCTAGAACAACCTCCCAATGGAAATCATAAATGAGTTCATGCCATTGCGTATCAAGTATTCATTCTAACATGATACTGTATCAACTGAAGTTAAAAAAAATTTGCATGTTTCTCGCACTCGAAATTCAGGCAGTCTCAATATAAGCCATATAAATACTCAAATCTTCTAAAGAAAAGATGGTCACAGCCATATCATTTTGTCGAAGGATATGGTAACATATATGAAATGTTAAGCACTGATCTCATTACGACAAATCAATATTAGCTATATTTAACTATAGTAAATCAAATAGATTATTTGCTCCTATCCCCAGAACTCTGGTTATCCCTCGCTTATATATGTCATATCTGGTGCAATATCCAATAGATATGGATGGCAATTATCCTACCTGACAATAACAAGTGTACGAGGGATATATAACTTGCTAAATCAGCCAAAAAGCATGTATATGAGAGATCATTGACATTATATTTTCCAGTTCTAATTAAAAACCCCAGCAACAAATGCAAAAATGATCAATAATTCTTAGATGGATGAACGGACAACAGATACACTAGGATTACAGGTAGCTCAAGTGTCAAACAGGAATTCCTGGAGAAAGATTTGAGTTTTGATAGCATGTTGGTAACTACCATTTGAATAGCCGAATGGCAATAACATAACCACACTATCATAAACTTCATGATCATACAATAGAGTCATTTTATCTATACCAGACTACCAGTACCACACTTAATCCACTTAATTGGCATAGCCAGTACCCAAACAATTGTGATAAAACCAACTTCTTCACCTCACTAAATCTCAACTCCCAAGGCCAAGACCACAACTAGATTTGCTACATCATACGTATTTTACTATTATTGAAGTATCAGATATGCTAATGAGCAGTGCAACGGGAGGACCCGAAAAATAAAGAAGGAAACAAAATAACCATGATGTAGGGTAGGCGACAACTTGGATACACCTCATAAAGATGACCAGAACAAAAAGTATTTAACTTGAGGAAATAAAATTCACATTTAACCATGAAAACACAGAATCAATATCAACAGCAAACTAAGTTCAATTTCTAACATTCTTAACTAGAAAACAAATGGAGAGCACAAATTATACCAAGTTTCCTTTGTTAGACAATCCACTCTTGAAATCAGACCAAAATAATCCACTATAAAGTCCAGTCGAGAGCATAAAAACCAACTTAACTCAATATAGCTTCTGCAATCAAGAATACTAAATATAATCTCGGAACCAATTAAAGAAGCCGCAGCTTGAACTAGCAACAAAGATAAATTTAATATTTTTTTTATCGAAACCTCGGAGAACTGGCATTTATATTGCGATGAAGAATCCGAGCACCACCCGAGTCCCCGCCATCAATCAACTCCCGGAGCCCCTGATTCCCAGCTTTCTCATCGGCGTCATTTTCCTCCTCTTCCTCCTCCTTCTCTTCCGCAACACCAGCTCGCACCTTTCCCTGCCGCCTTTCAAAGTAATTTCCGTATATATACTCCGGTGTAAACCCATTTTCTTCATCGAACAGCATGATATGCCCGTGCCACTCCCAAACCCGATAATCCGAATCCTTCTCCTCGTGAAATCCGACACAAATGTGGTGCTCGCCGATCGTTACGGCCTGACCCGAGTTGGCTTTGAGGGACTCAGTCTTCCCGCTGAGAATGACCCGAATGATCTCTTTCTCGAGTTTGGATTCTTCTTTGGCGAGCTGGGTCTTGTTATCGTCGTCATCTTCGTCAGAGCGATTGGCAACATCGAATAGAAGGTCTTCGAGGGATTGGGCAAGGAAGGGATTATTGATGTTATTGTTGGTTGGCGGACGGATTTGGAGCCTGCCCATGAGAGTTTGGAGGAGAAGATTGTCGAAGTTGTTGCTGTTATTAAATGAATTCATGGTGAATTTGTTTGGGTTCCGATTTCCCCAGTTGTGTTTTGGAGGGTTTTAGGGGGTGCAGTAAAAGCGGAACTCGTTGGCGGAGAGGGTTTATACATTTTGCCTCTTGTTTTCGGGAGATATTTGTTAGATTCTTGTTTCATTAAAATTTAATTTTGAACAAGTAAATTTTGCTAAATTAAAGCTGAACAAAAAAAACAAAATTGAGATTTTGAAAACTGGTTTTAAACTATTTTCAAAAATATAAACTAAACACTTCTTAATATCCATATCACATGTTTTTATAAAACATGTTTCACCTATTTTCACCTTTTCTAAAATCGTTAACCAATCAGGTGTACTAGGAGGGTACAAAAATTGACCAAAAAAATTGATCATACTCAATCCGACGGAGCTGAAATGACCAAAAAAATTGATCATACCGATTCTGGCTGAACTGAAATGATCAGTTTAGTCAATCTTTTAGTTAACTGTGGTTGGTCTTTCCTACATTTTAGACCGAACCAACTGTAACAACCATTTATCCTCTTATATATATATATATATATATATATATATATATCGAATTTCTCTCCTTGTCTATTTGTCAAATTTTTCCATCTCATTTCTCACATCTGTCTTTAATGTCTAGTTTATAATTTTAGTTTAAATCATGAGTTTTTATTGTAATGCATGAAAATCATATAAATTTTTTAAATATCTATGATTAAATTCATTTATGCCTCATTTGTGAAAAAAAATTAAAAAAATCTTGGTGAACCGTAAAACCCAGAACCTGACCAATTATCTTACGGTCTGATCAGTTTGATTTTTATACACATAATTGGTCGGTTCAATCCTTATTACGATAAGATTGTGAATTTCGATTTGATCCATTTTTATGCTAAAAATCAGAATGAATCGACCATGCATACAAACGGTGAACCTTACAAGTTGTCAAAATATGGTCTTCGAAATGAATTTTTTTCTATAAAGTACAGTCTTGAAAATGATTTTTTAATAAGGCGACATAATCTACAAAAATTAAGAGAAATTTTTCTTTAATCAAATTTTTTTTGTTTCAAACGATCTTTAGCTCGTTTAGGAGTAAGTGCAGTGTCCAGCGCAATCCACATGGCAGGGCTATATTAGATGTGTTTTTTAATACATTTAATTAGTAGAATTGTTTAACCTTTTTTGAATTTTTGACCCCACTCAATTTTTAATTTGACCTCATTAAGTTTAAGTTTTAATCTTTTATTTTAAATTTTAACTCTAAAAATCCGTAAATTTTCTAAATTTTTCAAAACTCAGAAGCTCATGATTGATCATCCGTGAGCCACGAGCTCTCTGTCAACATGATCTTCATCAACGGGTCTTCTTCTTTGCAACTCTCTAAAATTGCATAAACAATTTTCTTGCAAAGAGAAAACCGATCTTCTTCGCGAGCTTAGACTAAGGTAAGAGTTTCTTGTTCAAGGAAATTCTACATTCTGTGTAATTTGAAATCTCTGAAGTTGAAGGTCAATTTCTGCATACTAAAATTTTACAAGAAAATTATTTGTGTAATTTTAGGGGTTTTGTACAGTTTCCACAGTTTTCCCTTATACATTCTCTTTGCGCTTGTATCTGGACTGTTAGAAACACTCTCTGGGTTCTGAAATTTTACAAAAAAAAGTGTTTGTGTAATCTAAATTTCTGAACTTCAATTTCTGCATACTGAAATTTTGCAAAAAATTATTTGTGAAACACAAATATAATTTATTTAATTTGGGTTTTCAATTGTCTGTTTTAAGTACCAAAATTAGGTCTTCTTAATCTCAAAGTTTTAACAGACATTTTCTTTGGACACTTAAATTTAATTTAATTGTTCATTATCATTTTATAAGATTTCCATAAATGATTGACTTTGGATATTTATGAAATTTTAATAATAATATTGAAGCTTAATCACCGCAAAAAGAATAGTACTACCTAAAATATCCATTTTTTATGGCTCGAAGTCAAAATAATCAACTTATGTAGGCCAAAATAAAGAGATTGGTGTATGGTATTTATAGTTGCCCAATTATAATGTACAATATTCTTAATTGTCAATACCAAGCGGCTCATTGATTCACAACTATAGTTTCACTTTTATACTGGTGTTTTAGTTTATGTTTAGTTCCAAATGAAAATGAAAATTCAGTAAATGCCATATGAATTTTATTTTGTCTATACATAGGTGTTTAGTTGATGAAATAAAACCTCTACAACCTTAAGTTTGAATGGATGATTGAATTGCTTAGTTTTTTTAGTGTATAACTTGGATTAAATTGTGGTTTTAAGTAGGGATATGGTATTTTGGACATTTTTGAATAATATAAAATACATTATAAACAGAAACAAGAGAGTGGAACAAGTAACCCCACTGAAATCGAGTCATGCCTCCACTCCTGATGAGTCGTGCCAATACACAACCATGACAAATAATTTTTCTAGTAGTAACAAGTAAAAAGTTTCTTTTTTTAATGAATTCTTTTATTCTTCTTAAACCGGCTTTCCATTTACCTTTATAATTAATTCATAACATCGATGCATAAAAAGTTAAATCGCTAACACAAGTCAAAACCAACAGTATTTACCTTTTAAACAAGCAGACTGGATAAATTCTGCGAAAATTGCTAAAAAGGCTAATTTTCCGACTGAAACTGTAAAAAATTTCAGAAAACGTATTTTTTGTAAAAACGATTGAAAATTGACGAGGTAATGCACAATTTGATAAATAAATTATTTATTCCGGTTAATTTACAAAAAAAAAATCCAATCATTTTTACACATTGAACTAGAAAATTGACATTCTTGTAGTTCTCCCAAATTTACGTGAGAATATGTTTTTTCCCTGCTAGCTTTGGTTCTTAAATCTAAAGTAGATCTTCATAATCTCAGATTATCATTGTCCCATATTAGTAGCCACATAATACAACTGTGATGCAAGTTTCAATACTAGTGATCGATCTAAAAAAATACCGAAACTCATAAACTGAAACACGTATTAGAATAGAGTGCATTCCGATTACAACTTAGAAATATTAATTCGATACGTCAATATCAGAAAATTTTCTACTCAAAGTATTAGTCGATGAAATTCCCGACATTTGTTTGTGTATTGTTATTCGCATTTTGAAAAAGAGAATTATAATGGTGTCCTGAAAACTTACAAATGAAGAAACATGTAGTTCTACATAGCTACTAAAGTTCTCTCCTTCATTCGGAAGAAAAAGGAAAGAGTTTTTGAAGTTGCTATTGTAAGAGGCTTAACAAAAATAAAATTACAGGTATTGCAGAGAACACCAACTAAAAGCTGAAGAAGATTCCAGTAAGCTACTTTTCTTTCCGATCGATTACTATATAAAACTTCATTCAATTTTTCACATGAGCATAATAGAAATGAGTTAGGAAATTGACTCAAATAAGATCATATGTGTGGAAGAGGAAGACAAATGTATGCAGCAGCATCAAGAAAACAGTTGTTTTGAAAACAGACATATATTATATAACATCTTCCTATACGAGTATAGAAATAAGTGTGTCACTTGCATTGCATGAAGAACTACCGCCTCAAGCCCTCCACTATGTAGTTTGCATAGAGATCCCTACACAAAAGAAAACAATACCATGAGCTTACTACGTGTAATAAACTGCAGCTCAACCAAAGTAAAGCATCCTCAGGTATACAAAAGATGTCAGTGTATATAAAATCTAATGCTTCAAATATATAAAACTGACCATGCTTACCGATATTAGTTACTGATGAAAATGTAAACTTGACACTCAAACCAACTGTCCGATATCAAACCAGCAATTTCAAAACATAGTGAAACAAAATAATCGAAACATGACTACTCCATAAGAGCAGTGAAACACAATAAAAGCACTTCTATAATATTGGAATTCGGGCATCCGTGTATGCGAGCATAACAACTTTTAAACAGCAACAAAAGAACTCCCATGATATCAGATCTCTGAGTGTGTAAACATTGCTTACATTGAGTATTGGATTGCTTCAAAGGCAGCGGAGGCTGGCAGGAAATCATTCACAGCAACTTCCTTGTTTTCATTTTTCTTGTCTAATCATTGATCAAGGATAAAATTAAATTTCATTTCATAGGTTTCATGTAAGAAATGAACAAGGTTATACAGTAAACCTATGTTTGCACAAAGTGCCATAAAACTTGTTGTAGTAAACTAATATAAGGATACAGTCTTCAAAGAAGCGACGGATCTCAGCCAATCGATGTGGTGGGAGTTCCTTGATGTCATTGTAGTGACGGTACTCCGGATCATCAGCACAAACAGCAATAATCTTATCATCCTTCTCCCCCTGAATTCATCAAATTTATAATCACTGGACAACAAAACAATAAATCTTGATTATGAATATTTACCTGGTCAATCATAGGCATGAGACCTATAGCTTTAGCACGAAGAAAGCATCCTGGAAGAACCGGCTCCTGTGGATGTTATTGGGTCATATGAGTTGAGGTCCCACATATAAATCACCTTAAGAAGTTTGAATATTTCCATATTTACACCTATTTAATGTTAATCCGAAAATTTTACTTTCAAATGCAAAATGAACTACCAGCATTTGATAAGTCAAGTTCAAATCTTATAGCCCACAAGATAATCCATGTCATAATTGAGTGGCAGAATTTGGGCTATGGTTGAGGCATGGAATACTATATTCACGACAATATCGATTTTCCGAATTTGAATACTGCCCGTATCAAGCGATTGTCTGGAATAAGTAAAGAACTAACATCGTAAGAACCTCTAGCTCTTTGTTCTTGTTGGACGATTTATTGCACCATTGAATTATATACTACAAAACGGAAAATTCCAGAATGGGGATTGCTGTGGAAGATTGTGGCTGTGCATAGAACCCATTCGAAAAGTAATCTATAGTCCGAAATTTTAAACAGAAGACAGAGTTCCTCTAGTGTCCCAAAGCTATCTTACGCCCCTGTTTAACCATTTATCAAGGCGGTCAAACATCTTAAAAATAGAGCTATCATTTAAAGATACCAAGTTCCAACAACTAAAGAGACAGTTTTCTGCAGCTAGTTACAGTTCCATAAAATTTCTCAACTACAAGCGACTTTCAATAATTATAAACCAACACATCTACTTATATGATACACATATGTGCATGTGCAAAATCATATCAAATGAACTTGTTACAATAAATGCTTTGGACTAGTGGACAACTGAGACAAAAAGTGTTTACAAGCACACAAGCATTAATTACTGATCAGATCCACAAATTTTCGAAGGGTGTACAACAGTGAACAGCCTGGAGAGAGAGAGAGAGGTGACGTACCTGCATAATAACTAAGACATCCATGGGGTCATTGTCCTCGCAAAGAGTGCGCGGAATGAAGCCATAGTTATGTGGATACACTACTGACGAGTAAAGTATACGGTCAACCTGCAAAAATGTGCACCATTTAGTAGCCAACTAAGAAGGGAACAGAGGTGGCATGAGATGATGAGAAGTAGCATAATCCTCCTGATTACCTTAATGAGGCCAGTCTTTTTGTCAAGCTCATACTTCACTTTGCTCCCTTTTCCTATTTCAACTACCTGCATGATAAGAATATGGGTTCAAGTAAGGATGAGTTATAATATATCAGATTATCTTTGGCTGAGTTCGTAATATTCATCCGAAATAGGATAAATTGAGGAAAATAGCTGTCAACAATTAAATTTCGGGCTCAATAGTCAGCAAGTCTAGTCAGATTGTTGACTTATTTTGTGACTATAAAGGCTCAAAATGGTATGTCTGCAATGGCTCTCAAAGCATGCAGACCATTCGTACTTCTTTACACAATGTCAACAATGCATTGTAAATTCTAGAGTTCCCTGAAAACAAAAGCAAATCCAGCAGACTGTGATGAAATTAACAGAATTGTCTTATAAAGAAAATCGTTACCACACATACAACTGCTATATTACAAGGTCGTCAGGTATGTGACAACACTAGCTGGATTGCAATTTACCCAAAAGGTTGACAATCAACTCTCGAGCAAAAACATCAAATGACATAAAAGCAATGTTATAGATGAAAAAAACTGTAGCGAGATCAGAGTCCTTACACAATTGAAAACCGTTGGCGCTCCAGGTCCTGCATTGGAATGACAATTTTTCAGCCAGTGATTCTTATTGATTGTAACAATAAGTATGCTATAACATTATTATTGAACATCTTTCTACTGTGAAAATGCACAATTAGATCGTGGTAATCTATCATACCTATCTCAAGATCGTGCCAAGGGTGTGCAGCAACAGACCTCCTGGTCATTGATGAAAGTATCCTTTCATTGAGTGGTGGATGTGGTCTGTAGTGAGAATCAAAAGTTTTGTTCTGAGGCTCAGTTGGAGACATAACAGCAAGCTGGAAAGTGTAATTGGCATGTCAAGAAAAGCCATGATTACTTGAAAACGCAGAATAAAATAACATTTCCAGAAATCTTTTTAAAGTTATTTCTTTAAAATAACATTTCTGTAAACCACATGTAACAGGCCAAAATAACTGGATTGAGAACTCTGTTTGGTAAATGGGAGTCTGTACTTCATTACTTAAGAACATTTACATGAATGTCGGATTTTATTTGGAGCACACGTAGAGAGTCAATTAACTTTAATTTCGATTAAACGCTTAGAGTCTTAGACACAGCCCATACCTTCCCTAACGCATCGTCTAAGCATTAAATCCGCAGTGGAATTTTCGATAAGAAAACGTAGAGATATTAATAGCTAGCTTCCTAGATCTACCAGAATAGTGATAACTAATAAATATATAAAAAAAAAATCCCCACGAAAATTTCCGAGAACGGAATCTTTATCATCAATCACACAACTGTTATAGCGAGTATCAGTCTACGTCGACTACAAGCTTCAGTGGTGCCATAAATAAAAAACAAATTAATCAAGATGAATATAAAGGAACTGACACAGTGGAGCAAAAACACATTTACGGCAAAACTTGTGCAAGAGACGGATTAGTTAACGAAGAAACAATCGAGAGAACTACAAACGCATGTAAAATACTCGAAAATGACGATCTGAAGCTCAATAACCAAACCTGAAGTTCGAGTGCTTCCAAAGAAAGCAAAGGAAAAATACAACAAATGGAACTCTGAGGAAAAGGCAGGGAGCTCAGATCTCGATGCTGTGAGTAAATGAGAGCTTCAGTGAAAAGAAATAGATGGTGGAAACGCTATTTAAGAGGATATGCGGTCAAGTAGAGAGAAAAGCGAGAGAGCTTATACGCATTCCCTCTCTCTCTCTGTCTCCCCCTCTCTCTCGCGCCATTTAAAAGACAGAGAACAAAGAAAGTAAAAAGTCTTACGTTTCAGCAGCACAGTGGAAAAAAACTGGGAAATGCAATGCTTTTGGAATCCGTATATCCTGCAAGGCTAATGTATCGTGGATCCAGCTTTGCATTTATATTACACGTGTCGAATTGTTATTGGATGTTTAATAGAGTGACGATACGGGCCCACTGGCTACAGAGACGGAGTTCCTAACGGTCGTGCTTGTTTGTATTGGGCCACTGCGTTACCGTGAAGAGGACAGTTAGGAGTCTTTTTCTTTTTCTTTTTTTCAAGAAACGGCTGATAGTTTTTAATTACGTTAAAGTGTTCCAACGTAACTCTACTATTATCTGGAAATTGTAATTTATAATCTTAAAAATGTTTTATCTTAATACATTAAAAGGGATTTGAAGGGGAGAAAATTTTAATTCTCCTTTTTATCGTTAAAATATACTATAATTTAGAGTTTTTATATATTTTCTCATTTAATACAATTCATGTAATGAAATATTATTTTTATTAAATAATAATTTGTTTAGAAATAGTTTGTAAAATTAAATATTTTTGTAACATATTGCAAATAAAAATAAAAATATCAATATAGATGAATTTTTGAGGTTATAAAATTAAATATTATATAATATTTTTTATTTTATCAGAACATGAAATTCATATAAGTGATTTGAGACAAATATTTTGAAAAATATGAATTATCTCTTAAAATGATGGAATCTAACAAATTGACGAATAATCATTTTGTATATTAAAATAGTAATTCGATATAATATAATTTTAACAATATTATTAACAATCTAATGTACTTACTATTACTAATAGTTTACTTTAAATTTAGATTTACAATAACTTTCAAAAATAATATATTTGTTTCATTATTGTTAATTTTAAATTCTACATATATTTTAACTTGTTTAACACGTACGAAACACGTAATTGTCTACTAGTATACAAAAATGACTCTTATATTTTTTATATGTAACAATAACTCTTTTAAGGTTTTATATGAAGTTAGTTTCTTTTAATAATGACAATATCATTTTTAGAATTTAGTATTTCATTCATTATATATTATTAGTTAGTAGACTATATCTGTAACTACTATTCTTATAAAAAAACTAATTATATTAGTCTATTATTTTTATATTATGGTCATTCTTGAGAAAAATCTATTATAATTCATACAACGCATGATTTTATAAAATAATAGTTCTACAACGATCAAGTAATAGACTAATTTTTTAATAATCACGTTATTGGAAACTAATTCATTCCCTCAATGTACCATATAAGAAAGAGAAAATAGAGGAGAGAGAAAAAATTTCGTTTCTCTCTATCATGGCCTCTTTCACAATATGTCTCCTAATACCTAACAATAACATATAGTTTTTTATAAGAAATAGTGCTACAAAAACATTTATCTAATTGTTTGGTAAAAATATTAATTATTTTAATAAAATGAATTGACACGATTAATTAAATATCTATACTTTTATTTAATAGATCATAAATAATAAGCGTTGGCCAAATATGAGTCCAGCTCAACTGAATGTGGAATAGTTTTGGTGCAGATAATCATAATCATACACCCAAATGAATCGATGCCTTCGATCTTTAGTCTCTGTACGGTCTATCATAACGAAGAGATAACATGCTAGAACACATCTTTCCCTTCACGTTTCAACGTGGCACTCAGCAATTGGTCGGCCCGTCCTAGAAAGGCTGCACTTCCACAGAATCTTGCGGTGGAAGATGTGGCGTTGAAGCAATCTCAACCCAAAAGAACGTATCTGATTCCTTTGTCCCGTTCTCTAATACCATTTATCATGTGATCTATAGGACGCTTTGTAGTAAACAATTTACCAATTCAAAAACATTTAGTATCATTTGATGTCATCTTTGTATATTTTCTAAATTTAAATAATTTACTAATTATCTTTCTCAGAGCATGAAAAGAAATATTCATATTTTAAGACACTTGCAGTTGCTTAAATTATGCATATTCATTATTTCTGTTTGTGTCTCTCAGTTCAGTCTAAAAATGAGACCGAACCGATCACGCACGCCCCTAATCTATAAAACGCTTTGTAGTAAACAATTTGCTACTTCAAAAACATTTATACCATTTTGATATCAACTTTGTATATTTTCTAAATTTAAATCATTTGCTAATTATCTTTCTCAAAACACGAAAAACATTATTCAATATTTTAAGACACGTGATTGTGTAAATTATGCATATTTGTTATGGGTATTTTTTCGAACTCCAATAGTGTGACCGACACGTGTCACAGCACATCGAGAAGCATATGTTGAAAGAAATGTTCCAAAGAGAATAACTGACCTCGACTGTTCAGCCTCAAGGAAGCTCGGGTTGCACTGAGCGTATAGCTATCATTGCACGCCGAAAATAACGTCTCAGGTGGTGCCTCTTCACAGGCTCAAGCACTCAACAAGTCCAATCGCCATGACAGGATGTCAGGATAACCCTCATTTGGTCATTTCAAAGGCATGTCAACATTTAATGCCTATCGCTTTATATCAAGGTCTCCTTCCCTCCATCCAATCAAGAGACAGTCATGACAGGTATCGTGTTTCGCAAAGCTTCTCCAGCACACCTCTAAGAGGTTTCCTCGACACACTCATTCCCACTCGAGGACTCAGGTATTAATACATATACCAATCAACAAAAGATGCATGTCTACTCTCCCCTTAGGGAATTATGCCAGAATATCGATTGAATACTAACTTAGGTATCGGAGGCCCTTAGGCAAGGCGACCCCCCTCTCCTTAGGTTCTTCGCTCTTTGGGTTATTTGTTTGTATTTTGTAGACATTGAGAATACGAGGAGCTCAATCCGAAAGAAAGACTATACAAAGAATGTTGTTGAAGTTTTCAGCTGAAACAGTTGGCGCCGTCTGTGGGGAACGACTGTAAAGCCATTCCTGTTTAAAACATTTGAAAACATTTCTCTCCCATGAAGAGAAGATGAGTTTGGCACCCTACGCCGACGAAGTCCAAAATGAGAGAGAGGACCCACTCCTTTCCCGGAGGAAGGACTTTATGTCGTCATAATGACTATACAAAAAAGGAGGAAAGGCATGCCAGATATCATTCGAGGACGTTGCCCAAACCCCCCTTCCCCTTGCGCCCGATCAAGTACCAATTGCTTTGTCGGTAAGCCTACTTAGGTTAGGGGTAGTGTCCCTCATCTCTTACTAACCTCTTTTCTAGATCACCAGCCGACTCAGAACCAACTTTAGTAATTTGCTCGGTCGGAGGCTTTGATATAATCGGTGCCCCGGCCCCTATTGTGTAAGGGGAAGGCTTATTCTTGAACTTCTTCAGCTTTGACTGGTAGTCAAATTCGAAGGATCACTTCCAGATGAGGGACGATAGCAGCATGCTACCACAATGGTCTAATGACTCAAAGACTCACTGGCGGAGTCACCACACACTCACAGAACCATAGGGAAAAGCCATTTGTGAGAAAGTAAGGCGACTTCCTAACTTGAAGGAACTGTCACCCCTCGAAGAAACCGGGACAAAAGCAAAACCAGGTTTCACAAGGTCAAGCGTTCCCCGTTTGTAGTGTTCTAATTAGGGTCATCTTAGGAGGAAAAACGAGGATAACAAGGTCATTGGATAGCGAATGAAGGCAAAGAACCCTGAAGGGACCTTCATGGGCAGTATGTGAGCAATTATGAAAGATGGAGAAAATATTGGTGGGATACCCTCCACCCTACCCATGGGTTCCCTTTTTCTGCCACCAACAATTTTGCAAAGCTCCTGCTTGAAGGAAAACCGTGCTACACGGACAGACGGATGTGTGGACATGTCCAATTGAAATACAGAGTCTCGCACCAATCCTCCACTGCATGAGAAATACGAATCTGGGCTAGGCAGCTCTTGGCTCCCATGTTCTGATTTAGGTGAAACAGAAGGATAAAGGCCGCACCAAAACTGGACACAAGCTCATGAACAAAGCTAGGACAAGAAGCCCCAGTGAGAGAGTAAGAACTATCACGAGCCCCTCACTCTGATTTTTGGAAGAACCAAGTTGTTCACAGTGAAATAAACAGGCGTGTTCCTCCCAAGCCTCCTATAAAATGGATAAACGCATAGGGAAAAAGCTGGCAACCATCTCACCGCCCGAGGAATAATACACCGGGAGGAACCCGAATGCTTGAGGTGATCAATATCCCTCCCATCAGAATACCCGAAAAGGACAGCTCAGGACAAGTCGACATTTACTATTGAGCAAAATGTGAAACTCGAGGGGTACCACCCTCAAGGTAAAGATGAAGTTCAAAAAGAGAGACGCCCAAACAAAAAAAGGAAAGGTAAAAGCTCAGGAAAGAAAATCTCGACTGTCTTCAGCCCTCCACCTTGGTGTAGCGGACGAAGAAGATCATGTACTCATCGACATTGGTTAGATAAAAGGTCTCATTTTTCTACTAAAACAATCTTCTTATTTAGGATTAACCTCTTATAAGGTCTTTTACGAATCTACTTTCATGAAAAAATAGAACATGTCGTAGAAATATTTACTAATGATTATTTTACTATCTTACAAGTCTCCAAGGATCGACTATTCTACGACGTGCGACTTTGAGGAGCGAAAAATGATGACTGGTGAGGTGTTCTACCCATCAATCGGGATTAAACAAAAAGTGATGACTGATGAGATACTATAACACACCATTCAGGATTAAACAAAAAACGATGACTGGTGAGGTGCTACCCCACCAGCCTGGATTAAATAAAAAGTGATGATTGATGAGGTGCTCTACCCCATCAGTCGGGATTAAATAAAATGTGATGACTGGTGAGGTGCTCTAGCCCATCAGTCAGAATTAAACAAAAAGTGATGACTAGTGACATGCTCTATCCCATAAGTCGAGATTAAACAAAAAGTGATGAATGGTTATGTGCTCTAGCCCACCAGTCGGGATAAAATAAAAAGTGATGACTTGGGAGGTGCTCTAGCCCACCAGTTAGGATTAAACAACATATGATGATTGGCGTGGTGCTTTAGCCCGTCGGTCAAGATTAAAATGAGATGTATGTTGTGCACCTCAGCTCGCAGATGAGATCAAGGATCTAGCTAGAACAGAAAAATTCTGACTAGATATTGACAAAAAGATGTTTGTCGAGCACCTCAGCTCGCATATAGGATTAATGATCTAGTCAGAACAGGAAAAACCTGGCTAGATATCGACAAATAGATGCATGTCGAGCATCTAAGCTCCCAGATGGGGTCAAGGATCCAACTAGAGCATGAAAAGTTTGGTTAGATATCGATAAAGAGAAGTCTGCCGAACTCCTCAGCTCGCATACGAAATCAATAATCTAGCCAAAACAGGCATGTTTGGCTAGACATCAAGGAAAGTGATGTCTGTCGAGCACTCACTCTCGCAGATGGGATTTGAGGATCTAACTAGAGCAGGCACGCCTGGATAGACATCAAGGAAAGAAATGTTGAACCACAAAATGGTGAAATGATGTTGCGTGATGAATGAATCGCGACAATGACGGTCAAGTACATTAACTCGGTGAAATCCTCACTGATGAATAAACTTAAGGCACAAGTGGGGGATGCCCAAGATGAGAAATGAAGTCTATCACCACAACAAGGTAGCTCGGACGAGGAGCACGGATAATGAAGTCTTCAGACCTAGGCAAATGAAGTCACCCAAGTCTTCAACTGAGTGCAATTGTTGTGGGTATTTTCCTTTCACGTTTCAATGTGGCACTCAACGATCAGTTAGCTCATCCTAAAAAGCTTGCACTTCCACATAATCCAGCGGTGGGAGAGGTGGTGTTGAAGCAATCTCAACCAAATAGAACGTATATGATTCATTTATCTGGTTCTCTAATTCCATTTATCATGTGATTTATATTAGAGGCGTGCATAAACTGACCAAACTGATCAATCCGAATCATACCAAGCCAAAAGTGATCAGCTTGATTTTTAGCTACATGTGGTCAGTTTGATCTTCGTTTCTAAAAGACCAAACTGAAAAAATTTATATTTTGTATCGAACCGACCGTATAGACCGTTTATCCTATATATATATATATATATATATATTTGTGTGTGTCATATATATTTTATCACATTTCTCTCCTTTCGCATTTCTCTCATCTCTCTTTAATGTTTAATTTACATATTATGGTTTAAATTGTGAGGTTTAATTATAATACATGAAAAACTTAGAATTTTTTAAAGCATGCATGATTAAATTCATTGATGTGTCTCCTAAAAAATAAAAAATAAAAATTTTGGTGGACCATAAAATCCGACCAAACCGACCAATTATTTTACGATATGGGTGATTCGCTTTATATGTGTATAATTGGTCGGTTCGGTCGTCATTATTATAAGAGCATGAATTTCAGTTTGGTTTAATTTTTATACTAAAAATTAGACCGAATCGACCACGTATACCCCTAATCTACATGACGCTTTGTAGTAAACAATTTGCTACTTCAAAAACATTTATATCATTTGATGTCATCTTTGTATATTTTCTAAATTTAAATCAATTACTAATTATCTTTCTCAAAACATGAAAAAAAATTTATTCATATTTTAAGACACTTGCAGTTAGTTATGTAAATTATGCATATTTGTTATGAGTATTTTTCCAGGATCCAATAGTGTGACGACATGTGTCACACCACATTGAGAAGCCTATGACGAAAGAAAGTTTTCAAAGAGAAGAACCGACCTCGACTGGTCAGCCTTAAGGAAGCTCAGGTTGCACAGACTTAAGCACGTATGAGAGAGATTAAAGTTTATGAGGAGAGCTCGGATAGTACTGAGGAAAGGGCTATCATTACCCACTGAAAGTAATGTCCCAAGTGGCACATCCTCACACGCCCGAGCACCCAATAAGTCCAATAGGTCACCCTCCATCTAATCAAGTACAGTCATGACAGGTATCGTATACCGCAAAGCTTCTGCAGCACGTCTTCTAGAGGCTTCCTCGACACAGTATCTCTCACCCAAGGACTCAGATACAAATCCATATATCAATCAATAAAAAAGTATGTCTACTCTCCTCTAAGGAAATTATGCCAGAATATCGTCTGAATACTAATTTAGGCATCAGAGGCCCTTAGGTAAGGCAACCCCTTCTCCCGGGGTTCCTCGCTCTTTGAGTTCTTTGTTTGTGTTTTGTATATATTGAGGATACGAGGAGCTCAATCTTAAGGAAAGACCATACGAAAAATGATGTTGAATTTTTCGACCGAACAATATTCATTGTTTGTATTTGTGTCTCTCGTGTTTTTTTGAACAAGATACGGGTTATTTGAAACAATCGAAAAATCAAATTTGATTTCACTAATCCAAATTTTTAATACGAGATGTAAAAAATGTATGTAGCACGTGAAACGAAATAGTTTCCTATCCCTAAAATAAAAAAGAATAACGATCCTTAACATTACGTTGAATGAATAATTTTTAAATTTTTTTTGCTGTTTCTAATTATTTTTTTGTGACAATATATTTTTCATTGGTATTCGGTAAATATTCATGGATATATAACCATCATTTACAAATGTCATTACTAAATGTTATCTAGCTAAATGGGCGAACACAAATAAATGAGCATAAATTAACTCTACAAAAAAAACACATATCTCTGATCAATAAAAAATTCACAATAAAATAGAAGATGAAAATATAACAAATCAATTGGTGAGACATAAAAATATCCAAGAAATCACGTGTAGGAATGAGTTGGAGAATGAAACTTTGAGTAATATTCATAAGTACTCTTAAAACCAAAGAATTAATTTAATAATACACATAATTATGAGGAAAACAAATTAAGGTTGTAACTTGTATAATTAATTCATATATTTTTCAATAATTTCACGTGATTTTTCACTTCTCATCTTATTTTCACATTTACACATGACACTTCCGTTTGATCATTAAAGTCTCTTTTATTATTCATAACTCTCTATTATTCAAATTTTTCAATATCATTGTTACCTCAATTTTATTAAAAATATAAGACTTTTACCATAACCACTAAATTTATATAGAATTAATGACACTTTAGTGATATAATATAATTTTTATTGTACAAATATATGATTATAATACTCATTTGAATCAACCACTTTATAAAAATTTAAGTTGTAGTATATCTAACTAATTTATTCTAAAGCACATGAACTTTGTAAAATCTGTAACTTTAAATATTTTGTCTGAATATATATATATAAATAGTCTATTACAATAGTCTTCTTATATCAACTTTTTATACACCATAAAATGTTGTAAGATTTTGATTGAAAATACATTCACTACGATCAATTCGTTTACAAAATTAAATTACTTAAATAAATTAGTGTTATGTACTTTTTATTCGTCTTTATACTCTATACAATGGTGTTTTTTTATTCGTCTTTATATTTTGGCTATTCATTTCCCTCATTTTAAGTTTGTCACATATTAATTACATTAAGCCAATAGTTGCAATATATAAAATAATAAATTATTTAATTAAATTAATAAGTTAATATACAATAAATATATTTAAATGAATTTACATTAAATAAGTTGTAGGGTGTTTTTAGAATTTAATTAATTTAATCGAATAAATGTATCTAAAAATATTTTGCCTCCCTTAAATTCAATTTAGAGGTAGTAATGAGTGATATTTATTTTAAACATTAATATATCTGAATCATTAAGAAGCCGTTTGGTTGTGTTAAATAAGAATGCTGAAAAAATTAAGTTGTTGGGAAAGTTTTAGCGGTAAAGTTAAATGAAATTTTTTTGAGATAGCTATATTTGGTAACACGTGATTAATTTAAAAAGTTGTTGGGAAAGTAGGATTACTTTAATTACCAAAGTTTGTCTCCTCAAAATAAAAAAAGATTTGGGTTTCCTTTATCTCTGTCTGAGCTCGTTCGCCTTCTCTCTCTCGTCTGAGCTCGTTCGTCTTCTCTCTCGTCTGAGCTCGTTCATCTACATTTCAACTCCAGGCAGGTCCGTCTTCTCTCTCTCTCTCTTTCTCTCTTTATCTCTCTCTCTCTCTATTCTTCAGAAGCAATCACTTAGTAAAAATTTATCTGCCATAGTCTTCTCTCTCTCACTCTTCTCTCCCTCGAGTCTTCTTCTCAAAATACACCCACTTTGAAACTATGAATCAGATCTTCGAAATGAAACCCTCTTCTCTCTTTCTTAGTTTTGAACTCTGAATTTGTTCAAACTGTGAATTTTGTGTTTAAATATGAGTTTTGATCGTTTTTTTGAGAAATTGGAAGAATTATGAAGTTGCTCGTTTTATGAGAAATTGAAAGAATTTTATGCTTAAATCTGAGTTTTGATTGTTTTTCTGAGAAATTTGTTCAAATTCTGAATGGTTGGATTTATATTTACCATATCAAGAAATTAAAAGTTTTTAATTTCTGAATGGTTGGATTTCTTAGTTTAGATCGCATTATCTCTCTACTAAATCTCTATGTCTCTCTCTCTGCTAAATATCTTTGCTATCTCTCTGATATTGACTGGAATTATCTCATGTTGTTTGTCATTCATGTTGGTTTTTCACGAATGAAGCAGCTGACCTTGTTTGTCATATGGATGACTTCTTATTCCCAAAATGGCTTCGAATATAGACTTGTGCATTTTGTTTCTTTACATTTCTGGTTGTGTTGGATCAATATTACTTCACGTATGAAATTGTAGAAAAAACACTATGGGGTAGTTGCTGAAATGTTGGGACTAAACTGCAGTGGGTTCGGATGGAATGATCATGAGAAGTGCATTGAAGCTGATAAGGATATATATGACACTTGGGTGAAGGTTAGTTAAGTTCTTTAATTTTTTTTAGTTTAAAATACTTAATCTGATTCATCCTCCATTTTTCCAAACTTTTAGAGTCATCCTTATAAAAGGGGTTAAGAAACAAACTCTTCCCTTATTATGAGCAGTTGTCACATGTTTTTGAAAAAGATAGAACAGCCGGTGCTGATGCTGAAGGTCCAGTTGATGCAGTAGAAAATATGGCACGTGAACCTACTAATCATTGGAATGACAGTGAGTTTTATATACCTGACCCTTTAGTGGAGGTGGAGGATAATTTTGTAGGCATTGGTTCAGCTGCAGGTACTCCTTCGGTAACTAACCTGTCTTCTTATGTATTCTCTAAAATGGGTAGTAAGAAGAGAATTAGGAGTGGGGAAATTAAACTTGCTAGTGATAACATTGGTAAACTTGCATCATGCTTCCAACATGAAAGTGAAGTAGATGAGAGGAGGAATCAAACTTTTGGAGAATTGCAGCTTGTTGAGGGGTCGACTGATGACCAACCACTTGAGGTTGGCATTCTTTTAGCAAATAACCTTGGGCAAACACAATTCTTCTTCTCCCTTCCATGTCAATATAGAGGCCATATGTCTTACGCATCATAAAAGATGCCACAAGTCATTCGACGGGAATTGTGTTATAGTGCTTCAGTTTGTTGACATCCTATTTTGTGTTTTGTAATATTATGTCAAGCTTAACATGACTGAAAGGACGAAAAAAATCAATCATGAGTTTACGGACGGGCCTTTCAAGACAAATGACATAAAAGATAAAAAATTCTTAAAACTCAGTATCGGGACCGGTTTGGTCTAGGACTGGGAGGAGATATGACAGGATTCTAAGATCGGGATATTTTACAACACTTTTGTGAGGCTTTGGTCTTGAAAAAAATAAAATATCAAAATAAAGTAGGAATAATTGAAATAAATAATAATATTTTTTATGGAGATTTGAGAAAGTAAAAGTTATTTTGAAAATGTGTAAGATAGATAAGTGAGTTGGAAAAATTATTTCGCAAAACATATTTTTTAGGAAAAGTAACGTGAGATTGTTATTTAACCAGATTAAATAACTTTATCATGACAAATAAGAATACTTGTAAAAAATATAAAAACAATACTGAAAAATAAATTTACCAAATAAACCCTAGAAGCAAACTTTGTGACACATTCTATTCCTAACAAGAAATTAGATCGATCCGTCACTCGAGATCACGCATGCCGATGACGTTAACTCTTTAAACCTACCAGTCTCCTCAACTGAAAATATAGAAATACTATTCCCACCTTACGGTAAACATGAAGACCGCAATGTGATTACTTCTTGGTCTGAACTTGATAAATTTTCGTTGACCAGAAATTAAACATGCCACTATTCGAAACAATAAGTTGAGACTTCAACAAACTTGACCCTTTCAAGTTTCGTCAAATTGAGAACAGGTCGTCAAACAAATGTTTATTATATAGTGTGAGTATCATAATCAATTAATCGTCACCTCAGAAGCATATTTATATTGGTCTACTCAGTGTGACATTCTAGGATTGAGGTGTTTAACTATTTTTGTATTTAAATGACCAAATTAATTGTAATGGGTTGAATCACTTATTGATCGAATATAAGAGATAGGGTTCACTCGAATTCTACGTGAGGATATAGATGCAGGACAAATATTGCACCCATGGTCTCAAGCTAAAGGTGAAAATTTCCTGACTTCCTAGACTAAGAACGAAAATTCAGTATTACTTCAACCTATTTAACGTCACATTTACACATTTTATTAAAAAATGCATTCATTCTCTTTATTTAAAATGTGAATAAAATATTATATCATAAAACACATGACAATATATTATAAGAAGTATTTAATTACTCGATACTCATGAAGACTGAATATTTAAATTAAGTTTTAGGTAATACTAGTTGAATTGCTTGATAATTCTCTTTCTTTACATAATTTTTCAAACATTAATTTTGTAGGGGATAAAAAAACATGGGCTACGACCCACTTCAGATGAGGATTTAGGGCAAGACTCAACACTTATCTTATAATGAAAGGCTCATAAGCCCCCAACCCAAGGGATTTAGAAAATGGACCAACCTTATAAGGCATGAGGTCACTAAGATGACCGAGAGCTCATCACGTTCGAGGTCACTAAGATGACCGAGTGTTCATCACGCCCGAGGTCACTAAGATGACTGAGGGCTCATCACATCCAAGATAACTATGATGACTGAGGGTTCATCACGTCCGAGGTCACTAAGATGATCGAGGGTTCATCACATCCGAGGTCGCTAAGATGACCGATGGCTCATCATATCTGAGAGATCATCCCCTCCGACGTAATAGAAACGTAATCTCAACAACCTGAAATAATCTCAAAGTTGTTCGAAGTGATAAGATAATAACTGAAAAGTAACTTATCTGAGGAGAACATTCTTTAAATGCTCTCATTCATCCAATATAAATAAATGGTGACTCCTTATAAAGATGGTATGCATTCTCCCAACCTTCGATAATATAATTCTAAATACATTTTACTGACTTGAGCGTCGGAGTGTATTAGGCTGGGCACCACATCGGTGTCGAGATAATCTTTCATCGTTTCATTGTTTTGTAGATTAGTGAGTTCATAGGGTGACGCATGGCAATTTGATTTGACGGTAGATTTTGAGCATCTACAATTTGGCGTCGTCTGTAAGAAGTTGAAGATCTTCCTTGAAGCTAAAAAAAATTGGGTTTGCTATCGCAATGGTGAACACAAGAGAAAATTTGGGACAAAACAACCACCCTAAAGTCGCATCAATCAGTAATCTCGCCATAAACCTGACAGAAGTAGTGAGGGAGCAGAGCCAGATCACTTAGCTCCGGTAGCAAATCCGACAGGTCCACAACCACATAATGACACTGATCCAACTGTCATTCTCTTGTTGGTGAAGGTGAAGCGTCTCACCAAGGAAATCGTCGACCTTAAAAAGTGAGGTAGAGATGAAGAGAGGATCGAAAAAAGAAACTCCCCATCGTCGGGCTGTGTGCAGCGTGATAGAGAAGAAAGGTGCAGTCCTAGCCCAACGCTAGATCGCTCGGCTCAAGAAGGAGGGGATCAGAGCCGGAGTGCACCTCGCATACCTAAAGGAAGAGGAGAGCCATGTGGTGAGGTCAGGGAGGACTCTCATTACTCACGTCATCACTCGCGTCATTCCCGTCACCAATCCCGTCAGACCAAAAGGGTTCATGATGAAGCTGAGAGCCGAAGGACAAAGTATCGTGAGGAAGAGCATGGATGCAATCGGGAGGCAGATGAAATTGCTGAGCAAATTAATGATTTGCATTTGAGAGCCACACTCTTGGACACAAAGGACAAAGGGAAGAGCAGAGCCTCAGCCGCGGTAGTGCGAGGTCTGACGCAGTCACCTTTCGTGGCGGGAATCACATCGATGACACAAACAAAAAGATTCACCACTCTAAAATTTAAAATGTATGATGGTACCTCTGATCCTACTGATCATATTTTTCTTAATAACTAGGTGATGTCGGGAGCATGCATTGTAGAGGACAAGCTAGAGGGAATGTCATGCCTACAATTCACTTCAAGTCTAAAAGGAGTCGCCATCACATGGGTTAGGAGCCTAGAACCTTGTTCCATACACTCATTCTCTCACTTGGTGACGCTCTTCATATAGCAGTTTGAGAGTAGCAAAAAAATGATTAAAGAAGCACATGACATTTTTACCGCAGTCCAACAATAAGGATGAGCCCCTAAGTGAATACATCTATAGGTTCGACAGCGAGAAGATTAGCATTATCAGATGTGATGAGGCTGTGGCCACGGCCACATTCAGAAAAGGTCTGGTGGAAGGCACAAAGGGGTTCAAATATTTACACCGAAAAAAACCCAAGACCTTATCGGAATGTCTTAGCAAAGCTAACTAATTCATCTTGTTGGATGAAGAGAGGAAGAGGAGTACACAGGAGAGTCTGCCCTCGCGTCATAAGAGAAGATAGAGATCGAACAAAAAGGTCAGACCGAAGAATGAACAAAAAACGGTCACGGGAGAGTATCAGTGTCACAAATAGGTTGTAACCAAGAGTCATCCCACAAATTAACCTTCCTCCATTAAAAGTGAGTATGAATGAGATAGTTCACCAAGTCCGAGGCAAGGAACTCCTCTCTCAACCTCCAGCGTTGAGAACAAATATGAGAAGATGAAGAATCTGAATCAATACTATGATTTCCATAGGGACTACGGGCATACAACAGATGATTGCTAGAAGCTTAAACGTGAGATCGAATCTTTGATCGAACGAGGCTTTTTGAAAGAATATCTTTTGGAACAGCCTATCAAGAGGCCGAAGGGAGAGACTGAGGAAAAACCTCTGGAAGAAAATCATGATAGACGAGTCGTGCGCGTGATCCATGGAGGAAAGTTAAGTTGAGAACACGTACCTCGGCGAGGAAGTTAAATCAATTGGTTACTGGTGGATCCAAGCAGCTCAGCTGATATAGTCTTCCTCTCAGCCCTAAGTAGATGCGCATAAATGAGTCGCAGATGACCAGATGCGACCTAGAGCTCGTCGGCATCAACGGTTTAGTTACCAGAATAATTGGGAGCATTTTTCTGGCAGTGAAAGCAAAACTCATCAATTTGATGACGGAGTTCCTTGAAGTAGATGAAGAATCAACCTACAACGTAATTGTATGAAGACCGTGAGTGCACGCAATGAAGGAAATGTTTGGGGTTATGCCTCGAAATATGTGTATTGACATTTTGATATGAAATTTAATAGGTATTACATTTTCTTATAATTGTTCTTTCAAATTATTGTTGAATAATTTATATAAATATCTGGAAAATTCAATATTCATTAATGAGACTATGATCTTATAAATATCTGAAAATTTCATATTCATTAATGGATTACATGAGAATACTCTGTAAATACAATCTATAATCTCTAAGAGTACAATTCCATATTTATAATTGAGTAATCATGAAATTAATAAATAAGATTATTTAATTAATAATCTCATTTATTGGAACTTAAGATTATAGGTCCATCGTCTCCAAGTCACCTCTATACTACGCAGTCTAGGGTATGAATATTTCAGGACATGAGAAAAGGACTACTTGCAAAAGAATTTTTATTTTGGGGCAAATACATAATTATGAGATATTATGTGTGATTAATTAATTAATAATTAATTAATTGAATTATTTATATATATTAATATAATTTTGATCATTAATATATATATATAATTATCAATTTTTTTAATTATCGATAAGTGAGACAAATATCTAATTTAAAAAATAGATAATTAAATTATTATCAGATAGTAATTTGGATTAAATAAATCTGTTATTTATAAAATAACAAATAATTTAGTTGATAGGGTTAATCATCTACGTTAATTTTAAATTAACTAATATCTAGATATTTATTTTGATTAAAATAAATATTTAATACTCATTAATTACCATGTGTCAATCACTAATTAGGTACCAGAGATCGACATAAAGTACTGTAGTGTCACGTGACACTACAATAGTGAGGGTGCAACACTATAGTGCCACATGACACTACAGTGGTGCTGTGAGGCACTACACTGGCAATTACGCGTGACAGAAAAACTGGCTTGTAATATTTTACGTGCCCACACACGTCCTAGTACGTTGATGATTGATTTGAAAGATCTTGGTGTGGATCTCAGAATCTGTTCATCATTGGAATGATTTTGTGAGAATGGAGAATCGATCGGTTTCACGAGGATGCTTGATTTAGACTACAAGAGGAATATGATTCCTAACCTTTATGTTTTTAATTTAATATATAATAGATCTTGACTAATTGAAAATAGTTTTCAATAAAAAGTTTTCTTTTTGTTATCGTAGCATTGCACGATTTTATTTTATTAAAAATTTTGATTTTTATTAAAAATTTAATTTTTAAAATGGCCACGCACCAAACATTTCCGTCGCGAACGCGCCGCGGTGACCAACAAGTGGTATCAGAACGGTCTTTATATATTTATATGTTAAATGTTGTATGGATTTTCTTGCACTATTCATATAATATGAGATATGTATCAATGAATGGATGATTATGTTTTTTGAATGTATGAAAAATAATGGATCGTTAATTGTATGGTGATTATTGGGTTAGGTTTTGATCTTTTTAATTTTTCCTTAGATCTTGTGTAAGTCATTTTAGGCGTAGGAATTTTTGTAATTTTTATTTTGAGTATTTATTGTAATTATTCCGATCGCGATAAGACGAAGAACGCACAAGATGAACGATGGAATTTTACGGTTCACGATGAGAATTTACTATTTACGAAAATGATTGTTCACGACGGAAATTTACTGTTCACATAAATTACTGTTCATGGCAGACATTTACTGTTGGGGGTTATGCCCTCAAAACATGTGTATTGACATTTTGATATGAAATTTAATGAGTATTACATTTTCTTATAATTGTTATTTTAAATTATTATTGAATAGTTTATATAAATATCTGAAAGTTTCATATTCATTAATGAGATTATGATCTTGTATTAGTATGGGAGGATTAAAGTATGGAATGTTTAATGAATGATTGCTAGTACGGTTCACTAAGCATTATGAATGCATGTGATCTAGATCCGGATCATTGATGTAGATATATATCTCAGTGAAAGTACTTTATATATGACTGGACCGATGTGAACTAATATTTTTATCAACGTGCCATTTATCATAAATATTTAATATACATCAATTCGACGATCATATGTAGATCAGTCTGAATTGTGAGTACTCATGAACTTCTATGCATGTTTACTGGATCTTTTGATTTACTCGTTAAAGTTTATTTGTAAAATAGGCTAGTGACTTTTGTTTTGAAGATTCACTGATATGGATGGCTGGAAACATGATCTTACAATATTTAGAATCCACACTTTTGTAACGGATCATATATTGGTTCCCTTATGAGTTAATTCTGAAACTAAATGATTATTGAGCTCAAATTTATAATGAGATTATAAATTAGTCGTTCAATGATGGATTAATGGTACTTAAGGATCAAGAGGTAATTAAAATGCTAAACGGTAATTTTGACTAGTTCTAACTTACGAACAAATAATTGGAGGACAAAACTACGTGAAATGATTATATTAGTGGACTACATGAGAATACTCTGTAAATACAATCTATAATCTCTAAGAGTGCAATTTCATATTTATAGCGGAGTAATCATGGAATTAATAAATAAAAATATTTAATTGATAATCTCGTTTATTGGAGCTTAGGATTATAGGTCCATGATCCCTAAGTTACCTCTATGCTATGCAATCGATGGTGTGAATATTTCAGGACATGAGAAAATGACTTTTGTAAGAGAATTTTTATTCTGGGGTAAGTACATAATTATTAGATAATTATGTATATAATTATTAGATAATTATGTATGATTAATTAATTATTAATTAATTAATTGAATTAATTGTATATATTAATATAATTTTCGGAATAAATATATATTTAAATAATTTTTTTAATTATCAATAAGTGAGACAAGATATCTAATTTATGAAACTAGATAATTAAATTATTATTATATGATAATTTGGATAAACTAAATCTGTTATTTATGAAATAACAGATAATTTAGTTGATATGGATAATCAGATATATTAATTTTGAATTAACTATTATCTAGATATTTAATTTGATTAAAAATAAATATTTAATACGTAGTATTGCAACGTGTCAATCACCGATTGAGTATCAGAGATTGACATGGACTATTGTAGTGTCACGTAACACTACAATAGTGCCATGAGGCACTGTTTACCCCATGGCACACTGCAGTGTAACGTGGCGCTACAGTTGTGCGCAATAGCAACGAGTCCCACTGCTATTGACAATTTTATAATTAAATATTATTTCAACTATCCTAAAAAAATATGATATGCTATTGTAAAAAAAATATATAAATACTATTCTGATGGCCTGAGATGGTGAATAAATCAATTAGTTGAATCAGATAATTAGATCACCAATCAAGAGTTGAGAGAAGAACTCAATTCTCAAGGATTGATTTTTCTACGATTAAGAGTTAATTAAATCTCTAAAAGAATCATCGCCACGTTCTTTTAGAGAATCGTCTCACAAAAGTCATTCTCAGTAAAATCTCTAGATCTCATGTGTTAAGTACATCTATAGCCAAAAAAGTGTCTTCGTTATATTCTACGTGGCCACACACGTCCTAGTATGTTGAGGATTGACTGGAAAGATCTTAGTGTGGATCCCGGAGATCTGTTGATCGTTGGAACAATTTCATGAGAACGGAGAATTGATTATTTTCGCGAGAACACTTAATTTAGACTAGAAAAGGTATATGATTATTCCTAACCTTGTATGTTGTTAATTTAATATATAAATATATAATGGTATTGACTTATTGAAAAAAGTTTCAATAAAAAGTTTGTTTTGTTGGTTATCGTAGCGTTGCACGATTTTGTTTCATTAAAAGATTTGATTTTTATTAAAAATTTAATTTTTAAAATGGCCACGCGTTACACGCTTCCTTCGTGCACGCGCCATGATGACCAACAGAAAATACCCTCATCCTTCCATCATAAGTTAAAATTCCCGACCCTAGAAGGAATAATGGAAGTATGCGGAGACCAAGTAGTGGCTAGGAGCTATTACATTACTAGCTTCAAGCAAAAGTAAGAGCAATATCAGCTAAGGGGCGTGGTCAGATCTCGAATGCACCACCCATTGAAGAAATAATTGAGGTCTCAATTTATCCATCAGGCCCCAAGAGGGTCGTGAGTATAGGCGCGGACCTAAGAGATCCGATAAGAAGTGAGCTTGTCACATTTCTTAAAGAAAGTTGGCAGACTTTTGCTTGGAATATATCATACATGCCCGGAATGGATCCATATGTGATTTCACATAAATTGGGGGTAGATTCGAATCACAAGCCCGTTAGACAAAAGAGCAGAAAGTTCACCTCAGACAGGAACAAAAGTCATCAACGAGGAGGTGCAAAGGCTATATTGGATGCGGGTTTTATCAAGGAGGTACACTACCCTGATTGGCTGGCCAATGTGGTGGTGGTCAAGAAAAAAATGGAAAGTGGATGGTTTGTATAGACATCACTGACCTAAACAAAGCATGCCCAAAGGACATCTTCCCTCTTCTGAAAATTGATTAGCTGATGGACGCGATAGCATGGCACAAGATGCTCAGCCTTATGGATGCTTTCTCCAGATACTCATAACCAGTGACACCAATTATCTTGGAAACTGAGATGAAGTTCATCACTCCCACTAACACTTACTTCCTAACTCTAGCACTGCGCTCTAGACTTGAGAAGTGGGAGCAAACTATGAGGGGTAAAAAAACATGGGCTATGACCTACTTCAAATGAGAATTTAGGGCAATGCCCAACACTTATCTTATAATGAGAGGCTTATAAGCCCCAGCCCAAGGGCTTTAGAAAACAGACCAACCTTATAAGGCCTGAGGTCACTAAGATGACCGAGGACTCATCACGTCCGAGGTCACTGAGATGACTGAAGGTTCATCACGCCCAAGGTCACTGAGGTGACTGAGGGTTCATCACGTATGAGGTCACTAAGATGGCCGAGGGTTAATCATATCTGATGTCATTAAGATGACCGATGGATCATCATGTCTGAGGGATCATCCCCTCCAACATAACATAAACAAAATTCAACAACGCAGAATAATCTCAAAGTTATTCGAAGTGATAAGATAATAAATGAAAAACAACTGATATGAGGAGAATATTCTCCAAATGGTCTCTTTCATCTAGTATAAATAGATGGTGACCCCTCACAAAGATGATATGCATTCTCTCAACCCTCAATAATACAATTCTAAATACACCTTACTGACTTGAGCGTCATAATGTATTAGGTTGGGTACCACATTTAGGGGTGTGCGAGTGTCCCGAAAAAATAATCTCATCCCTAAAAACCTTCCCAAACCGAGTGGGACGGGATGAGTTTTTGGTTTTAGTCGGAATGGGAAGAGACGGAAAATTTTTGTCCCGTGCGGGACAGGACGAGACACGGGATAAAAGTCCTTGTCCCTACTTTGTCCCGTCTCGTCCCAATATATATATAAACATAATATTTGTTTTAATCTTAGTCTAAATCTTTAGAATTTAGTCTAAATCTCTAAAAAACCTCAAAACAGCCCAAACTCCAAAAAAAATCAAATTCAGCCCAAAACAGTAAAAAAAAGCCAAAAAATGTAGAAAAAATGGAAAAGCCCCGTCCCTTCTCGCTCGGGATTTCCCCTCTATATGGGACGGGAAGGGACACAAAAAAACTATCCCGTTCCGATCAGGAAGGGACAAAAAGTCTCAAAACCCGTCGCGTCCCGTCTCGTGCACACCCTTAACCACATCGGTGTCGAGATAATCTTTCGTCGTTTCATTGTTTTACAGATTAGTGATTTCAACGGTGACACGTGACGCGTGGCAATTCAATCTGACGATAGATTTCGAACATCTACAAATGTCTCTCCCCAAATATCGTCAATGGAAAATGAAAACTTGAAGAAGGTTTTGTTTTTGTTTTTGTATTTTGTATGTTTTGTTCAAAGTGAAGTAGGTTTTTTTAAAAGAAAAAAGAAGATATTTTTTGTTTCTTTATGTGAACTCCATGTGATTGTTTGCCGACACATGGCTCGCAAGCAATTAAGCATATATTCAGCAGATGTATATGCCCATTTTTTTTTACAGGAAAGATGTATATGCCCATTTTTTTTACAGGAAATATGCATATGCCCATTCGATGCCTTAGGAAGTGGCACAAAGTAAGATCCGTGGCATATACGGGTAAAAGTTACAAATGTGAGGACTTGCCTTAATTGGCTTGTTCATGACGATATTGATGTTAGAGCCCGTCTTTTGTCAGTTACATCTCAAGAGCCTTTTTTTCAGTTATATTACAAATTTTGAAAGGTGAAATATAACTCGAATCTATAACATTTAAAATATGTGTGTGAGAGTTTAATCAACTGTTCTAACTCAGCTTATCATGTTAAAACATATTTACCATTTGAGAAATGAAAATAAGGAAATACATTGTTTACTGATTTTGCTAATTATTTTTTTTAGTGAAATTATTAGAGAGAAAGAAGTTGTGAGTTTCACCCAAAATCATGTAAACCATTATTGATTTCGGAAATTGTAATGTATAGTAATTTTTTAAGTTTTACATACAATAATTATCCTTATAATTTTAATATGCAATAACTATTTTTTATAAAAAATATAATTTTTAACTTACATAGGATCAAATTGATTCCATCTATAAGAATATCCAAGTCCTTAGTATTCAGTGTTTTCGAGCACAATTCTTTGAAGTAGTTAGACAACTCAACCAAAACAGTGCACACATCTTTACCCAATAAATCACATACCCCAACTCATAAAAGTCTTTGAAGTAAAACATGACAATCATGACTTTTCAATCCCGAAACCTTAAAACATGACAATCATGACTTTTCAATCCCGAAACCTTACCCTCAGCTTGGTTATTTATTACATCGTGATATGTTTGCTGCGAAGTCATCTGAAAACTTGACTGACTTTAAGAAACCATAGAACTTTCTTCTCTCCTCTACTGTCAATGTGTAACACGCAGATGGTTTAAAATATTTGTTCCCTTTCAGCTTAAGGTGTAGTTCTTTTCTTATATTCATGTCAGCTAGGTCCAATCGAGCTTTGTAAGTGTCTTTTGTTTTGCCTTCTATATTCAACAATGTACCTAATATATTATTGTAAATATTTTTCGCAATATGCATGACATCCAATTTGTGCATGTTTTTCAACTTACACCAATATGGAAGTTGAAAAAACACACTTTTCTTAGTCCAATTAAGACCATCTAAAGGGCGCTTTCTTTTTTTATCTAACTTAGTTGGGTTTTTGCCAAACTTGACAAATTGAATTTGATCTAATTGCCTCAATGTATCTTCTCCTGTCAACTTTCTTGGTGCACCACGAGACTCTTATTTACCGTCATGCAATCTACTCTTCCGCCATATATGATCACAAGGCAAATATCGTCGATGTCCCATGTAACATATTTTACTTCGCAACCTCAACGAAGATGACAGGACATGCCAACTACCCTTTTGTACTCCAACCAGACAAATCTCCATGCACTGGAAAGTCATTAATTATCCACAACACAGCAGCATGCATAGTAAAAGATTACCCAGAAGTAACATCAAATGCTTGCACCTCATCCCACAGTTGTTTTAACTCATCTATCAATGGCTACAAATACACATCAATATCTTTACCAGGTGATCTTGGACCAGAAGTTAGTAACGCCACCATAAAGAACGGTTTTTTCATACACTTCCATGGAGGAAGGTTATAAGGTACTAATATGACTAGCCACATACTATATGAGTTGCTGATATTTTCGAATGGATTAAATTCATTCGTTGCAAGTCCTGATCTTACATTTCAAGCATCTTCTGCAAATCAACTATATTGCTTATCAAAATCCTCCAAACCTTCTGAATCAGCAGGATGCCTCAATAGACCTTCAACGTTGACACGTTTCTCCTTGTGCCATCTCATATCGAACGATGTATATTTAACTTGGACAATCTTTGAAGTCTGGGCATAACAGCAAAGTGACGCAAAACGTTTTGGGGAACTTTCTTACCCTTCCCATTATCCATTTTATATCTTGGTTCACCACATTCAGGACATTTATCTTTTCCTTCATTCTCTTTCCAGAACAAAGCACGATCATATTTACAAGAATGAATAGTGTCATATCCCAACCCTAAATTTCTTAATTTTTTTTGGCTTCATAGTAAGAGGCTAGAATTTTTTAGCCTACTGGATGAGAACCAATTAAAACTTCAAGTAATTGGTCAAATGACTTATTGCTCCAATGATTAAGTACTTTGATATGCATCAATTTCGCAATAAAAGATAGTGAATTATACTTTTGACAACCAGGATAAAGTTCTTCTTCGGCTTCACTAAATCTATCTAACATCTATTCATTTAGATTTATTCTATCAGTAATATCCTCTCCAACCATTCACCATTCACCTCCATCCAGCAAAACTACACATGTTATCTAACATTTCTCTCATCTGATCACCATCATCAACATCATCATCACCATCAAGGTGAGATGTAGTCTTATTCATCTCCATATTTGGTGAATGGTGATATCTTTGTAGCTCTTCACCATGAAACACCTAACGATCATAGCTCAATGTCATTTCATATTGGCACAAATGCATTTTAACTTCTATTAAAGACAATTGTCTTGAGTTAAGACATTTTTTACATGGATAACGACTTTTTCCCTTTACATTGAGATAATTACTGGCCACACTCATAAACTGTGAAATATCATCAATATACTCCTTGGACAATCTATTAGGATTTTTTATCCAACTCTTGTCCATTTTGTCACTCTGTAAATTAAATAATTATTTAGAGAAACTCTCAACAAAAGATCCCTAATTAAAGATGTTAAAATGCAAAGTTAATTAAAAGGGAAACAGAAATAAAAAGCAAAGATAATTCAAGTGCTTCATAAAATAAAATAGTTATTAATAAAAGGGTTCTGAATCTTTAGTGATGAATAAGGTAGCTCGTCGACAAAACATGACTTTTCCCGACCAGTTAATTATTTAGTCTGTAAAAACAAGACTTTTTGTGACAGCCTTTCCTGTCTCCACCTCCATACATCCACCCATCCACACACTATTTCCCAAACAGGATGGGGATCCCCGCTAACAACAAGTTACATGCAGGTCCCTCATACTCTTCCTTGAAGCTAGCTATTGAATTTCTATTAAATAAAAAATAATATGTGATGTATATATGATAAATGACAAAATTGTTAATAAAACTTGATGTAGCGGGAGCTTTAATGAAAAAGAAAGGTAAGGAATATGAATATTTGTTATATTTTTCATGATTAGTTTTCGTGATTTTTCATCTGCATATATTATAAATGGTTCAATCACATGATCAAAATGTAATTGCATCTCAAAGTTTCGTTAAAAATTTACCATTACAAAGAAAATAATATATCCCTAAACTAAACTCATCGGTCTAAATTCACATATTAATGTTCATCTCCAAATTAAACTAGAATTATCTTTTAAACAAATAAAAAAGAACCACAGAAAGCTAACAAAACATTGCCACAGAGCAGTAGAAAGACAATGATTGCAGCAGAAACACAACTAATAGAACAACAACTCCTCGAATAGAATAACAAAAAACACGATAGGCTACTCCATAATACAATAGAAGCAGAATGGCCATAGATCAAAGCAGCCCTCAACGATTTTGAGTAGTTGCATTTTACAACAGAGCAACCAAAAAATAGCAGGAATCTCCTAAACTAAAGCCAAATCCCAATTCTAGCAAATTAACCCACTCTCCAAAATTGTATAAATGAATTACTTAAGAAAAGAATAAGATCATAACTGACCAGTGAACTAATTTCCTAAATACACACTCCCACCCCAGAAAATTTTTGAGAGCGGGAAATTGGCAAATAAACAGAAGAAGTAAAATGACTACACTAATTTAAATATTATAAGAGGTGATATATAGTTTTAATTGAAACAAGACATGCAAAAGAGAAGAGATCAAAGGGCTTCCGAAAAGAGAAGAGAAAAAGCTCACGAAAAGAGAAGAGCAAGATCACGGGTTCGATGAAACACGGGGAAATCAAAGATTAAAGGAGAAATGACTCATTGCTCACCGCTGGGGTGAGGGGAAATGAAGTACGACGCTCGCGGGGTCAGGGGAACCGAGGTCGCTCGCGAGGGCTCACCGTTTGAGGGATTGAACTGCTCGCTAGGTAGGGGAGCTCGAATGATTTATTGATATTATTAAATGGCGTCGTTTTTAGGTAGCCTATAGCGACGAAACTTTTATTTCCTCGGTAAAAGTATGACTCTATGGCGACGAAAAATATATTTCGTCGACAAATTCTAATATTTGTAGGCAAACACCTAAAGAAAAATTGGCGCGCATCTCTTCTGCTTTCCCGTATAAAATATCAGGGTCTTTTGCGACCGACAAAAATGTTGGCCTCCAAAAGACACTTTTAGCCACAGAATTAACTTCGTGGCTAAAAGTTTGGTCGTTAAAAGAGGCTTTTCTTTTAGTGTTAAGTTTTTCATGGGTTAATTTCTTTTAGAAATAACAATGGTATTTTTGAAATTTGATATTTCACTCACTTTTCTTTATGAAAAGATAATTCTATTAGTCAAAACATTTCATCATGGGGATTCCATAGTGAAAATCGAAGAAGAAGATAGAGAATCAAGGTGAACAACGACCTTGAGAATAATGATCTTAAGGCCTTTGTTAGCACACTGATGAGCATGCTGATTTTCTTCTCTATGACAATGGTTATAGCTTACAAACAAAAAACTCTTAGTGCGCGAGGTAATGTCAAAGACAGTCTGACTGACATCGCTTGATTAAAAAAATTTTCATTTGATCGTGTCCACCAGGTTTGAAGAATCATTGAAGGCGTCAACATTATTCGAACAAAAAGTTACAGCTTCCTCCATAACCCAACTTAAAACATATGCCTCTGCTAAAAGAGCCGACGTAACCTTATTTTTCTGTTTGTAATCCATAGCCATTATGATTCCACTCGGGTCCCAAAGAACCCATCCTAGACCTGCAAGATTGACGTGATCCAACCATGATGCATCCACATGAAGCTTCCAATTTGGATAAATCTGATTACTGCTTGGCGGTGCAACCATGGGGGAGCTCCCAGCGTCGACAAATAATGTCCATAGGAAAGAGATCAAGTGATTATGAGTTTGGGCAATCGCTTCTCTCGGAGATGTTATGATATTGTCAAAACATCTATCACTGAGAACCTTACACGACCTCCAAAGGCCAAAAATCAGCCACAAAATAGCGAGCTCCTCCTTTCAAAACTGACCTGGGGGATCATAAACCAGGGCTTCCTCGACCTTCATAAATGATATACTCTTTAGCTAATCAACACAGTAGATAGTAGGTGTATAAGTAAAATCATCCAAACCATTTAAACCTACCGAACCAAGCTGAACTGCATCATTTCGGTCAGTTTTCGTGTTTTGGATTGTATACCCTAAGATTTAAAAGGTTATTTTTATAATTTAAAACCTCGCTCACACCATATAAGTACCAAACTCTATTGTAAGTACCCACGCCTCCCTCATTCCCCATTTTTTTCACGAACCCCCTGTAACTGCTATTCTCCCTCTCTTTTACAGTCTCTCTTCCCAATCGAAACCTTTATCTGCCTGCTTCTCCTTTGTTCAATTTTACATCTTTAGCGTCTTAATTCTTTATTTGTTCTTCAATTTTTGTCTCTATTTTTTAGGTCTCCACATCACCGCCTGCAAGCTTCATTTTGGTAAGCTTCATGCTCTCCTTTTTTTTATTTTATCGTTACCCATTGTTCCTTCGTCTCCCTCTCTTTCTGTTTCTCTCTCTCCTTCATCTCCTTCTCCCTGTTCCTCTCGGTCTCTCTCTCTCATTCATCTTCCTCTCTATTTCTCCCCCTCTCTATTATCCATCTCTCTCAGAACTTCTCTCTCCTTATATTCCATCTCTCTGTCTCTCCTTCTCTTTCCCTATCTCTCACGCTCTTCCATTACCGGCAATGGAAATCACTGGCAAGTTTTCCATCCCCTTCCCCGTTCTTTCTCCTTCTGTTTTTCTATCCAATCTGTAATCAGGTTTTGTAACCAGAAATCCTAGCATATAGATCATTTTCATGGTACTAAGTTAGAAAATAGCCTAATATAGTAGTAAATATATGGCCCTTTTTTAGTTGGTGTGATTTGAAAAATTATTAGTTGTCTAAAATGTCCTTATCTTATCCATTATCAATTTATTTTATTTAAGGATGGAATTTGTTGATATGCCTCGATTTTAGAGAAAATTTTGTTTGTGATTTTAATTCAATTTTCCCCAAATTGTCTCCCAATTTTTATGCCTAGTTTTTCTTTTACATAATTCTTTAATATTTTTTTTTTCAATATTGTACTTGCGCTCTAAATTACCTATTAAAAAGTAATAGTTGAGATACGTTTTTAAAAAACTAGTATATGATATGTTTTTCATCAAATTAATTTAGTCGTGTAAATTTATAGATCACAGTTAAAATATGACTTTTAAAAATAATATTTGATATTTTTGTAGATATTTTATTTATTTAATTATCTATTTAAAAATCATCTTTCAAATATTCCATAAATTTAGGAGTAATTATAGGAATTATTTGTGATTGCATATTTTAAAATTAATTTCAAATAATTGATTTGTTGATATTAATCCCTAAAATAAAGTAAAAAAACTGAATAGAAACATGAGATAAGGGCATTGTAGACAAATCATAAAAGTTTACAATTAAATTAACTAAAAATGGTCATTTACTTACTTTAATTTCTTTTAGGTCAATTTCTAACTTACTACTATGAAAATGGCCTATCTATGCCATTTTCCCATTTTGTAACTCGGTTACCTGCCTGGCCCAACCCAGAATCACTTGCGTGAACCAGTTCACTCGAACCAAACCGATTCAATTGAACCAGGCTAGGACCGGTTCAAACTAGTCCATCCAAACCGACCCAAACCGGTTCAACCTAACAAGGCCGAACTGACCCAACGCAGCGAAACTAAACCGATTCAGACCGACCAAACCTAGTTGAACCGATCGATCAGATATTACCCAATTTATTCTTCAACGTTCCGTAACCATTCTCTTCTAGTTAATTAAATAATTATAGTATTATATGAATTTAATTTGTAACAATCCAGGTGAGTAGACTTAGATAGTAGTGTGACTCCGATGTTATATTTGTATTATGTCATTACATTTAATATTGTTGAATTATTTTTTTATAATGTTTATATCTGTCTACACATTGGTAATTATTTATTTGTATTGTTCAGTTATTAATATGATTATCACGGGATATCGATTTGGGTATAATTGATTATACGTTAGTATGTTACCATGTTTGATTTTGTTATATGAACATATATGCATTATATGTGAGCCAAATGATCAATTAATATCATGCATTAGATTTTACGAATTATGAAGCTAAATTAAGTCAAGTGATAATTATGCAAGATATGAACTTAAGCACGACCTTTAGTTAACAAAAAAATCAAATTGTTCACGTTCTGTTCTATTATACGAATTGAGTGTCATATGTTCATGTTTTTGTCACACATGTGGTGCCATCTGTTCATGTATTCTGTCACTCATAGGGTTTGTTTATGTTTTTTTGTCACTCATAGAGTGTCATCTGTATATGTTTCTCTATCACCTATGAAGGTCATCTGATTTTGTCACCCAATGTGTGTCATCGGTTTCCTTCATCCAATATGTGTCATTTGTTTCGTCACCCAATTCCTCATGTTACGTTTGAGTTCACGTGTGAACTGTTCTGGTTAGGTTGTTAACTAGGGAATATACCAAGATAAGATATGATTAAGAATGTTATATGATTATGGATGAGACACGTGTAAACTACGTGCTATGTTGGGCCAAGTCATGATAAAGTACGTTACGTCATTTCATTTATGATATATATCAAGTTCAATTATATTATGTCATGGTTACATTTATGACGCGTTGATGTATGTTAGTATGCGGGTTTACTTACTGAGTATTTTTAATACTCACCCGCTATAGATGATTGTGTTACAGGTGATGACGAGCAACATGAGTGAGAGACTGTCATAACCAGCAGAATTAAGATATTTATGTTAAATCATGATTATATGACATTATAGACAATAACTAATTTATAAATTTTCATGCTTTAGTCTACGATAATATGTTTGACTTTCATGTTTTATGGATTTTTCATGATTGACTTTATTACCGATTAATATATTATTTATTCCAGTTTATGGAATATATATGTTCTTAATATAATTTTAAGCTTACGCTATTTAATGTTAATGTTAGGGAAAATTAAGGTTTCAATTGAATGAGTGATATTTAAACTATAAAATTACATGCATGTTTAACCTTAAAAAATTGGGGTGTTACAGTCTAGGTCAAAGTGTGGTTTTAGATTATGTAGACTTTTCTTAGTGAAAAATATGACATGTCACTCACTCGGCTCCTCCATCACCTTACAAGTCAGGTACTCACAATATATGTGTTTTAATTATTGATTTAGTATAATGTGCTTGAGTTTCATTATGGCATGTTTGTTATTTTTATGTTATATTTACGCGATAAGATTAAATTTTTGGTAATCTTGACTTTTGTGGGTAGCAGAGTAATGGCTACCACAACGAGAAACAACAATCACGCATCAATCGATCCTTCTGTGAACCCTCTAGCAACCATGATCGAAATATTTCAAGAATTTTTGGAGTTGTTGAGGAAGACAGCGACGGCTCCCCCAGCTCAACTACACAACACACGATAGTGGTAGACATGCAGTTGATCCATACATTCAGGAGGCTGAACCCTCCCGAATTTAACGGTCACTCATCCGATCCATTGTTAGCTGATGATTGGAATACAAATTGGAGCAGATCTTTCAGTTTATGCTGTGTTCTGAGATTCAAAAGGTTGGTTGTGCAACTTTTATGCTTACACGAGAAGCTCGAATATGGTGGGAGCTCACGATGTTGTGCATAATTTGGTGACTTAGGATCGATTTAAGGAGTTGTTTATCGAGAAGTATTTTTTGATCACAGACTGGGCAAGCAAGGAGGCTGAATTTCTTAGACTGGTGCAAGGTAATATAGTTGTTACTGATTATGAAAGAAAGTTTGAGGAATTATCTCGCTATGCCACTCATTATGTTGATAACGAGATCAAGAAGGCTTCGACATTTGAAAGGGGACTTTGTCCAAAGATAAATTGTTCATTGTCGCTCTATAAGCACACCACCTACGCAATGATGGTTGAAGCAGCCTTGCTAATGTTGCAAAATCTTCCACCTAGAGAGTTGCCATTGTATGATCGCTCATCGCAAAAAGGAAGCTTCAGGGCGATCATACTGAATATGAGTGTTCAACGATCGGTCTGGTCGGATTGTTGAAGGAAAACTAGACCATACCAAAAATTACAATCCTCCTATATAGAGGACTGAACCGACCATAACGCTGCAAAAATCTTATCTATCCGGACTTAACATCAACAGTCGGATCAGACAAATTTTATGGACCAAAGGCTGAGCCTTTTACCTCATTCTCTTTTATTAATTAAATCAACTAAAATCAATTAAATCAGAACCCATTCATGAACATATATCAACTAAAATCAATTAAATAAACTAAAATAAGAACTAAATCAGTCTTACATAGATCTAAACCAACTAAATCAGTTGCATTAAAATAAATCAACAGTCGTGATGGATTCATAAATTATGAAAATGGAACAATTTTCATACCAATTTTAGGTTATCAAGTTGAGAAGTGAGAAACTCATTGTACTCGTTAACAATATAAGAATATTACAAAAAGCTCTTAGTGTGGGAAAATCAAAGAAAACAGTTACAACCCAACTGAGAATGTTGACTAAAGTAAGGGAAAAATAATACAGCTTCAACTCTACTGTTCAAAAGAGCCTCACTAATTCTAGCATCTACACCATCACAACTTCCACAACCATTATGTGCACACCCTCACAACTCTCAACCTCCTTCACAAACCATCAAACACGAACAAACCATCATCATTTTTTATCCACGACACAAGTATAGACCCATGACATAACTTATTTTCGTGAAGCTTTAGTGTAGAATGTGAAATCGTGAAGGATAGTAGAAGGAGAAGGAGGGGTTGCTTGGATCTGAGAAGCTTTGAGAACGTCTCAGATCTGAGACGAGGGAGAGAGAGAGAGGAGAGATGGAACGTCTTAGATTTGAGGCCGAACTTGAAGGAGAACGTCTCAGATCTACGAGGGAGAGAGCTTTGAGAGAGAGGGGGGGAGATTTATGAGAGAGAGGTATAGAGAGTGAATAGGGACTGAGCTGAGGGAAAGGGAGAGGCGAGAAGGAGATGAGGGAGGTAGAGTCGTGGGGGATGAGGGAGGGGAGAGGCGAGAGGCAAAGTCTTGGGGACTGAGGGAGAGGGAAAAGCGAGAAGAGGCAAGAGGGAGAGATACATTTAACCTAACACCCTTAAATCTCTCTCTCTCTCTCTCTCTATATATATATATATATACACACACGGTCGGTCCAGCGAGAGTGAAGAAGGACTGAGTTGAGGGAGAGGGAGAGGCGAGAAGTAGGGGCGGGAGGCAGAGTCGTGAGGGCTGAGGGAGGGGAGAGGCGAGAAGTAGGGGCGGGAGGCAGAGTCGTGAGGGCTGAGGGAGGGGAGAGGCGAGAGGCAGAGTCTTGAGGGCTGAGGAAGAGGGAGAAGCGAGAGGAGGCGAGAGGCGAGAGGGAGAGGCGAGAGTGAGAGAGACATTTAACCTAAAAACCTTAAATATATATATACACACATACACACGGTCGGTCCGGCCGAATCGATCCAGAACTAACAAAAATTCTGGACCGGTCTGAAATTTCGATCCTTTTTCTGAAATTTTGATCCTCTCTAAAAGGAGGATCAAACCAACCATTAACAAGAAAAAAACCATCCAGACCGATCAATTTCGGTTCGGACCGATTCAGATTAAATGGTCTGGATGGTTTTTGAACACCCCTAATACTGAACTACGAGATGCAAAGAAACAAGTTCGAGATTCTCATCCCTATTTGCGCTGCTTGCAACAAGAGCCACGCTGGACAATGCTATCAAAAGTTAAATGCTTGTTTTAAGTGTGGGAAAACAGGGCATCATCTCAAGGATTGTCCTTTAAATAAACAAGGTCAAAACGATAGCACAACAGTGAACAAGAATAAAGGAAAGTCGTTCACCTTGACACGCCAGGAAGTTGAGGATTAAAATGTAGTTGTTACGGGTACACTTCTTCTTCTTGGACATTCATCTTTCACATTTATTGAGTGTGGATATTCACTTCCTTCATTATATATTTTCTTGTGTTTTGTGCTTTACTATTAGTTACGTCTTTGATTTCATTTTGTGTGTTTCAATTGTTTTGAATGAAGCACCTATTGTAACCACCCACACCTCCCTCATTCCCCATTCTTTTCACGAACCCCCTGTAACTGCTGTTCTCCCTCTCTGTTACAGTATCTCTTCCCCATTGAAACCCCTCTGCCTGCTTCTCCTTTGTTCAATTCTACTTCTTCAGTGTCTTAATTCTTTATTTGTTCTTCAATTGTCGTCTCAATTTTTGAGGTCTTCGCATCGTCGACTGCAAGCTTCAATTTAGTAAGCTTCATGCTCTCCTTTCTCTCTCTCTCTTTGTTTTATGGTTACCGACTGTTCCTTCGTCTCCCTCTCCCTCTCTCCCTCTCCCCTCCCTCTCTCTCTGTTTCTGTCTCTCTCTCTCATTCGTCTTCCTCTCCCAGTTCCTCTCGCTCTCTCTCTCTCATTCACCTTCCTCTTTGTTTCTCCCCCTATATGTTCTCCCTCTCTCTCTCAGATCTTCTCTCTCCTCCTATTTCGTTCTCTCTGTCTCTCCCTTTATTTCCCCCTCTTCTCACTCTCTTCCATTACCGGTGGTAGAAATCACCGATAAGTTTTCCATCCCCTTCCCCGTTCTTTCTCCTTCTTTTTTTCTATCCAATCTCTAACCGTGTTTTGTAGCCCGGTTAGCTGCCTGGCCCAACCCAAAATCACCACATGAACCGATTTTGCTCGAACCAATCCGGGTCGATTGAACTAGATCGGACATAGTCGGTCCAACCAAACTAGTCCAGCCAAACCAACCTGAACCGGTTTAACCTAACGAGACTGAACCAGTCCAACACATCAAAACCAAATCAGTTCAGACCGACCGGATCTAGTTGAACCGATATGAACCGCTCGATAAGATACTACTCTACTGGATTGCTACAAATTAAATTCAACAACTAATTATCTAAAATCAAAGGATCTTAGATCACAAAATATTCGTAAAATACTATAATTCTAATTAACTAGAAGCAAACGGTGAATTGTTTATGTCTGTCTACGCATTGGTAATTATTTATTTGTATTGTTCAATTATTAATTGATTATCATGAGATATGGATTTGGGTATGATTGATTATACGTTAGTATATTATCATGTTTGATTTTGTAATATGCATCATATGTGAGCCATATGGTCAATTAATATCATGCATTATATTTTGCGAATTATGAAGCTAAATTAAGCCAAGTGATAATTATGTAAGATATGAATTTAAGAACGACCCTTAGTTAACAAGAAATCAGACCGTTCACATTTTATTCTATTATACGAATCGAGTGTCATCCGTTCATATTTTTGTCATAGATGGGGTGTCTGTCATCTGTTCATGTCTTCCATCACTCATGGGTGTCATATGTATATGTATTTCTATTACCTATGAGTGCCATATGATTCTGTCACCTAGTGTGTCATCTGTTTTCGTAGTCCAATATGTGTCATATGTATCATCGCCTAATTCGTCATGTTACGTTTCAGTTCACGTATGAACAGTTCTAGTTAAGTTGTTAACTAGAGAATATGCAAAGACAAGATATGATTAAGAATGTTATATGATCATGTATGAGGCACGTGTAAACTGCGTGCTATGTTGGACCAAGTCATGATCAAGTACGTTACGTTATTTCATTTATGATATATATCAAATTCAGTTATGTTATGTCATGATTGTATTGATGACACGTGAATGCATGTATTATGCGGGTTTACTTTCTGAGTATTTTTAATACTCACCCCCAATAGATGATTGTGTTGCAGGTGATGGTGAGCAACATGAGTGAGGGACTGTCATAGCCAGTAGAATTATGATATTTATGTTAAATTCTTATTATATGACATTACAGACAAATTTTTAGTTTAACTTCCAGCTAATTAAGAAATTTATGAATTTTCATGCTTTAATCTACGATAATATGTTCGACTTTCATGTTTTATGAATTTTTATTATTGACTTCATTACAGATTAATATATTTTTTATTTCAGTTTATGGAATAGATATTTTCTTAAAATAAATTTAAGCTTCTGTAATTGAATGTTAATGTTAGGATAAATTATAGTTTCAATTAAATTGGAGATTTTAAAATTATAAAATTATGTGCATGTTTAACCTTAAAAAATTATAGGGTTACATGAACGGCTCGATTCAGTTCAAACATACTAAAAACGGTTATATTCGGTTCGATCTACAATTTTATCAAGAAAACAACATCGAACCGAGCAATATATATGCTTAAGACGTGAAGTTTTGATGGGGTATAAATACACACTCCCCTTTGAAAACCCTATCCTTCTTGCCTCATTTGCGCCGTACAACCTCTCTTTAAACTCTCCCTCTCGGCTCTAACCCATGTCTCTCACTCTTTCATTCCTTCTCGGCTCTAACCCTATGCCTCTCACTCTTCATTTGCCCCGCACAAAACCTAACTCTCTCTCTCTCGGCTCTTACTCTTCACTTGCTTGAGCTTTTGATTTACTGGGTCCCATAATTGTTGCCGAGCCTCTAATCGACGAAGCTATTTGGGGATTTAGTTTCTCTCTAGTGAGATCCCTTCAGTGTTACTGAGTCACAGAGTTGTTGCTGAGCCTCTAATCTTGCCATGCCGTTAACTCTCTCTCTCTATCTCTCTCTCTCTCGGCTAGGTCTTTTTATCAGCCTTAATCAAAACTTTTTGGTCCTATTCCGGAGTCGTAGGGTTTCAGAGATATGAGAATGTGGAGGAGAACCTTCACGAGGCGCAAGGAAAGAGACAACGCGAGGAGCCAGATCTGGTTTGCCTATTTGTTGTTGTTTCTGTCATTTATGCTTTAGATCTAAGTTTTATATATACTTTTTCTGTGATGTATGTTTTCGGTGGTTATATACAATACGGTTCGGTTTGGCTTCAGTAGAAAATCACACTTGCGGATCTAATAGTGGAAAATCACACTTGCGGATCTAATAGTGGAAAATCACACTTGCACACTTGCGGATCTAATAGTGGAAAATCACACTTGCGCTGTACTGAACCGAACCGCATATACCCTTTATTCCTTAATTCATTGAGGGCTCCTGAATCAGAATTATAGAAAATGGACAGTCGAAGAAAAGATGTGTAGTAATCAAGTCTGATCTGCAAGCAATGAAGTTATTCAGACATTTCTAAATGAAATCTTTGATTCAGGAGGAATTTCCAGCTTTCATAAGTCTCTCCAAGTTCTCGGGTCTCCCTTGCCTGCACTAGGTTCTCTACCTTCTTTGAATTCCCAATCAACCTATTTGTATAGATATACCACCACTTTGTAACCCATTTTCATCGTATAAAATCCAGACGTTGAATGATGTCAAACCTATGTATCTGCACCCCCGTATGAAAAGTATAAGGTCTCGGCATTCATGGATCCATCCAGATATTTATCCGTCTACCATCACCCACCGCCCATCTCAACCCTACCCCAAGAACTACCGTCTAACTCGTCCATCCCCGATAAGGGCGTGAACCCGCTTTATCTTCCATGAAATTTGAGTCTCTGAAATAGTTGCTTTTCAAAAACCTAGAGAGCAATGATTGCGGGTTTGTGACGAGCCTCCAACCATGCTTGGCTAAAAGAGCGAGATTAAAGGAGAATAGAACTTTGAGTCCCAGACTTCCATCCATCTTATCATCGATCAGTTTGTCCCATGAATCCCAATGGATGCCTGATTTTATGAGCAGATGCTCCACCAATAATTCACAATATGACTATAAATCTTCATGCATAGAGAAATGGGCAGCTTGAAACATATCGCATAGTTTTAAATTGCAAAAGCAATGACTGTGATAAGCGTTTATTTTCCTGTGGAGAAAAGAATTTTTCAGCCCACCTAGATATTCTATTCAAAATGTTTTCCATGATACTATTAAAAATCTGTTTCTTTGAGAATCCAAAATCTATCTCAATCCCTAAATATTTGCTAAGAGAGTTTGCCTGTTTTATATTTGTAATCGAAGCAATTCGGTGCCTCATATGGTTGCGAATATTATTATTGAAAACAATCAAGCTCTTCAAATAATTCAATTCCTTTCCCGACACCATCCCAAACTTTTGAAGAATGGACAGAAGCATTCTTGTTTCAGTCTCATATGAGTGAGCTGATAGTTAAACCTCACACCCACTTATTGAGGATAAAAACTGAGCTGGACGCGGTTCGGGATTGGACAAGAGGTTTAATTTGTTTAAAGTTAAAAAAGATTTAAAAATTGAAAAAAGTTCAAAGTTGAAAAGATTAAAGGTTAAAATTGAAAAGATTATGGATAAAAAAATTTAGGCTAATTATAAAATAATAGGGATAGGACAAGACGTTTTTCCTAAGTTGTCTTGTGTCCCCTCCCGTCCCGAACGAGACAAGAAAAATTTATCATGTCTCGCCCCATTAAGAGTGAGCGTTAGCGTTTCGTCCCACTTAGTTTGATATGGTTTCTCAGGACGGGATGGTTATTTCCGAATGCATGAATACTCCTAGCCATACAAAAAATAAGGGCATCATCTATGAAAATCAGGTGGGAAATGGATGGCCCGCTCCCATTTAATCTGAACCCTGTGATTTTCTTACTGACACATTCTTGGTAAAACATAGTAGAGAGGACCTTAGCACATTGAAGTAATAGATAAGGTGAAAATAGATCATCCTGTCTGAGACTCATACTAGGCACGTAAATGTAGCAGTAAACTTTTCATTCAAGTCAACACAATAGGAAAACTGGTGAGATACAAGTAAAAAACTCAATCACACCATTTACTAGGGAATCCAAATTTTCCCATCACCTCAATAACAAAGCTCCATTCCACCCTATCATATGTTTTTTTGACATATTGAACTTGAGAGCAGCATCCCTTACTTTTCCCCTATTCTAAATCCTCATCGATTGCATTATCTCATGGACAATTAAAATATTATCCGTTATCAAACGACCCAGGATAAAAGTACTCGGACTATCACTGATAATATCGTTAATAATCATTCTAAGTCTATTAGTTAAGATCATAGAAATGATTTTATGAACGACATTGCATAGACTAATCGGTCGAAACTGAGACATAGTTTTTGGGCTATGTACTTTGGGAATCATTGAAATGTAGGAATGATTTAAATTGGCCGGCAGGTAATTAGAAGTAAAATACAACCGAACAATATGAATTACATATAACCTCACAATTTCCAAATGTTGCTGATAAAAGGCAGCAGTAAAACCATTTGAACCCGAAGCTCTGCTTGGGTTCATATCATTTAAGGCCCTGTAAATCTCCTTATCAGAAATGGGTGCTTCGATCTCTTGTGGTGTCGCGGAGGTTCCTTTCCCTTCACAAATAGCTTTGGTTTAATCTAAATTATTTTTTTTTTTTGACAAAACCATCATAACATTTTAAGAGTTGGCTCGCTGTGTGGTTATATTTGCGAACAATAATCTAACTAAATGATAAATAGAAGAACAGATATATGTTTTTTCTATTAAAAAGGAGCATAAACAAATACCATAAATACTTTTCAGATATTTGAAAATAATCAATGTGGTTGAGGTTGAATATAACTTCAATCTTGTATCGAGGTTTAAATATGACTTTAGCCTAGTTTTTGCAAAGAGTATGTTTTAATTGTATTCAGTTAAAAGTATACAAAATTAAAGGATCCACATAGTGCATGACGGAGAGCTAAGATCGAGTGACTCTACTTTTATCTTGAGTTGAATAACATACTTTATTAAATTCAAACTGCATGTGATGATCAATTAATCTCAAACACAATTAAAGAAGTTAGACACACGTACATCGGACATTAATTTCGAGTAGTTTATTATGTCCATGTAATTATAATTTGCTAATAGCATGGCTTAGGCACAACATTTTCAATTATTTGATGACTTAAATAAATTAGACTTAGACCGAAATTATATTGTCATAATAACTAAATCTAGAATCAGAATAGATGTGGATGACAAAAATTCGTTTTGTGCGAAAAAAGAAAAAAGAGATAAACAATAGTTTGGTTTCATAGATTACATTGCTCAACTCCTATTAATTATTAAATGTCTTAAAACAACTCTTAAAATACATTATTGCAAAATGCGTTTACAACCAATAGAATAACCAATCAATGCGCATAGCATAGTGCAGCTAAAATCAGCCACATTATGAATGGGCCAGCTGATGAGACACTGGAACATCGCATTATATTGTTAAACATATGAGTGAGCTAATAGTTAAATCTGATAAATTGGGTTGATTCAGTTCATACACTCATATTTTAGAAGTTGTGGGTTAAGTTATTTTTTTCTGATTCACCAACTACATAGAAAAATATTTAAGCATTCACTTTCGCTCTCTGCTATAAAAAATAGATGATGTAATATTTTTAATATTTATTAATATAAATTTATATTGGACATTGAATTAAATAACGTATTAATCACACTGTTAAATAATAGGAAACCCAACCAAACAACGTGCCATGCACATTATATATAAAATTAGAAACCTAAGACATTATACTCATTATAAATTTTAGTACTCGAACGTAGTGCACATGAACTAAGATGAGTTAAATTCAAAATTATATGTTTGAAATTATACTATATAGTATTATATTTTGAATTTATAGAAAAATGATTTTATTTTATTTATTTGTCACATTCTTAAGAAATGACTATATAATTGATAAATTATTAAAAGAGTTATAAATATATTTCTCTAAATTATTATTTTTTATTTATTTTCATATCACTAATAGCATAAATATTATATAATATAAATTTTACAAATCATGTTTAGACTCATCATATAAATTATAAGTTTTATGAGTTATTCTTTTATGATTGCAACTCTTATTCCATACATTTTTCTTCAAACATTATTTGGCATAAATTAACAATCTTGCAAATAACAACAATCAAAATTTTTACTAAAAATAAAGAACATTACTTTTATGTAGCAAAGAAGGTATTAACCAAAAACACTTATAAATAATTATGTCACGCTATGTATAGTAGAAAATTCTAACAAAAGAATCTTTCTACTTATACAGTTTATTATTCTTTATTGAGAAAATCTACAAAATTGGACTAAAAGTACAACATTTTTCCAAACTAGAAATCCTAATCCTAATCTCTATCCTTCTTTGTAAATTTCAAAATATAAAATCACATTTGAATTAGCAGTGATAATGTGAATTTCTAGTTTTTTTTTATTAAATTTACATTATAAATTTAAAAAAAAATATGAGACATGACTAGAAACATATGGACGTTAGCGTTAACCATTAACCTATCTCATGGTTAATTTATTAATTTATGAGTTTAGATCCTCCCTCTTTTGGCTTTTGGGAAAACAATTTGCGAATAAATGCTCATACGACGCCGTAAAACGTGCTCTGAATTCCAGTCATGCACGTCTTTATATTATACCCAGACGCGGTTCGAAACTCACAATCTCATTACTCATTTGTAGCTGTTAGATCTTATCAGATCTTGAGTTACGAATATTTGCGGCTAGGGAGCTCTGTTCCACAGTGTAATACTTAAAACGCACACTCTCTCTATAACTTTCACCGAGTCCATTTTCAACGGCCGTCCCGGTGCTGACGCAGCAGGGGAACGCATTCCCTCCTCCTTTATCTCATTCTTCTTCAGATCTCACGCTTTCCCTCCCTGATCTGGTACTTTTTCTTTCCTTTCTTCTCCGATTCACATCGTTCATGTTTTCGAAGAATTAATGGGTGGATTTTCTTAATCTGATTCCACATTTTGGTTGTTCATGATGGATTTGATTTTCCGTTTTTTGCAGGTTTCCATCTCTAGGGTTTTGCTTTTGTTCCTCCCTGAGATTGTTTCAAATGGCTGCTCCACCTGCAAGAGCTCGAGCTGATTACGATTATCTTATAAAGCTCCTATTGATCGGCGACAGCGGTGCGTAAATTTACTTTTACTCCGCAGATTGAAATGTGATCTCGTTGTTAAGCACGGTTTGGAAATTTGTTAGTTTTTGGATATTTTTTGTTCGGGACGAACTAGATAATTTTTTTGGTCTCCAATTTTCCAATGATCTGAATTGAAGCAATAACAATCGACTATGTGTTATTTGGCGCATCAGTTTATATTCTTTGTTGTGACTTTGTAGGTGTGGGAAAGAGTTGCCTTCTTCTACGTTTCTCAGATGGTTCCTTTACGACTAGTTTCATTACCACCATTGGGTGTGTCCTTTATGAGTTATTATTACGAATAAATATTTTTCTCCCAACTATTCCTGATTTGAGAATGTGGTGAAATTTTCTAAACAGCATTGATTTTAAGATACGGACTATAGAGCTTGATGGGAAAAGGATCAAATTGCAAATTTGGGATACTGCTGGTCAGGAGCGGTTCAGAACAATTACCACTGGTTAGTGTCTGACCTTAAAATTGATCTTGAGTTGATGTCTGTGATATATTGTGGGTGTTGATGGATATGGTTGGGCCAGTGGTTCGTTTTCATGTTTATATATCACTGATATCATATTTCAAGTCTTGATTATATGTACAGTTCTATAATATAGTATGTATATGTGTTGATAGATGTGGTTATTTGAGTCATTTCCTTACAAGATTATATCCATCAATCATTGATATGAAAAACTGCTCCCAGAAGTTGAACTATATGGTTCTAAACTTCTAATAAAAGTATTGAACCACTATGGTAATAGGACTTGGTTTTTCAAACTTTATTCTGATAAGACTAGTTTTTAATCCTGCCGTTTGTTCTTTAGCTTCTTTGTGGTATCTTATTGGTGGTCTTTCTTTCGGATCCTTCGTGTGATCTATGATTTCTATTTGAGAATCACCCTGGATCATATTGAAAATCCAGAGGATTATCAGTCATCCTTCCCAACCCTTACCTTGTCTCTACCCCCCTCCCCCCCACCAAATAAGAAGGCATGCATGTCACATGGTGCATCTCACAGATATAGATATACAATCACCAGCTGTAAATTTAAAACCATATAACCTCGTATTAGGTTTTTGTGAGGCTTGCACCAGGAGTTATGTAGACCTGAAGTGGAACTTTGGTATTTGATTTCTCTTCAAAATCATTTTGGTAAGATTATATGTCGAGCCTTTAAATATATTACACACTTTTACTGGCATAGATGCTGCAAATCAAGCTGTGAAATCAAGATTTCTTATTTATACCGTGTTTTCTAATGCTTATGTTAGATGTCGCAAATATTTAGATGTAACAATCTAATTAGTTTTTTACTGTTTACTTATTTATGTAAGATATTTATGTCTTATAAACTTTCCTAAACTGAGTAATTACTATCCCTGCAGCTTACTATCGTGGAGCCATGGGTATTTTACTTGTATATGACGTTACGGATGAGTCATCATTTAACAGTAATTATTTCTTCCCCTTGATTACTTAGTCTTCAAGCATATTTGGTCATTCCTCCAAATTATGAAATCTCTATTTGGATTCTTACACCATAGGGGAGAAGATCACCATGGTGCTATTCTTATTATCATCACCAGAGTGGGTGTGATGGTCTATGCTTTGCCTGGATGAGAATCTTTCTATAATTAATGAATCTTCTTAGCAGAGTTGTTAGAATCAAGATCCTATCTAAGATTGTGGGGAGGTCTCATGAATCTGATCGTAGAAGCGAATCGTGGATTATAAGGTCCTACTATGTGCTAATAATATTATGAAAATATCGTTTATGAATAACAACTAAAAATGAACAGGCTAAATGGATATTTTATTATTTTCATATGAACATCTTACAAAATTATGATTCGTGGAATCATAAGATCATAGTACGATCTGCGGTCCTATCAATCCTACATAAAAATTATAATAGGATTTTAAGATCACACCAATTTATAATTCGATCTATGAATCAGATCGTGAAGGTTAGACAATATTGTAAACACAAGATTCAACGTTCCAGATAGGGAGTTTAACAATCATTCCCTTTATCTTTCCCCCAATAGTGGAAAGATTTCGCGGTTGAGCATTCTTTTCCTGGAATGGAAATTTTCTATGTACAATGATTATGATTTTTTACTTCAGAACAAGGTTCACTTTGAACATATATTTCTTATGTGCCAAGAAACTGATTTTCTCCTTCAGACATTAGGAACTGGATTCGTAATATTGAACAGCATGCTTCTGACAATGTCAACAAGATACTGGTGGGCAACAAGGCCGACATGGATGAGAGCAAAAGGGTGCGCTCTCTCTTGTTCATTTCTGCACATGCACATGCACACATGTGTTTGTACAGGTTTGCATGTTATGTGAATTGTTGATTGACAAAGGTCGTTATCTCCAGGCTGTCCCTACCTCAAAGGGCCAAGCTCTTGCAGATGAATATGGCATCAAGTTCTTTGAGACGGTGAGCATGCTGTTCAGGCAACTTATAGAAGTGTTGCCTTATTTTTAGCATACTGAGGATTTTCTCTTTTACAGAGTGCTAAGACGAATTTGAATGTGGAGGAGGTTTTCTTCTCAATAGCTAGAGATATTAAACAAAGACTCGCAGATACTGACTCAAAGGCTGAAGTAAGCTTCCTTTTTTATTATTCTATAGACAAATAACTATGTTTTCAACAACCCAGTTTTTGTTGGTATAACCTTGAAATCACCCAACCACCCGACCCCCAGAGATGGGTCATTAATGTAAAAGAAAATAATGATATTCACTATTTAAGCATGTTGAAACTTGAAATTTAAAATGTTGTAATTTCTATTTGAACTAAAATCTCTTTTTGGTTCTGCTAAGGTGAATGAGATTTGGGTTGACATGAGAGTGAAAATTTAAACTAGAGATGAGTGTTTTCTTATGCGATTAATCACTTATACTGGACTTTTCTGGTTATGAATCATGCAGCCTCAGACGATCAAGATTAATAAACCAGATCAGGCTGCAGGGGCTGCTCAAGCAGCACAAAGATCAGCCTGCTGCGGTTCTTGAGCAAAGATGATAACTAAGGTTACATTCTTAGGGGAACCATTTGTGGGAAAAATTGATCTTTCACAATTATGTCACTGCTGCTTGTGTCTCTCTTTATCTTTCACTTTTCTTTCGGGTGAATGGTTGAAAAATTAATTTTTATATTGCTTTATGTTTTCCCTTAAATTTGAATTGTTTCACTTTCAATCTGTAAAAGTTAGATTCTTAATTAGAATTTACGTTGCTATTTCCTGTACGCGGTTCTTGCAGATCGATTCTTAACATGTCAGTCGATGTATCGTGTGTACGATGTATCGTGTAATAAATTATCTATAATACTTAAAACGAACAAATTATCTATAATACTTAAAACGAACGAGCAATGGCTTTGGTGGAAGTAGCAAATACCATGATACTGATGTAAACTTCATCTATTTTAATTTTTATTTGGTGAAATGTTTTCAATGTTTCCATATAACCAGGACTGTTAGTCTACCTAATCATAATGAAATTTTGTCCGAGATATGGTCAGGACTGAGTCTAACTAGTTGGGTGAAATTTTTCTCATATCATATGAGATTCGATACCCATCAATCTTCATTTCCCTCTAGCTGAATAATGACGGTCTCTTATTAAAATTCCACCATATGCAAATGCAACTTGGTTTTCTTCTTATTTATTTAAAATCCTTTCATTTCTTTAGTTGTTAGGCGTATATAGCCTTCGCTTTCTTATAGTGGTGCACGCTAAAGTGGTAGATCCTATGCGATTAATTAATAAATACATCTTTGTGGTGTCCATAACCATAGCCCCATGTGTGGAAGTGAATCTCTATATGAAAGAGGACGTCACTATGTTGGGACGTTAGGAGGAATATACAATCAAAACGTCTATAAATTTCCCACATGAGACAGTATAATTCTATTTTAAATAGTAAATAAAAATTTCTAATCTTTTATTTTTTCTCTCAGCAATTCTATTTGCTAAAACATAAAAGACGTGATGGATTGGATTCCCAAAACTTGTTACCTCATCATCCACCTCTTAATCTTTTTAGATAGTGAAAATGCCATATGCCTCAAAGGCCACTAAGAATGCACTTGGATAATCCAATGGAATTTTAACCTCAACTCCATTTATCACCTTTTCTCTCTCTATTTCTTTCTTTCTTATTATTCTTTTAATTTTTTTTTATTTTAGATATGCTTTGAGGCAATCGCAAAAATTTTGAGAATATTTAGATCAATTTATTCTCTTGTATAATATAGCAATAGTGAAAATCTACGATTATCTCCATTTTAGATAACGTGAATCAACGAGTGTTTGATATTTTTCTTCCATGTTATTTACTTTGAACTATTTTATCATTTTAAATTATTCCATTATTTTTGTTAACTTAAATATTCAACTTTCTCACCAACAAATTGCACATACCAAGTGAAGTAATTTAATATTTCTAAAAACTTGACATGTTTATAACATACAACCAAACATTGTAATCTATTTATGATACATCATACTTTCCTTCAATCACATTTTCCATCAATCTTAAGACTTCATTAGCCAAATACTTTCTTCTTTCATACCAAATGAACCTCATATCAAATAAACTATATGTTAGGAAGTCATATAGAAAACATATCACATTTGTATGGTATGTGGCCCATAGACGCATTATCCAAAAGCATGTCTAATGGATTCCAGATTGGATGTGGATTCATACACAGAATTAAAAGAAGAAACGGATTGGATGTTTAGCAGTGGCTAATGGCAATACTAAAGCACAAACAAACAAATTACCCAAAGTTTTAAAGTGTAAATCATGATATGAAGTGGTGGTCTCAGTTTGTTGTTGAGCCTTGACCGAAAACTTGTCATTTGCGGGAATTACTATAAACAAAAGAGAGAAAGGAAGAAGAAAGGGAGATCCTCTTCACCATTGCAACCCTCAATAATAGAAGTCTTTCATTTCAATAATTCAAAAGCAGTACGCAGAAATCTCTCCTTTAACAAAGGGAAACTTTTTGGAGTACAAGCAAAACACATCACTTTTCTTTTCCTTTCTTTCCTGATGTGAGCTTTAACGTTAATTAGGCAGTTACAAGTGAAAACGAAACGTGAAATTCGATTGCTTATGAATTAACAAAGAAAACCCACAAGAAAAAAAGGAAGTAGAATGTGTTTTGAGTAACACAATCAATTCATAACTGATTTAATCTTATTGTTTGATGTGCAGACAAGAAATACACCAACATAAAAGCTACTCTCCACCAGAGAAAATGTGACACTCATCCCTGCAAAGATATACCGAATAATTGAAGGCACTATGAGATTAAAACATTTCTTAGTGACAATAATATTCGTCACCTGGTTTTTGATGTTTGTTGAAAGTGGGTTTAGGATAAATAAGTATGATTTATTATCTAAGTGGATAGATTCCTTGGATTAGCAAGTTCCGGAAAGTAAAACCACACTTTAATGCAACAACTTCCTATAAAAACAGAAGCAATGCCTTATCATTAGATATTCCTATGAGCTAGAATAAGATAAAAAATCTCTAACCTCAAAGTTGTGAATCCAAGGAATTTGCACAGAAGCTGGTAGAGAGAATGAGACTCCAAGTATACAATTGGTGCTATGCTGCTAAGCCATTCCTTGCTGTTATTTTCCTGCAATTTGGGCTTGCAGGAATGGACATACTTTCTAAGGCTGCATTAAACCAGGGAATGAGCAACTATGTGCTAGTTGTTTATCGCCATGCGGTTGCCACTATTGTTATTGCTCCTTTTGCAGTAGTTCTGGACAAGTATACATCTCTTTTTCAACGCAAATGCACACAATTACAAAATCAAGCAATTATAAAAACTTAAAGCGATTGCATGCACACACTAGTCACTATGATTATTTAACTCAAGAAATAGAAATCCATTTAAAATATTTTATTTTGACAGGAAAGTGAGACCAAAGATGACATTACCAATTTTCATAAAGATAATGGTGCTCAGTTTGCTAGAGTAAGTTTCTATATCACTAACAAGTACTTCTCCTTTCTATCTCAATCAATCAAACTAATTTTCTCTTAATCTCTTATCTCAGGCCAGTTATTGATCAAAATTTGTACTTCATGGGAATGAAGTACACAACAGCAACGTTTGCAGCCGCCATGTGCAATATTCTTCCGGCCATTACATTTGTGATGGCCTGGTTGCTAAGGTAACTGAAAGCATATATAAGCAGCTATAAGTATTATATGTAACAATTCATGCCTAGTTTTTCTCAAACATGTATAGAAATGCCCATGCATCGTATATTTCTTCACAGGCTTGAAAAAGTAAACATCAAAAGCATTCGAAGCCAGGCTAAGATAGTAGGTACTCTGGCAACAGTTGCAGGAGCCATGGTCATGACACTAATGAAAGGTCCAATTGTTGAGTTGTTTTGGACAAAAGGAACAACTAACCATGGACAGCAGAGGAGTGAGATAAGCCTCCAGAATTCAATCAAGGGATCACTCATGATCACAATAGGCTGTTTCAGCTGGGCTTGTTTCATGAACCTGCAAGTAAGAAGTTTCTCATGACTTAAACAGACACATAATTGCTGTTGACAAGTCTCCTGAAGTATAAATAACTCTCCTGTTTCTCTAGGCAATCACCCTAAAGACATATCCAGCTGAGCTTTCTCTTACAGCTTGGATATGCCTGTTGGGCACGATGGAGGGAACTGCCGTGGCCCTCGTGATGGAAAGGGGAAAGGCTGCAATCTGGTCTATAAACTGGGATACAAAATTACTCGCAGCGGTTTACAGTGTAAGAGTCTCAAACACTAACATATATATATATATATATNTATATATATAGGTTTCAGAACACTCTCTAGCGGTTTACAGTGTAAGAGTCTCAAACACTAATTAATATTTATATAGGTATCAGAACACTCTAGTTTCTAGTATATACAAAGGAGGGCAAAACCTCATTTTAGTAACCTCTAGAAGATATTGTCTATAGCCTATAGATAAACAAATAGAAAGAAAAATAAATCTTCACAAATCTTTCTCAGAATTATCACAATAGATGTTCTGACTTGAATATGAAACATGATGTAATGAAACGTTTCTGATCATAGTGATATAGAACCTACTTAAGACCCTCTTTGGCTGAGTTATGATTCTTCAACTACAAATCTTCCCATAGTTTCATAAATGCTCTATTCGGTATGGTTCCCCTGAATTTAGTCAGCAACTGTTTCACAGTTAAGCATGGTCAACAATCTAATATTCCTGAAAAATATGACGGACTTGTAATTACAATTCACCAGGACCTTTAGCATAAATGATTTTTTAGCTCTCCAATTATGGTAAAGAGAATTATATACATGCAGGGCATCTTCTGTTCAGGGCTAGCTTACTACATTCAAGGAGTAGTGATGAAAGAACGAGGTCCAGTTTTTGTCACAGCTTTTAATCCCTTAAGCATGGTTATTGTTGCTATCCTAAGCTCATTCATATTGCTTGAACGCCTATATCTTGGAAGGTAATTTATCAATCTCCTGCACAACGACCATATAACAAGAAAATACTAAAGCTTAACTTACAAGATCAACCTTGCAGGGTACTAGGAGCGATTGTCATCATTGGTGGATTGTATCTCGTCGTCTGGGGTAAAAGTAAAGATGAGGACAACACAACTAAAAAACAAACATTGCCAATAAAAGAAACCACAGATGAAGCTACTAACGGGAAGGAGATTTTATGTCATGACGTGAGCACAATTGAGTCATCTGATGCTGGAAAAACAACTAGAGATGAACAGAAGTATGAGAACAGGAATCCGATTACCGTCTAGATCTTAGATCTCCTGAAGAGTTTCACGACTGCCCATAAATCTCTTTTATCTCTAAAGTCAACAGCAGCGTGAATTGACGCTAAATTTAACTTTAACTAGCTCCATGGGTTATGAAGTACATTATTTTAATTTTTTTTCAATTTATTTTGACAATGCAAAGGTAACAGACAAGATAATGTCATAACTCAGAGTTGGATCACCCAGTCTCCAATTTCAATTAAGTTCACAACAGCATCTCAGAGAAGGTTATTTCTAGAACTCTTAAAGCCGAGTCCTCTAAGTATCAATCTCTCATTTAAATCTTATGTGATGAGAGTTCAATAAACAATTTTGACCAAATAGCAGTCTTATTATATATAATATAAGTACTATGATCTACAGAAAGCATCACATAATCCCAGACTCCCAGAATTAGACAAACACATCTTCTAATGGAGGAGTGATACCTATGCAGCCAGACTTCCCACCCACCCCCAGATCAGGATCCTCTCCTGTTCTAAGGAACAAGAGAGGCTTTTGACCTATCTAGTTGGCTCAGATCTCAACCGTCCCGATCAGACATAAATAGAAAAGGTAAAAAAAGACATCACATAAAAAAAATTATGATTTCCGTTTCCAGTAGATTGGGGCTGTTAAGATCTGATCCAAAGACCCAGATCTGCTGAACAGATCCACTCCTGTTGGGATCCAAGAGGAGGGGATCCGTCTCTTCAACCNCCCCCCCCCCCCCCCCCCCCGAAAAAAAAAAAAAGAAAAAAAAACCTCAAAGGCAGACCAGGGCGTTAACCCAAGACATACACCGTAGATATACACAACGTGGTCAGTATGCTTCAAGTCAAAATAATAATACTAGAAGTGCGTTAATGCTCTTCGTTTAATAAGCTGTAGCAACATGTAATATTGAATTTCCTAAAATCACAAGGCAAATATGTAATTATTTATATTCTCTACTGATATAAATGGAATCCCTCTCAAAAAGAAAGAACTTTAGCGTGGGATGGTCAAGGACTGAGAATGGGATATTACCGTAGGAATTAATTGAAAGGTTCTTAGCGTCTCTAGTAACTATTATATTTAGTAAATTCATACAGAATGCTAACTGCAAACCAGTCACCAAAGGGAACAAAGTTAAGCCATAGCTTTATGCTGAATGATGATTATTGATATACGGAGTTGGGTAGAATAGGTAAAGAATATCGCTTCAGTAAGATACTAAGATCAGACAGAAGAAAATCAACAAAAGAGACCAAGATTCAAAAATCTTGCGAAGAAATAATCACTTACATTATTATATATCCGTAGACAATGCTAAATAAATGTTACAAAACGTCATAGGATCAAGTAACCCCCAATCCCCATCTTTTTCTTCAAAAAAGTTAACAACCAAAACCATAACTTCTATTTTCATTACATTCAGCTACATATTCCACTGAATTACCTCTCGTCCTCAGGTTAGATAGACAACCCTTTAGGTTAAAGTTGTTATTAGAATAGATGGTTATAAAGTACCAGCCATAGGTTACTCCAACGCACAAAACAAAGATCTTCCTACCTTACAACATGAAACAATTTTCATTTATGATAACTCCTTGCCCTCATCCCTTCCATATATTCGCTGGAGTTCTCGTGTTGCAGCTAGAAAAGAGTCTGAATAAGCAAAGAACAAAAATGTGAGAGCGGGGAGGGAGTGAGAGAGATATTGGGGCCTATAGAAGTTTCTCAAATCAGCTCAATAAACGTGCATCACCTCTCCAAAGGCGGAATGACTTTTGATTTATAGGTGAACCAGTTATAGTTTGAATAACTTCGAACAATATATTCTGAGGTGTGCTCCTGAGCTCTTGGACAATCCCATAAATAGTCTTCCCACTCTCGAAGTATATATGGTTGTTCGGGTGTTTTGTTTTGCAACCAGCATGACGCTCGAATTCATATGCATTAATCACCTGAATGAATAGTTGATCAGCTTACAGGGTCAAAAGTTATAATCTGACTTTATATCTAATACTGAACAGACTCACCTTAGAGAAATTGCATGATTGGCAGCCACAGAGATACCCAGAAGCTTTGATGATGCCCCGGAGCTCCTTCTAACATGTATAGGAAAACCATACACGTCATCAAATAGAAGTGAATCTTAAGGAAGAATGCGCGAGAAGTAGGATGTACCTCTCGAGACCAGGCAATGTACTTTACAGGAACTCCATCAAGCATACCAGTAGATAGCAAACTCCTAACGTTTGAAGGGAAGTTGTTTGCAGGAGCCTTTTTTGACATTTTCATATTGTCTTTCTTCTTGTTTTCAGTTCCAGAAACAGATATCTGGGTAGCACTCGTCCGTGCCTCAACATTAGTTTTGACCAACCCTTTCTCTGCTGGCATTTCTGATCTCTGAATGGAAGGATGGCTCATTAACAATTTGTAACTGGATATGAACTTCCCTGAGGAATCAGAATCTTCATCATTGTGTGCACCAAAAGATATGATAGTACTCTCACCCTTATTATAAGACTGGCCAATGGTCAAGTTTTTGTTATCAGCTTCGTTAAATGTCTGACCCATTGAAATGGTGATATCTTGACCTCTACCGAACAAACGACCTGTTAACAAGGTGTCATTTTCCTTGTCGTAAGTTTGACCGACAGATATGATGTTGTCAGTGCCTTCTCTGAATGTCTGATCACTTGACATGGTATTGTTATTGTGTCTGTATATCTGACCCAAATGTATACTATCCTCCCCTTTAGTATAGGGTTGTCCAATTGTCATGAAATTATTATCAACCCTGTTAGAAGTGTCTTCAATAGATGTAATATTATCTTCCCCTCTGTTATAGGCAAGCCCCATCGATATTGAACTTGCATTCATTTTGCTGTGAGTATGAGCCATAGATATAGAGCTATTATCACCCACAGTATATGGATGTCCCATCGAGAAAGACACGGGATTTTCTGAGTCCTTGACCTGGTTGACTTTCACTTTCCGGAACCCTCCACAATTTAAACCTGATTTAGGATCCTCGAATGTCTGGGACATTAAAAATCCAAATGAAGGATGATTCCCAAACGGATCTTCGCTAACTTTTCTGCCCATGTCAATTTTATCCGTGCTGCTAACTGACTGAATGTTTATATTATCCAAACTGAGAATCCTGCCTGTTTCAGAATCTGATATATGTTCAGTAATATGGGAAGAGAACGAGTGAAAGCTGGGAGCATTTCCCCATGGAGTATCAGAAGAGTTTAACATTCCTCCAAATACGTTGTTGTTTGAAACTTCCACTGCCTGTTTCTTGTTAGGGAACAGCTCCACCTCATGACCATCAATGAACCACTGATGAGAACGTTTAGATTCTATTCTAGAAGAATTGTCGTAAGCCAGCTCGCCATCATTTAAAGACCCAGTATTCTTTGCCATCCAAAAGCTCTGATTCTGAAAAGGAAGTGAGAAACAATGACTGAGAAAGGTGCTGCTAGAATATGATATTCCTACCTTATCAGAAAATCATGATCACTTGTGTTCTGAGCTGAATTATAGACATATAAACAAATGGCAACAACTACAGGAAGATAAAACCTTCGATTACATATGACATGAAAACCTCAAGATCTCCAGAAATCAGGTCATTAAAATTGATGTGCATTTGTTGATTCTTTAAAAGATATAGACCAGTTAATTTGAAATCAATCGTCCAGATTTCACTTGACTCTCTATCTTAGCACTAACATTAGGGAATCCAATTCCAATCTATTAAGCCTAAATCCCATATTATAATACTTAAAACTGATACAAAAAATTACTTGACGATACCAAGCACTCAAACACCAACTTTAATGAATAAGAACATCCAAGAGATATCTTTCATTTAAAGGAAACAAATTCAAAGTTTCAAACAATCTCCCAGTTCTATCGACGCTACAAATTAATGAGATAGAGAATTGTGCTTAAAAATGAACTCCTTTTTAAGCCATAAATAAACAAAACTACCTCCTTCATTCATCCGGAGTAAAAAATTGTGCTGGGTTCAATTGCACAAGTAAATTTGAAAACTGTCCATAATTCTACAAAGTAACAGCCGGAAACAAAAAAAAGAACAGCCGGAAACAAAAGAGGAAAAACAATTTTTTTCTCCAAATGGATGAAACGCATTCAGAAATATAACCTAAAAAGGCAAAGTCCGACAGTCCGTAAAGGAAATAAAGGTTATACCAATTCTGTGGTCTTACTTCTGAATTCTGATTGCTGCTGCTAAGCACAGTTAACGGAAGACTTTTAACAGATATGTTCACACCCTCCACAATGCGTGACTCGCTAACAAATACATTGACGATTGATGCATTAATGATTTTGCAACGTTTGGTCGAACCAAAACTACAAATCCTGGGGAATGATAACGCAAGCCAACTGTCCTCCGAAACTCAAAAGGAATCCATTGGAAAACAAAACCACTTCTAGAAAAACATCAAAACTAATCCACAGCAGGATTTTATACGCTATGATAATTAAGAAATTTGCAGAAGAAGAGGAAAAAATGCCTTGAATAAAACGAAACCCGGAAATTCACTCAAATAAGCCCAATGCAGATGTAACGGAAGCCGGAAGCGAATTGCTAAATCCTTAAAAATCAAAGCCACCACCAAGCAGAAGACTAAAACTCGAAGTTTTCTAATTATTTTCCTTTCCTCGCCTTACCTCCACTTCACAGCAATCGAACAAACACTTTAACAGTTAAAATACAGATCATTTCACCCTAACCTACGAACCACGATATATACCTCTAATAAAAATCCGTACGATCCGCGATTCAAGTCCATTCTACCCTCCCGCAACAGAGACCGGGAAACACCCGAAAGTGTACGGACGGAGATCGCGACGAGATCTGTGGCCAAAAAGAGGAGAAGGCTTTGGATTTTCTGCCTCTCTGCAAAATAAATTTTTAGAGGGAACGCATAGTTATAAATGGTGGTTCCCGCACGATCAACAATTTATGTGGCCTCATCTTTGACCGTACACGTGGAAAGAAACGACTATCGATGAGTTCAATTGTTTTAAACTACTGCACGTATTTCTTTAGGTAATTGATATGAGTAATGAGTTAGTGTAACTCTCCATCCATAATTACGAGAAATTATAGAGAGGAGCCGCCATAATGTGGCAACCTCTTGATGATTTTCATGTGGGTTGAGTTCATAAAAATGGGTATGACTGTACAATGTGATCAATTTTATGTAATCCTTTTTCTTTATAATTTTATTTTGATTAGTGTACTTTAAAATGAAGATTCGTCTGATCATTATCGGTGACAAATCAATTAACTTAATAGTTTAATTTTTTTGTTCATTTAATAATTAGATTTCAGTTTCTGTAATACCTTCTAAGAAGAATTTTAAATCCTTTTATTAAGTGATTCAACACCAGTTATGTTCAACGGATCAATAGAATCAAACTTTATGGCCTTATGGCAATATGGCTCAGATCAGACAAGATTTTGGTTCGAGAACCGATAAAAAAAGTCGCCTGTCTGAAGGCATTGGAAGTGGCGGCCGGAGCGACAGCGACAAAGGTGTTGGAACCATGAAAGGTGTTGAGTCCAAAACGTGGCGTGCCATCACTTATTGTGCACGACATGGAGGTCCCACCTCAAGTACATCCCTTCTGCTTAAGATGTTTACTACTTTTTATTCCTTTTTTACATTTTAATATTTGATTTAAAAATTGCTTCCAAGCACCTGAAAATTGAAGTTTATGCTTTGATTTGTTGTTTTCTATTTTACTTTATTTGATTGAGTAGGGTCAAAGCCTTTTTATTTGTGTTTATTGTGATGATTTGGAGAAAAAAAGAAACAATTCAGTACATCAACTGTATTAATTATCTTCTTAAAAAACTGTATAAATTATCATTCTAACAAAACTGTATTAATTATCATTCTAATTAATTAATGATAATTTATGCAGTCACATCAGAGATTTAGATTGTTCAATATTCAAGTAAAGTATTTGTGACCCCTATGCAAATTGTCAAACATAGATTGGTTTTAGTTTTATCACTGTGCTATCTTCTTAAATAAAAATTAATTCATATTAACTTTAAAATATGAATTTTTCTACCAACTCTCAAATAGCTCTCCAATGCCGGGAAAAAAACTCGACGAGAAGCTCTCTAATGTCGGGAATTTTTTTTTCCTGACATTGATATTGTGAGTCTTCCTAACCATTAGATGAGGTAAGGAAACTCTCAGGCGTTAGATTACAATAGAGTAGAGAAAATGATATACATATTGGATGAGTTGCAGGTTACCACTTTATCTCTTTCTTGGAAAGCTTCATTCGAAAGCTTTCTCCTTCACCTTTAAAAGCTTTCTCCTTCACCTTTAAAAGCTTTCTCCTTCCAAAGCTCAACTCCATAGCTTCACCAAACACAATCAAGGCCACGCGATTTTCACCCCCAATCTCCAGGCTCTCTCTCTTCGTCGTCCAGGCACTCTTTGCGTTTGTCATCTTTGCTCTCTCTCTCTCTCTCTCCGTCGTGACTCTCTCTCTCTCTCTCTCTCTCTCTTTGTGTTCATCGTCAGTTCTCTCTCTCCATCGTCGGCTCTCTATCTTCATTGTTGATGATCTCTCTCTGTCGTCAGTGTTCTCTCTCATTCATCGATGCTCTCTCTCAATCATCAGTGCTCTCTCTCAATCATTGGTGATCTCTCTCGAGATTTAGGTTTTTGGTTCAGTAAGTTCACGAATCCTTCAACTTCAACGATACCTAGGTATAATCGAGTTATCTCTGCCCTATATCATTTTTCTTCCTCTTGCTTGAGAAGTTTATGTATTTGCATTTTTTTAAATTTCTTCCTCTTGTTACAATTTGAATGTTTTACGATTTAGGGTTTTTGTTCTGTTTTGATTGATAAACAAGAATTGAAACTAATTTATCCATTTTAATGAGCATAAATATTATATTTTACAGTGAGAATGTATTTTTATCCATGAAGTTTATCCTCTTGAGGTAGGAGATGTATTTGTATCTATGAAATTTCTACTGTGATAACGTATTTTTATGAGATGTATTATGCTCTTGAGGTAGGAGAATATTATATGAATTTCATTGCTAATATATTTAAGCATTATACAATGAAAGGAGTTTTATATTTGTAGCTTGTCTAGAACATCTTTTTCGTATCTTGTGCCCTTCAACTTATTGGTTGGGCTAGACAATGTTTTTATGGCTTGTATTATAGTTGAATAGTTCTATGCGAGTGTTGTGCTCAATGGGCAGAACATATTATGGTTGCGCTGGACAATATTGTCATGGCTTGTATTATGGTGGTCTACTTGCGGTTTTCATTCTTCTATACTTTCTCATTTACATTCTCAGTAAGTGGTTGTTTTATATACACTCGACATAATTTATCTGCAACCAGAAACATCCTGCTTTAGTGTTTTCTCATGAAAACTATAATGTGCTATTTATAAAGGTTCTAGTGGTGTTGAATTCAATAAGTGAAAATTGTTAATGTTTGTATTGTCAAATCAGAAAATTTGAGACAAAAAGCATTATATTACTCTACAGAGCAACCCTGCATACTGCCTTCACCAATGCCTTATATGAATTGATGAAATGGAAAGACATTTACAAAGAGTATATATTAAGTGAATAAATGATAATGACTAAGTAAATTTAAAATGATCAAGTGTGCGAAAATGATAAATGTAAAATATAATTATATAAGGCAAAGTGTGTGACAAATGCTAAGTGTATGAAAATAATAAGTGCGTATAATGGTTAAGTGTTTGAAATGGGAGGACTTCTACAAAGAGTATATATTAAGTGAATAAATGAAAATGATTAAGTAGAATTAAAATGATCAAGCATGTAAAAATGATGTTACGTGTGTGTAAAAATGACTAAATGTTTCAAAATAGCTACATGAATATGTCAAGAATATGAAAATATATGAAAATGATCAAGTGTGTGAAAATGAATAAGGGTGTGAAAATGACTAAGTGTAAAAAATGAGCTTGTATCAATGGTGAGTGGCTATTTGCATATAAATGGCTTAAGTGTGTAAAAATGACTAAGGATTTCAATACAACTACATGAAAAATGGCAAGAATATGAAAATGAATAAGTGTGTGAAAATGATCAAGTGTGAAAACAGTTAAGTTCCATCAAAACAAGTACGTGAAAATGGAAAAGTAGAATGAAAATATGACTAAGTGTTTAAAAATAGTTAATTTGTGAAAATATGATCAAGTCATGGAAATGACAATTTGCATATATGAAAATTACTATATATATAATGGTTAAGTATGAAAATATGATAAATGCAAGGCATAATTTTATGAGAGAGAGAGTGATCTAGAATTTACAAGTACATGAAATGCATAATTGTGTGAAATTAATATGTATGACTAAGTGTGAAAATATGGCTAAGTGCATGAGAATAAATAAGTGTATCGAAACAAGTAGGGCCAAACACCATAATGAGGATTTAAACGTCAACACTACATGACGAGTCGCCATTCAAGACTGGCATTTGGGCCTTAAACACCATGGTAACAAGCGTTTGGCTCGTGTACTAGTGACACTGGCCAAACGCTAGTGCGTCTGGCTTTTGGGCCCCAAATGCCATGGTAATAGACGTTTGGCTCGTGTACCAGTGACACGGACCAAACATCAGTGTGTCTGGCGCTTGGGACCCAAATGCCACCAACAGGCCCCAAACGCAGTCATGGGTGGTGAATCACCTACAATGAGTGGCGTTCGGGGACTGGTGGTGGTGTTTGGGCCCCAAACGCCAGACACACAGGTGTTTAGTCTCAATACTCCCTATTGGATCGTGGCACGCGTAGGTCAACTTTCGAAAGACGTAACTTTTGACTCGAGTGGAACCATGTGGGCCGTAAGATATCAAATTGAAGTTTATTCATAGATCTATATGTGCAACGGGTTAACCCATTGCAGCCCAGTTTAGGGTCCGAAAAATACTGTTTTAAGTACTTTCAGAGGCCCGTAAGCTGTTTCGGTCTTAATTTTGGGCTTTTCGTAATTCCCATCTCTTTCTAATTTTTAGGGTCTTTTATATGCTTATAAATTAAAACATACATAGGTTTTTTTCCAAATTTTATAGGGTTATAATTTATAAAATAAAAGGTTAAAATTCAAATTTAAATATTCAATTTTAAACATTTAGTGGATATGTTCGATTTATAGATAGAATCTGGCATTGAGGGTTATACGTGTTTGTAAAACCGATAAATAGGATTTACCGACCATCATAATATCACGATCTATGATGATATATGATGAAAACTCGTCTCGCTCGATACATGTCACAAAAGTATAATAACATTATCAATGACAACTTTTAACGAGTTTATAAATAAGTATTCAATTGTATCGTGAATTCTTAATTAATCCAATCTCATGAATGTTTGCATTGAAATAGCGAGTTTTTTCTATTTTTATCGATGATTTTCCTGGTGTATGGTAAATAATTATAAAAATATCAATTTTAAGGAAAATTGTGAAGAATGGCGATAAGAACCATATAAATGTCGATCAGAGCCGTATAAATGGCAATTAGGATAAAAAAGTGGTGGTTGGGAGGGAGACTGGCGATCGCCTATTTGTACATGGCGTTTTGGGACTGAAACAGGTGATTGGAGGCATAAAACTAGAGCTTGGCTTTGACGATGTGATTAGCACATTCAGGATGGCGTTTAGGGGCTAAAAATAGGCGATTGAGTTGTACGTATTTGGTGAACCCTTCCCAAGAATTATTATTTTGTACGTAATTGGTGAACCCTAGTACGTATTTGTTGAACCCCTCCAAGAATTATTAATTTGCATGTATTTAGTGAACTCCACTACGTAATGGGGTACAAAGGCAATCTTGAGGGGTTCACCAAAAAATTTCCCGTACAAAATTAATAATTCTTGGAGGGGTTCACTAAAAAATTTTACATACAAAATCAATCATTTTTCGAGGGGTTCACCAAAATATTTCACGCACAAAATCAATCATTCTTGGAGGAGTTCACTAAAAAATTTTACATACAAAATCAATCATTTTTCGAGGGGTTCACCAAAATATTTCACGCACAAAATCAATCAATCTTCGAGGGGTTCACCAAAATATTTCACGTACAAAATCAATCATTCTTCAAGAAGTTCACCAAAATATTTGGCGTACAAAATCAATCGGTCTTCGAGGAGTTCACCAAAAAATTTTACGTACAAAATTAATCGTTCTTCTAAAATGTAGTGGGGAAAGATTATTTTACTTGATACTTGTTGTAAAATGACAACAACATAATCAAAATTACATTCTTAACTATCATAAAAAGGTCCTAAAAACTATTGTATTAATGCAAAATCGCCAAAAAACAACAAAACCATCAAGAAAGGGAAAATGCCACAAACCCCCAAAACGGCCAGTATTGGTTAGAGCAACCGTCGGGATAGATTGGTGAACCCTAGTACGTAATCGGTGAACCCCTGTACGTAATTGGTAAACCCTTCCAAGAATTATTCTTTTATATGTATTGATGAACCCCACTACGTAATCAGTGAACCCCAGTACATATTTAGTGAACCCCTACTATGTAGTTGGTAAATCATAATACGTAATTGGTGAATCCCTCCAAGAATGATTCTTTTGTACATATTTGGGGAACTCCAGTATGTAACTGGTGAACCCCAATACGTAATTGATGAACCTCAGTTGTAATTGGTGAACCCCTTCAAGAATTATTCTTTTATACGTATTTGGTGAACCCCACTACGTAATTGGTGAACCCTTTCAAGAATTATTCTTTTGTACGTATTTAGTTAACCCCACTACGTAATTGGTGAACCCCAGTATGTCTACGTAATTGGTGAACCATTCCAAGAATTATTCTTTTATACATATTTGGTGAACCCCAATACATAATTGGTAAACATCAGCACATAATTGGTGAACTCCTCCAAGAATTATTCTTCCATACATATTTGGTGAACCCCAGTACGTAATTGGTAAAACCCTCTAAAAATTATTCTTTTGTACGTATTTGATAAACCTCATTATGTAATTGGTGAACCTCAGTACATATTTGGTGAACGCAAAAAAAAAACCCACTGGGCTCTGTGTGGTCTAGATTGCTCCAAATACAATATAAGGGCTGCAATAGCCCAGCATCCATGCTGTGCATTTTTTCACGGCATGATATAACTTTCTCTAACTCGACAGTTAGATCACTCTACATGAAAACTCATGAAGAGGTGATTTAAAAGTAAATCTATCAAAATGACCTGCAAAATAAAAGTGGGTCCTGGAAATAGGCGGAGATGGAGTTGTCAAGGTCTGGGTTGGGATCTGGAGGGGATGAGGTAAAAAAGACTTTCCCCGATGGTGGTACAGGAGGCATGTCAAGGCCTATGGAGGATCAGTCGAGGTGGAATTGCGTGTCTAGCTGATAGGAATCTTGAGACAAACAAATATGGGTCCTAAAGGTGAGGAGAAGATAAACCACTGGTATCAGAGCCATACTTTTCCAGGCAGTGGTAACCTATTATGAGAGAAGGTCAGTAAGGAGACACCCCCGACAATGAGTGACTCAACATCTCTTGAACTTGTTCACCTTTCCTCCTCTTTCTCTCCCAACGCTCTTCCCCTTTCTGTTAGCCGAACCCTAGCAAACAAGATTGATAACCTTATTGAAATCAATCATCTTCCCAAAGATGTCAGAATTCAGGAGATGGAACTACCTCTTCTCAGTCCATACAACATTTATCATTTGTCAAACTGAGTACTCCGCAGTATCAGAACTCTAAAAACCATTTTTGCCAGACCTGGCACAACCGAGTCCTCCTCTTCAAGACCCTTATTTTATGGAAGTATATTAACCATCACTCCTGCTTATGCACCCTCCCCTCCCATAACTTGGATAGATCATTTAGCTTAGCCCTTTTATGTTTCACGTGTGAATGGTCATTTTATATGAGATGTTGTCTCAGACAACTGAGACCCCGATTGCAACTGTGACGATCCTGTTTGGGGTGAAACAGATTCTGATGATGAGCCATGGTATCAAAGGGTTTCTGTAACTCGCAAGAAGCCCACCAAGTCTTCTTGTCGCCAACAGGCTTCCCACTATCACTCCGACGATAATGATCACGGTTATTCTCGCGCTACGACCCACTGGGTTCGCCCACAACCCTCAGTTCCTTCTCAGCAACTTTCGTTATATGAGCTGCTCAAAGAAACTAGCCATATAGACTTTCTTCCAAAGACACATCCAAATTCGGTTCTTCTCATCCTCTCTATCCCTCATCCTCTTCCATGCCTTGCCATGATAAAATCTTATGATCAGGATTTTTCACCTTTGACCAGATGAAGCAATCCAGCTAAAAAACCGTCTACCTGACCATTCTCTATCCCTACTGAGATCACTCCCATAGGAGAACCTCGGTCTCTCCCTGCAGCTAAAGAAGTGCTTAATTGGCAATCTGAAAATGCTGTGTGCCAAAATTGGACTCTCACGAGATTGATTCCAAATTAGATCGGTTAAATCTTCAGTCAGACACCTCATCTACTCAAGTAGGGCAGATCTCAGACTAAATTCAGCAGCTTCGAGAAGTGTTATCTTCTGAAGCTATGCACTTGGATGCCGAATAAAGCACCTGGTCAAAATAGGATACGTGGGCCCCGAGTTCAGAAAAAATGAGCAAGAACTCTCCCAGATTCAACAAGATCTCTACAAGATAGAGACCGATATGGAAAAAGAGAAATCTCAAACTCTCTATGATCCATATCCTCCCTATCCCATGAGTAGACAAGTTTCTAGATATCCTTCCTCTCCCATACCTTATCCCAAGGCCTCATATTATAATAATCTTTTCAAGATGTCTTATCCCATTTTAAGACAACTCAGACAATCTCGGCCAAAACCATCATCTCTCCCAGACCAGCATGCCCCTCCTTCTTCGAAGCCTCCAAGTGTTCCTCTCAATCCAACTTCCCTGGCTTTACCCTCATATACTAAAACCCTCTGATCTTCCACCACAGTCCAGCTCTCCACCGAAACAGAAACATAAAGCCTCCATTGATCCTGATTAGAAAATCCATTCCTTATGTAACACCCTAATTAATTTTGCAATAAATTATGTGCTTAATTGTTATTTTTTGCTCTTAATTATCCTATGATTATTTGACTTAACGTTTGGATTGAATTAATTAAATGTCTTGCAGAGAAACGATTCAAGGTGACCTAACGACTCATTACGTGCCTAGTATAATTTTAATATAATTGATATTAGTTATCAAAATGGTTGACTTATTAAGATTAGATTTATTTGTATTTTTCTAAGCTCACTCACACCATATATGCATTTATACCCTAAGAAGAAAAAAACTCTAACACTATTTTGATTTTTTTTATTCGTCTATCTCTCATTCTCTAACTTGCTCACACCAATACATGCATACACCTAAAGCTAACCCTAACCTAAATATACATATTTATATTCATTCATCTCTCCCTCTCTAAAATAGTCTTTTGCCGCCTAACAAAAGAAAAACCACTATTTTCTTTTGTCCTCTTCGTCCAGAGGCGAGAATCAACCAAAAAAAACAAAGATAACAATTTGGCTGCTTTGTGGTTAACGAATGCAACTGTGAGGTTTTCCACTTTGGCGTCTTTGAGATAACGAACAAAAAGATTTCTTTGTAGAAACTATTTCATTTTTCTACGCAAGGAGGAAGGTTTGTGATTCAGAACTTCTTTTTATTTCAATGTATTCAACGCTTTTAAATGTTTAAGTTTTGATTCACATGTTTTAATTTAGATCTGAATAATAATGAGTTTTAACACTCTTTTATGACTCATATGAGTCTCTTGAACCATATAAGTCTCTTGAATCAATTTCAATAAGGGAGAAACGTTTTCAATAAAAAAATATATGATTTTTAATGAAAATTGGATTTCGGATTTTTCTGCACACTGTGAATCGACTTCATGTTTCATATTACAAACGATGGAATTTGAGTCTGAACTTTTGATGGTAGCTTTTTAACATGTTGAAATATATTCTGTATAAATTTTAGGTCATAACTCAAAATCTACGATTGTATATGATTTTTTAAAGTTTCTAATTTGTTCAGAGGAAACAGTTTTTGGAAACGAATTTGTTTCCATGTTTTGACACCTAAATGCCTCAAAATTTCATAAAATTTAATTTGTGAAACCCTAGCATTTTTAAGATCATACTATATGATTTTTTTAATTTTTAGAAAGCCCTAGTATAAGTTGTGTTCTATGTTTTATAACTAGAACAAGTAAACAAGAAGTATCATGAATTTATAAAGCTAGTGGAGTTTGGATTTGTACCATGCTTATAAGGTATATAAATATTTGGGTTTTATTCTTGAGCAGTGACATAGTTTTCCACTCTACCATCTATGTCATAAATAATTGATTTTGTTTTATATTTGCAACGACTATGTGAAATTGATAAAATATCTTAATATGTAAATTTAATAGTTTTGACACTTTGAGCGTTGACCCCTCGAAGCATTCTCTAGACATTTGGTTTTACTAAGGACTTCAAGTAAGTAGAATTTTACGCATACTTTAATGTTTGTAAACTTCGATGTTGTATTGATTTATGATTGTGATGTCACTTGATATTATGTTTAATTATATTTGTATGTATGTTGTCCGTGCTATAATTGTATTGTAATGTTAATGATTGTTAATACGTTCATATATATATATATACATGAGGGTTTGTAGTATGAATATAATTTTAATTAAAAGTTTAAACACATGGTGTGTGTTTATGAGACGTGAGTGGGAAATGGGACGCGGGGGGACGGCAGACCCGACAATGGTTAATGGTTAACGTGAATGGATGATCGATTGGCTTGTCCAGTGATGTAATGTGAATGGATGATCGTTTGACTTATCCAACTATATAATGTGAATGAACGATACTACCAGGGCCCGGTAGTCGAACAGGTTTCGTAATAATTGCCCACTGCCTCTGATTGGCTAAACATTACACAAGTGAGTTCGCGAATAAAGGAAAGAAATGAATGCAATGGAAATAGTAAAGAAAGGAGCGCGACAAGTTTGTATGGAAAGAATGTAATAAAACGTAATTAATGAAAGCAAAGGAAATAAAGTGATAAAATGATTATAAAGTGTGTGTCAAACAAAAATGTTCTTAAAATAAATTTGAATGCGCATGTGTTTGCTGAGTATGTGCAAGATTTTATTTACTGGGCTTTAGCTCATTTTGTGGTTTCTAAATATTTTCAGGTGAGGAGTAATTGCGAGACGATACCTTGCAGGTGAATTGGATTCAGTAGAATAGTTTGAATAAAGATTTCAGACAATTGCTTTATGATTAATTATCATTATTTTGGCGATTTAGCTTAAAATTATTGGTTGTTATTTGACTAAGTTTCCGCTGCAAATTTTTTATTATTATTTAAGTACTTTGAATTCAATACCTATAAATTTAAATAAAGGATTTGATAAAGTTATGTTTTAAATTAAGCTATATCTTTCATATTAAATGTTTAATTAACGTTAAAGAGGATATCACTTCCTAAATTATAATAAATAAGGTAGTTTTAGTATTGAGGTGTTACAGTTTGATATCAGAGCTAAGGTTTAGATGATTCTGTAGACTTCATAAAAAATTTCTAATTTAAAAGGAGGAAAAGCTACTGAGTCAAGCCCAAGAGATCTTCTCGCATTCTCCTGGTAAGATTTAATATTTAATTATTAGAATGATATTTATTGTATGATTTTGTTGTTATATGAAATTACAATGAAATGATAGACGTGTTAAAACCGATCTGTTTATACCAGAATGCCTCCTAGGGATGCTCAAAATGGTATTGATGGTCAACCATTTGGGGTGAACGGTAATGAGATGGGGAATGATCAACATGGTACCCCGCTGACTTTGGAAACATTTATGCAAGCAATAGCTGCGTTAGGACAAGCTCAACAACAAAATGTGGCCCCTCCGCAAAATGGTCAACATAAATTTTCTGAATTTAAGAAGTTATTTCCACCACCTTTCGAAGGAACTATTGACCCCCTTAGAGCTGAAATGTGTATTACTGAGATGGAGAAAGCATGAAGTGCACTGATGCAGATAAGGTTGACTTTGCTTCTTACATGTTACAAGGAGATGCGTATGATTGGTGGCGACTGATTAAATGCCAAAATGAAAATGATGTTGAGGTCTTCACTTGGTATATGTTCAAGAACGCATTTTTCAATCATTACTTCCCAAAAAGAGTTCGACAAGAAAATGAGAGAGAATTTGTTAAGCTAGAGCAATGAAGTAAAACCGTCACTGAGTATGAAGCAACTTTTGCACGATTAGCGAAGTTTGCTCCATATTTGGTGGAAGGGTTGAGATCCAGTATCAAGCAAACAGTGATTCCGTTTGAGCTTGCTACCTATAATGAAGTGGTCAACAAAGCATTGTTAGTGGAAAGAGCACAACGCTTAGACCCAGACCAGAACAAATTCCATATAAGTGGTCAGAAGCATAATGGAAGCAATTCTAAAGGAAATTTCTAGAAGGGGGACAATCAGAAAAGGAAATTTGGCGGTGGAAGCGACAACAAAAACCAACAAGGAAAACAGCCAAGAAGGACATGTCAGAAGTGCAGCATTGAACACCTTGATGTCGTATGGGTACAGGCTTGTGTTTCAGGTGCGGAAAACATGGTCACCTTGCTAAAGATTGTGATGGAAACACCTACAACAACAATGACCAGAAGAAGACCCAGGCTCGAGTGTTTGCGATGACTAAAGAGGACGCTGATAACTCCCTGACTGTTGTTTCAGGTACTATTTTTATATGTGAAATGGTTGCTTGTATTTTGTTTGATTCTAGTGCTACTCATTCGTTCATAAAACCTTTACTAGCTCAGAAATTAGGGTTGCCATTTGTACTTTTAGAGGCACCATTTTATGTATTTACACCTTCGGGAAGATTCTGGAGGCGAGTAGAGTTATAAATGACTATCCATTAGTGATAAAAGGGCATGTACTGTCTGCTGACCTTATAATCTTGGATGTCCATGACTTTGACATTATTGGGGATGGATTGGTTTTCGAAGCACTACGCAACTATTGAGTGCCATGAAAAATAAGTGTTACTTCAACCTCCAGGAGTGTCCAGTTTTCATTTTGTGGGAGCTAAGTCAAAACCTCGTAGTCCTTTTATCTTTTATATGAAGGCTTTACTATTGTTGAATAAAGGATGTATGAGGTACTTAGCATAATTGATAGAATTACCGGAAGAAGGTCATTCTATAGGAAATGTACCTATAATACGAGAGTTTGTTGATGTGTTTCCCGAGGATCTATCAGGTCTATCGCAAGATAGGGAAATTGAATTTGTCATTGACCTTGTGCCTGGTACAGCCCCAATATCTAAAGCTCCCTATCGTATGGCCCCGACTGAACTCAAGGAACTCAAAGTCCAGTTGCAGGAACTGTTGGATAAGAAATTCATTCGACCTAGTTTTTCCCCTTGGGGTGCTCCTGTTTTGTTTGTAAAGAAGAAATATGGAAAGATGAGGCTGTGTATTGACTATTGTGAGCTAAATAAGGTGACCATCAAGAATAGATACCCACTGCCGAGAATTGAAGATTTTTTCGATCAACTTCAAGGTGCAAGTTATTTTTCCAAGATTGATCTTCGTTCTGGGTATCACCAACTGAAAGTCAGAGAAGATGACATCCCCAAGACTGCGTTTCGTACGCGATATGGTCATTATGAATTTCATGTAATGCCGTTTGGGTTGATGAATGCCCCTGCAACATTTATGGATCTTATGAACCGTGTTTTTAAAGAATACTTAGATCATTTCATCATTGTATTTATTGATGACATTTTGATTTATTCTCGCTCTAAGGAGGAGCATGAGCAACACCTCCGGACGGTGTTGGAAACCCTCCGTGAGAAGGAGTTATTTACCAAGTTTAAGAAATGTGAGTTTTGGTTAGATAGGGTATCATTTTTTGGGCACATCATATCAAAAAAAGGTATAACAGTTGATCCCGGCAAGATAGAAGCAATTAAAAGTTGGCCAGCTCCGGCTAATGTTGGTGAAGTTCGTAGCTTTCTGGGATTAGCGGGCTTTTATCGAAGATTTTTTGAAGGATTTTCAAAAGTTTCCTCACCACTAACTCAAATAACGAGGAAGAATGTGAAATTCTAGTGGTCCAAGGAGTGCGAATGGAGTTTCCAAGAGTTGAAGGAGCGTTTAACAACTGACCCAGTCTTAACACTTCCTGTAGGTAATGAAGGGTTTGTCATTTACAGTGATGCTTCGAAGAAGGGTTTTGGTTGTGTGCTTATGCAACATGGTAAGGTGATTGCTTATGCCTCAAGACAACTAAAAGATTACGAAAAGAATTACCCTACCCACGATCTTGAGCTCGCAGCTGTTGTGTTTGCGTTGAAGATTTGGAGGCACTATCTTTATGGGGTTAAATGTGAAATCTTCACTGATCATAAAAGTCTCAAGTACTTATTCACTCAGAAGGAGTTGAATATGAGGCAACGAAGGTGGTTAGAACTTGTCAAAGATTATGATTGTGAAATTAATTATCACCCAGGCAAGGCTAATGTGGTAGCGGATGCTTTGAGTAGAAAGAATTTAGGTTCTATTGCTTGTTTGTAAGTTATTTGGAAACCGTTGTTAAGGGAGATTCAGAGATTTGGATTGAAAATTTTGCCTTGGGAAGGTTCTGGTTATCTCACTACTTTGACGGTTTGTCCAACTCTTTTTGAAAGAATTAAGATAGGACAATTGGATGATCCACAACTTTTGAAATTTTGAACAAAAATGGAAGATGGTAAACATACTTATTTTGTCATAACTACCGATGGAGCTCTTCGTTATGATGGTAGATTGATAGTACCAAACAATGGAGAGTTAAAGCGAGAAATTTTGAGTGAAGCTCATGTCACTCCATACTCAATTTATCCAGGAAGTACGAAGATGTATCGGAGTCTAAGGGAACATTATTGGTGGATTGGAATGCGTCGAGATGTGGCAGAGTATGTACAACGTTGTCTTACGTGCCAGCAGGTTAAGGCCGAGCATCAGCGACCTTCTGGGATTTTGCAACCACTTATGATACTTAAGTGGAGTGGGAGCACATAAGTATGGATTTTGTTTTGGGACTACCGAAGACTTTGAAAGGTTACAATTCTATTTGGGTTATTGTTGATCGTCTTACTAAGTCAGCTCACTTCTTGCGACAAAAAATATCTACAAGATGGAGCAGTATGCTCAATTGTATGTACGGAAAATAGTAAGACTTCATGGAGTCCCACTGTCAATTGTGTCAGATCGTGATCCGAAGTTTACTTATACTTTCTGGAAAAGCTTGCATAAAGCTATGGGTACCCAGTTATGGTTCAACACAGCTTTTCATCCACAATCTGATGGGCAACCAGAAAGGACCATTCAAACCCTTGAGGATATGTTAAGAACTTGTGTTATTGATTTTCAGAGCACTTGGGAAGAGATATTACCTCTTGTCGAGTTCTCTTATAATAATAGTTATCAAGCTACAATTGGTATGGCACCTTATGAGACATTGTACGGGAGAAAATGTCGATCGCCTATTCATTGGGACAAAGTTGGAGAACAAAAATTGTTGGGCCCCGAGATTGTTCAGAAAATGACTGATATAGTTGAAAAGTTTCGTCAGCGAATGAAGAGAGCTCAAAACAGACAAAAGAGTTATGCAAATAAAAGAATGAAGCCTTTGAAATTTGTTGTTGGCGACAAAGTATTTTTAAAGGTTGCTCCTGTGAAAGGTGTTTTGAGGTTTGGGAATAAAGGCAAATTAAGTCCCCGCTTTGTATGACCTTTTGAAATATTGGAGAGAATCAGAGAGTTAGCTTATCGACTTGCATTGTTGCCAGCAATGTCGGGAGTTCATAGTGTATTCCATGTTTCAATGTTAAGGAAGTATCTTCCTGACCCATCTCACGTTCTTAGCTATGAGGCTTTGGACCTCCGCTAAGACCTTACTTATGAAGAAGCACCCATCAGGATTCTGGATAGAGAAGAAAATGAACTTAGACAAAAGAAGATTCGTTTGGTCAAGGTGTTATGGAAAAATCATGCAGTAGAAGAGGCAACCTGGGAGCGCGAGGATGAGATGCGTGTCAAGTATCCACGTTTGTTTGGTACGTTTTAATTTCAAGGACGAAATTATTTTTGGTGGGGGGAAATTGTAACACCCCAACTAATTTTTCAATAAATTATGTGTTTAATTGCTCTTAATTATCCTATGATTATTTAACTTAACGTTGGGATTGAATTAATTAAATGTCTTGCAGAAAAACGATTCAATGTGTAATGACTCATTACGTGCCTAGTATAATTTAATATAATTGATATTAGTTATCAAAATTGTTGACTTATTAAGATTAGATTTATTTGTATTTTTCTAAGCTCACTCACACCATATATGCATTTATACCCTAAGAAAAAAAACCCTAACACTATTTTGCTCACACCAATACATGCATACACCTAAAGCAAACCCTAACCTAAATATCTATATTTATATTCCTCCATCTCTCCCTCTCTGAAATAGTCTCTCGCCGCCCAACAAAAGAAAAACCATTGTTTTCTTTTGTCCTCTTCGTCCAGAGGTGAGAATAAAAAAAAACAAAGAGAACAATTTGGCTGCTTTGTGGTTAACGAATAGCAACTGTGAGATTTTCCACTTTGGCGTCTTTGAGATAACGAACAAAAAGATTTCTTTGTGGAAACTATTTCATTTTTCTATGCAAGGACGGAGGTTTGTGATTCAGAACTTCTTTTTATTTCAATGTATTCAACGCTTTTAAATGTTTAAGTTTTGATTCACATGTTTTAATTTAGATCTGAATAATAATGAGTTTTAACACTCTTTTATGACTCATATAAGTCTCTTGAATTAATTTCAATAAGGGAGAAACGTTTTTAATAAAAAAATGATTTTTAATGAAACAAGAAGGTATATAAATATTTTATAACTAGAACAAGTAAACAAGAAGTATCATGAATTTATAAAACTATCGGAGTTTGGATTTGTACCATGCTTATAAGGTATATAAATATTTGGGTTTTATTCTTGAGCAGTGACTTAGTTTTCCACTCTACCATCTATGTCATAAACAATTGATTTTGTTTTATGTTTTCAACGACTATGTGAAATTGATAAATCATCTTAATGTGTAAATTTAATAGTTTTGGCACTTTGAACGTTGACCCCTCAAAGCATTCTCTAGACATTTGGTTTTACTAAGGATGCCAAGTAAGTAGAATTTTACGCATACTTTAATGTTTATAAACTTCGATGTTGTATTGATTTATCATTGTGATGTCGCTTGATATTATGTTTAATTATATTTGTATGTATGTTTTCCGTGATGTAATTGTATTGTAATGTTAATGATTGTAAATACGTTCATATATATGCATGAGGGTTTGTAGTATGAATATAATCAATTTAATTAAAAGTTTAAACATCGGGTGTGTGTTTATGCCATGAAAGACGTGAGTGTAAAATGGGACGCGGGGGACTGGCGGACCCCACATTGGTTAATGGTTAATGTGAATGGATGATCGTTTGGCTTGTCCAGCGATATAATGTGAATGGATGATCATTTGGCTTGTCCAATGATATAATGTGAATGAATGATACTACCAGGGCCCAGTAGTCGAACAGGTTTCGTAATAATTACCCACTGCCTCTGATTGGCTAAACATTACACAAGTGAGCTCGCGAATAAAGGAAAGAAATGAATGCAATGGAAATAGTAAAGAAAGGAACGTGACAAGTTTGCATGGAAAGAATGTAATGAAACGTAATTAATGAAAGCAAAGGAAATAAAGTGATAAAATGATTATAAAGCGTGTGTCAAACAAAAATGTTCTTAAAATGGAATTGAATGCGCATGCATTTGCTGAGTATGTGTAATATTTTATTCACTGGGCTTTAGCTCATTCCATGATTTTTAAATATTTTCAGGTGAGGAGTAATTGCGAGACGATACCTTGCAGGCGAATTGGACTCAGTAGAATAGTTTGAATAAAGATTTTAGACAATTGTTTTATGATTAATTATTATTATTTTGACGTTTTAGCTTAAAATTATTGGTTGTTATTTGACTAAGTTTCCGCTGTAAATTTTTTATTATTATTTAAGTACTTTGAATTCAATACCTATAAATTTAAATAAAGGATTTAATAAAGTTATGTTTCAAATTAAGCTATATCTTTCATATTATATGTTTAATTAACGTTAAAGAGGATATCACTTCCTAAATTATAATCAATAATGTAGTTTTAGTATTGGGGTGTTACACCTTACAATCTTTTCATATTCCCTCCAGCTCGATCTCTGGAACCTATACCTCTAGCACTGCGGATAGCTCTACTCTTGCTTCAGATGACTGTCAAGCTGATATCTCCACGACTGCTATGGTTTAACCAGGTGATATGGAAGAAGAACCCTCTGTGGATGATCTTCCTCCCCCAATGCATACCCAAGAACCAAGAGTAGAGTATAAACCGACTACCGGCCCCTAATTTACTTTTAATGATCTCCCTCAAAACAAATGGCGTGATCGTCTTCATGAATTCAGAGCTTGGATTGATTTACAGCTCTATAAACGAGACGTGACCCTCAAAGATGTTCTCTCTAAATTTTTATCTCGGTTAACAAGGACTTTGTGAGAATGGTTTCAAAGTCTTAATCCTTATCAAAGGCTGACCGCATCTCGTAGCCCTGATGCTGACACGTTTTTGGGTATGTTACACAAAGAATTCATTGACGACTTCCAACTCATTGACAAACGTAGCCACCAAGACTTTTTCGAAATGAAATGTTGTTTATTAGAGCGCCGTGATTTACAAAAACATTTTCAACGGATGTTAGATAAGTATTACATGCTGAATGGAGCTAACGATGTTAACCTCAGACATACGTTTGTTGCCTCTCTCGCTGAAGAATTGCATCTAGAACTTCACAGGACCATTAATGCCCTTCGCCGTGATATGATTGACATCTCTCGGTGAAATCTATCAACTTGCATTGGCTACCCTTGACAAACTTTGTGAATAACAAAAGTTTTTCAAAGGAATGCTTAAAGGGCAATCAAAGCTTCGATCCGCGTGTACCAAGTCCTATCTCAAGATAAAATGCAATGCCCAAAAATATTGTTCGTGTCCCAAGGAACGAAAAGAGAAAACAACATCTCGCTCCCACCGTTTTCCATCTAGACGGAAGAGCTCCTGTCTTCGTCAATCGAGCAACAAGCCTTTTCTCCGGTATTTTAAGAAACGACATCCTTCCTCCTGAAAGTCTGATAAATGTTACATATGTGGCCAAAGAGGACATTTTTCAAAAGTTGTCCCCATAAAACCAAAGGAGATTTTCAGATACTCCAACATCTATAGACAGTCATCCTCCTTAGGGATGATGAAGATATTGAATCTGTTGTCGAAGAACAGGCTAGCCGCAATGAGGAAACTCAATATGTGTTACCATACTCCACAGATGAAGCCAACTTCTCTTCTGATTTTCTTTCTGATACATCGTCCAAAGCTACCCCAATCCTTTGCTGGGTTCTCTTGAGGTTTTAAATAATCCTCCGAAAGAAAATGCTGTTTCCACCAAACCCCATATTGAAATCAAGCTTCTTACTGACAAAATTTTCAAAGCTATTCTCGCCATTGAGTTTTTAGATACTGGCTCTTGTAGAACGATCATGAAACTCTATCTCCTACCTCCAGAAGAGTGGGTCCCTTATAACCAATATTTCTCCACTACTAATGAAAGTTTATTTAAAATTGAGTGGATTACGAAGAGACGTATTGGTCTTCAATTCTTCCCCAACTGCATTCTCTGGATTAAGGTGTAGGGCAATGATCTTCCTGGAAATGATATTTTGATTGGTTTTTATGCTTTCTCCCGCACCAAGAAACTCCAAATCTTATCCACCAGAATCCAATACAAAAGATTTTTTCGTGCTTATACCCCTGTTGCCATTTTCTTGGAACTCCAACAAGTTCTTCCTTCCTATGCTCATCTTCGTGACCAGATCCTTCCCTACTGTGCTGATAGCCATGATCAGTTTCCCCATGTTTTTCCCCAATGGAAAAATCTAGCTTTCTTTATCTGGCTTCCTTTCAAACGAAAAGAAGACCTCAATCCCACCAAGACCACTCATCCAAGCATGAAACCAGATGACCTCAAGTTGTCCCGAGAAGAATGTGCAACTCTTGTTCGACAATGACTCATTGAACCCACTAAATCTGATTGGGCGTGTCAGGCTTTTTATGTCAAAAAATGATCTGAATTCAAACGCGGGAAAAAGAGACTTGTGATCGATTATAAACCCCTCAACCTCTTTCTCCAAGATGATAAATTTTCTCTTTCTAAACCCAGTACTTTGTCCATCCATCTAAAACGGGCCAAGATCTTCTCAAAGTTTGACCTTAAAGCTTGGTTTTGACAACTAGGCATTCACCCCAAGGACCGTCATAAGACTGCTTTCTGCACACCCAATGCCCAGTACCAATGGACCGTCATGCCTTTTGGGCTTAAAGTTGCTCTCTCGCTTTTTTAAAAGGTCATGACCCAAATGTTTGAACCCATTTTGCATAGTGCTCTGGTTTATATTGATGATATTCTTCTCTTCTCAGAAGATTCACATTCTCATCAACTCATGTTATCTCATTTTATTAATCTTATCAAACATTATGAGATTATTCTCTCGGCCAAGAAGGCTGAAATTAGTGCTACCCGTATTGAATTTGTGGGCATGATATTTGAAGATGACAACTTCCAACCGGGTCCCCATATTGCTGTGGAATTACTCAAATTCTCCAATACTGATTTAACGGTCAAATAAATCCAACAGTTCCTCAGCATTATTAATTATCTTAGAGATTGTATCCCTCATGTGGCCACATACACATGTCATCTGTCCAAATTTCTAAAAAAGAACCATCCACCTTGGGGTCCCGCACAAACTAAGGCGCTCCACGTCCTCAAGGAACTTGCTTAACATCCTTATCCTTTAAAGATTCATGATACAGGACTTCGTATCCTACAGACAGATGCCAGTGATGAACACTGGGGAGCCATTCTCATTGAGGAAGACAAGGGCAAACGTTTTTATTATGGACATGCTAGTGGACAATTTAAGGAATCTGAGAAACATTATCATGCTACCTATAAGGAAATCCTAGCGGTCAAAAAGGGCATTGAAAAATTTAGTTTTTATCTTAGCCCGTATAGATTTACAGTTGAAATGGATAACACATCCTTTCCAAAGATGCTTGGTCCAAAAGGAAAAATTCTTCTTGATAGACAACTTCTCAGATGGAAAGACTGGTTCTCTCGTTATAAATTCATAGTTCGTCATCTCAAAGGACATCATAATACCATTGTTGATTATCTCTCTCGACTTTAGAAAGACACCAAATCTCTTGCAGTCGTTCCTCCTCCTCACACACTCTTTATTCTTACCATTTTTGATACTTTTGACTCAAGCCCCACAATTCCCTTCAGCATGCCTGCCACCATTTCCCCTCTAGGACCCAAACCTGATGGTCCTACTACTGTCAACAACCTAGCCACAAAAACTCTATTTTATTGGCTCCACCTTTTACTCGTAAAAACTCAGATTCATCCTTATCCAGACAATTTTGATATGGCCATCGCTTATACCATTGTTCCTCTTATCAAATGTGCTATTCCAGAGGAACTCCTCTGGTATCTCTGGGCTCTTTCCGCTCCCCACCACTATGCTATCGGATTTTCTACGTATCCCATTTACCATTATATATGTGACTCTGCCAATACCCATACCCACCTTGTTACACTTTTCCAACTGTTTGCCCCTCTACCATATTGGAGAAGCCAACACACTAAGCTTCTCACAGATCACAATCTTTGGACCGCTCCTCACAAACAGAAACAAACCTTCTTTTGGTTATTTACTCTCCACAGAGAGCAAGCTCAGTTTATTGATGGAACTCTATACATGCAAAATGATGTTAATTTCTGGAACTCTTCTGCTGCTTGGCCCAAATATGAAAGCCGATTCATGAAAAGGTTGGGTCAGACATTAACTCAATTTAATGAGCACGCCACAGATGTCGTCTATAATAGTTTTCCTCTTGGGTCATTCCCTTCTAGTCCTCCTCAGTCCTCTAGAGCTTCCTCATCTGCTCTCCGTGAGTTCCAACGCTCATTCATCCTCAGTGGTATGTCTTCTCCTCACCCTCGGGACCCATATCCATTTGAGTCTCACGATCCCTATCAGCTGGACACACAATTCCACCTCAATTGTTCCTCCACAGACCTTGGCACGTCTCCTGTACTACCACCATCGTAGCCAATCTTTTTGACCTCACCCCTCCAGATCCCAACCCAGACCCTGACGACTCCATCTTCGCCTATTTCTAAGACCCACCATATGATGAAGGATATGCCAACCTTGGATCCGATCACGAGCTCATCTTCAAAGGCAAACTGGTAGTACTGCCACATCTGTCTCCCACTCGTCTTAGTTTTGTCTTGTTGTAATAATTCAAGTAGGACTGTAGCTTTCCTGTCTTTTTGTAATATTTGTAGTCACTTTGTAAAACTAAAGCCTGTAGCTTCCTGTTTGTTTGTAATAATTAATCGCTTTGTAAAAGTAAGTTTTTTAGGTCTGTAATTTCCTTTTTTGTTTTGTCTATATGCGCCCTCCAGCTCTATATAAGGGGGGCTAATCTTCCTTTGTAAGACATAAGTTTTTAGAATTAAAAGACTACAAGTGTTTTCTCTCATGGCTTTCTAATTTCCCTTTCTTTCTCCTTGCAACCCTGATCTTGTAATAGTTTACGTCTGTCTGCCGAGATTCAAATATGCTCTACACTTGCCCTCACTAGAGGGATCCTGTGTATCAGAAAGAATCAGACTGTGATCTTAGGAAGGATAATCCGCTGTGATTTTCTGAGTTTTTTTAGTTTTGATGAATGCGTTCATGGGTCCTAAAGTAGCTCCCTAAGATGATGTTGGTTGAGCCTTACCTGGATATTGAATTTATTCATCATACTGATCAACTCAGAAAATTATAGTTGATTTTCCCAACTTTGGTATCAAAGCTAATTAAAAAATATGAAACATAAATAAATTTAGATAAATTAAATCAACATCTATATACTCTAGAAGAAAAATAAGAGTTTATTAGTTATTCAGATCTGTGGCTGTCTTATAATAGTTTTCTCATTCTCACTATTCAATATGACATATCGTAAGGTAAAGAAAATAACTCATTCAAAATACAGTTATGATGATTGTTATATCTTACTATAGCACCGGCGACTATATTAGAGCTGTCTATTAATTCATTAAAACATCATTTATGCATTTATATTAATTACGCGTACACCCTATAAATTATTATAAGTTAAATTAACATACTTGGCCAAAGTCTAGCTACACTTTATCCCCAGAACAATGCATCAATGTTTTAGCATGCACAGACATTCATTCCAGGGAGAGAAAAAGGCCCATCCGATTAATATAAAACGTAGGATCATTTATAGAATTATAAGAAAAGATCAAGCCCACCTCGCACACCGTCCCAAAGGGTTAAAATGCTGGGACAACAGGGGTGCCATAGATATGCCTAAAGCTAAAAGGCTACTTATCCAATCTTGAGTAGTGCCCAATATTCTCATACTGTTGGCAAAAGCTCTTCTGCTTGGACTTTGGCTAATGTCAATGCACTATTCGTTATAGCTTTAGCTGTTGAGCACTTGGATGTGGCCGCGGCCGCATTAGTGTTGTTAGGCAAGTCAAGTTGGACAGAAAACAGAGAATAAACGGGTCTGTGGTCTGAGAATTTAGACTCCCATCTCACATACCACATTTGCTTCATTCCTTCTCCTTTCCATAGAATTCTATCACACCTTATTTAGAGAAAAAAAGAGAAATCAATTCAAACAAATGGGTAAACAATTCAAAACTTTGTTTTTGTACGAGGTTGAGTTGAATGCTTTACCAAGCAGGAGTGCGACGTTTCTCTCTAGATTTACAGGTTTGGATGACATAATGGTCAGAATTTGTGAGGTATTTGTAAGTTGGAGCAAAATATATCTTTCCTTCTTTCCATCCTTTGAATACTCTACCTTCTCTTTGCTCTATCCTTAGCTGCCATCATGTAACCAAACAGAACAGTACTTTGCATTAGGAAAAAAAATCAAGTATTTAAAAAGTTTATATTAAAATACTTATTAAATATTACTGTTCATCATAATTTAAATATTAAAAAGCTTTTTTTTTGGGGAAAATAACATTTTATCCCTTGGTTTTACATTTTCTGAATCAAGGATTAGTTGTGTGCCCGTGTTGAGGGGAAAATCCCAAGCGGGACGGGACGAGACGAGACTTGTATTTTGGATAAAAAAATTTAAAGGTTAAAAATTAAAATTGATTTAAAGTTTAAAAGATTAAAAGATTAAAAATTAAGGGTCAAATTTTTTAAAAAATAAAAATGTTGTGCTTGTTATGAAAAATCGGGACGGGACAAAAAAAAATTTATCTCGTCCCATCCTGCCAAGAGTAAAAGTCTCATCCGGTCTCATTTAGTTCGAGATGGTTTTTCAAGACGGGATGAATTTTTGGTACGGATCATGGATGAAACTCTCCTAACTTTTAGGCTTTAGGGACAATGGAGAGAGATGTTTCTAATTTTCAATAAATCTCAGTGTTCACTTAAAAAGGCCCAGGAAGCGCAATTGTCGTGGAAGTGTAAAATGGAAAAAAACAGAGTGGTTTTATATTTGTATTCACCTACCTGATCCTTCTCTAGAAGTGACTGCCAATCATTCTTTCGTAGAAGCTGGTATGTGTCACTGCACCCAGCTGCAAGCCTATAGTTTAAATCCCCTAGCCATATAATCTCACTACATCAAAAAGCAAATACAATGAATGGATAATTTTTTTTTTTAGAAAAATCAACTCCTATAAGTAAAAAGGACCGAAGAAAATAGACTTACTTATGGTCTAATATGCTTTCAGGAGGGAAACATTTTCCAGCAGCTCTACAGGAACGACGGAACCTTGTCTTCCTTAAAATTTCAGTGACATCTGAATTTCTTCTCACTTCATCACCTTCTTTCTCCCCAGATGTCAAATGTGTACACACGAAACAGAAGCTCGTCTGGTCCAATGTCATGCTTACTGATATCGATCCCTACATTCACCGTTTATAAATTAGAGAAATTTTAATATTATTGACTACGTAAAAAAGACATAATGATTAAAGTATGTTAGAACGAACACAACTTGTGACAAATAGAATTTTGACTGCTCAGTTTTAATTTAAAACTCAGTTACATCTATGGCTAAATAAAGAATGGTCCACCTTATTTCCGAGGTAGCCCATGATGCCTCTGCCGACGCACGAGACCTTCAAATTGCTGATCCGCTCGTAATGGTCAGCTCGAACCCACACGCAAAGGAGAATTCCGACCATTTGTTTGCTAGCCGCCAGGCAGTAACGACGCTGTCTTGGGCTGACTTGTCCTCCTGGCCGGATCAAGGGTGAGGTAGTGGAGGTAGGCGTGGTGTCATCACTATAGCTTTGATTTGAATTTGAATTGCAAGTATTGTAAGGACAAAAATCATAGTCATCTGTGTTTAAGGCTTGGCGAATTAGCGATAGCCACATGGCTGCTGGGCTGTTGTCCTCTGCACCTAGTACATTCCCCGCGTTTAGCGGAACTATTTCTTGAAACCTATTACACAATAAGCAGTATTTTGAGAAAAATTTCCAAGTACTCCTCTACTACGTAGTTCTCAAGAGAAATAATGATTTTATTCATTTTTAGTGTCTGTCTTAAGATTTAAAATTTATTTACGTTTTTTAAGAGAGTGATTTTAAGGTGTTCTTATCTGAGATAGAAAAGGCTGAAGTGGGAGGAGAGAGATGCGGACTACCAATTGAGAGATGTGTATCTAAAGCTGCACTGTCCGTGTTTTGTTATTTTTTATCTTCTTTCATTCTTGCCGTTTTGCCTCTGTGTTCGATCGTTTCTTCAGATTGAATTTGGGAAGCTGATGAAAGAGCAGGGTATACAAATGGTGGGACACTTTGAGAGATTACTCACCAGTTCTTCCTCTTCGTCCTACAATCCCTCTCCATCAAACTTTGACCCCACCTTTTCGTCAAAACCGAAGCTTCAAATAAAAACCCATTTGTAAAAACCTTCATGCAAGCTTAATAGACCTCCTCACATGGCCGCCTCTAATACACATCTCTCAATTCTCATCAAGACTTCACTGGGTTATTAAATTTATGAACAAAAAGGCTCTACCTTATAGGGAACCAGATTTGCTCCTTCCAGTTGTTATGCTTAAACAAATTCAGTGGTACCAGTAATTTCTTTTTCTTAATCAAATGCTTCCCCAATCCTTCGGTAATAGTGGAGCAAATCTCATATCAGCAAAAAGTAAGTCATATGAATCGCACAGCTTTCACTTTGCCTCGAACGGATTATAATCTTATTTGAGCTCCAGAAATTTGATGGCTTTCGAAATGGGTATGTTTTCAGATTGGATTTTATTCTTCGCCACATCTATTGTGAGATGGAATTTGGGTACGTCATCGATGACAAGGCAAATCTCTGAGAATTCAGAGTAAATGTAAGAAGAAGAAACAATGGACATAGCTAAAGCTACTAGATAAAGGTGAAAGGTGATCTATTGAAGAAACAGAGAGCAAATAGAAGAAAACGAGTTTAAGAGAGAAAAATATGAGATGTGAGCATAAAAGAAAAGAGAAGAAGATGAGAGTAGGAAATGGGTCTCTGTTTCTTAACAGAGAAAATGAAGAAAGGGGGAGAGGAAAGGGTGAGCTCCCATGGTGAGGAAATCGTGGATTTTTGACGTATGTTAATGAGTATTAAATTATCACATTATCCATTAAAATATTCACGTATAAGTTATGTATAATAATTTTTATTTTTTTTAATAAAAGTCACATTAAAAGATATTAATAAAACAATATGATAAATGACAAGTGAAAGATTTTTTTTTTATATTTTATATTTTTTAATTAATTAATTTGACATGTGTTAATGAGTATTAAAAGACTCAGTAAATTTAAATTACATATAGTAATTTTTTAATAAAAGTCATGATAGAAGATATTGATGAAACAATATGATAAGCCATAAGTGAAAGAATTTTTTTTATATTTTATATTTTTTAGTTAATTGGTTTGAGTGTTCCCGTCCAAACTTCCCGATACTAGAAGAATGATATGTTGAAAATTTGAATATAGAGGAGAGAGACTGGAGAGAGATACCCAAGAACATAGATGTCAGCAGGGGCAGAGGATCTTAGCCAAGCCTTTAAATTCAAGTCCTCTTGGGGTGATTTGCCTCCAACATTCCATGTCCCCACAAACATCCTTAAAAGCCAATCAAAACAAACACAGAAGTTAAAACCCATTTGATATCCGACCAGCAAACCAAGTAACCAACAGAACTTTCACGACAAACTTTTTTTACCATGCACTAAAATAATCATGTAACTCTTGGAAATTTAGCAAAGCCAAGTTAGGCTAAAAGTAAATGCAAAGGGGGCCAAGGCATTGATTCAAATCATAAAAAAGCCAAAACGTGGCAAGTAAAAACGTAAAAAAATGAAAGTAAAAAAGGTAATAAAACCTTACATAAAATGTTTTTTATAATAAGAATCTGGTAGTCTTTTTCACTTAGTAAGTGCAAGGTTGGTGTAAAATTGAAGTTTACCTTAGGTTGATAGAGTTTTTGACACGTGCCAATTCGTTGTCCAATCTATGTCTATTAGTAGCCTCCTCCATCAACCACCCTGCTAGTTAAATTAACATCCCAAAATCCAAATCAGAATAATTAAATTTAGGCAACGCCATGTTTTTATTTTTTTGGTAAACTAGGCAAGGCCATGTTACTGCAACATTATAGGTCCATTTGATGACCCCCTAACTTTTAACCGTCCACGTGGCACTCTGGCAGAGATTTCCTTGTTATTCATTTGATAAGTGTAAAAAGATTCTATTGTTAAGTAAAATAAGAGAGATCTTGTATCCATTTTACAAACGATTCACTCTCACAAATCTTGATCAGAAAATTAAGGGATCATGAAAATAGATCACTTCAATGTTTTGGGTGGCAATATGAGGTGAATATGTTAGATGATTTATTCCCTTAAACAAGAAATAACAGTTTAAATAAATTATAAAAATGATTTTTTTTAATCAATATATATTTTTTTTATCAAATTTACATTACAGATTATAAAAGAAATGGTATGATATGATTCGAACTATGACTTCTAAGATATGAGTGTGGATTTAATCAACTACACCAACATATTTTATCTTTTTTTTCAATCAATATGAGTTGTCGTTTTTTTCTTCAACAACCCAGATCCATCGATCAATCCTAATAGTCGCATGATCTTTAAACAAATATATAAGAGAAACCCCATTCAATTACAATTAATGTGTGAAACATGAGTTTCAAAAAAAGAAAAGAAAATGTTGTGAAACATGTCGGAGAGTCCAAACAACTACCACGTGGACAGAGAATGGACAAAGTTGTATTTCATTCCTGAAATTTTCACCATTAATATAGATTTCAACGACCCAGAAAAATTCTTATACTAAAATGCACCTGGGCAGTCTTCCGGTGACGAAACGTAGAAGTCCTCGTCAGAGCAGCTCTTCCGTCTCTCGGTCATTCCTAAGTCTATAAGAAATACAGATTTCTTTCAACGGAATTACAGACAAACAGCACGTGTCTGATAGAAAAACTAAAGTAAAGAAATTTTGAACCGAAAAAAAACGATAATTTACCGGGTATCGTATTATCGGACTGGAACTCGTCAGCTCCACTTTGTATATTCAGCCATTTTCTCACCACTGTTCTTGGCCACGACGACTGCGATTCAACCAAGCAAGCTCACAAGCCGATATATCGCACGAAAACAAAAAATATCGGCAAAATATCAATTACGTACCTTGAATATCTTCCCTCGGACCTTTCTCATTTCTTACCGTCCGATCACCGAAGGAAGCCAGCTCCCAATTGAACAAATTGCAACCGCCGAGCGCAAGAAACCTCTAAAGAGTCTAAACGGCAAAGAAGTATATTCAACAGAAGGATTTTGATTACCGCGATCAACTAGCAATAATTCTCATATTCATTATTTATTCTATCTTAATCAACTAGAGTTTAAACCTGAAGGTCTTCAAGAAAAACAAACAGGGGTTTAATCAAATAAAAAGAAGGGTTAAAAAATGAATACTTATTCAGAGATTTGATGGTTTAGAAAAATGAATTAATTATGGGAGAAAATTAGTATTTCACGTAATTTTCATCGGCAATAAAAAAGACCCATTTGCAGGGGAAATGGAGACAGTTTTGGAGGGCAGGATTAAAGACATAAACAAAGAAAACGAAAGAAACAAAAAGAATTAGATTTCTTGATCCATTTGAAAAAGTCAAAGCTTTTTAAAGTTCTCTCCCGCAATAAACAAAAACCCAGAAACAGATTGTGATAAAAGAGCAGAGTAAAAATATTAGATACCAGTTTACAATGATAACTGCAAAATCTAACCTTTCTGGACGCTTTTTAATAACTTAATACCAATATAAGACAGATTTGAGAAATATACACTCATCAAGGTAGAATTTTTCGAAGAAAAAAAAATAAAAGATAAAAATAACAGAGCAGCAATTATTTGTGTCTGGAAGGTGGAAAATGAAGAGTAATCGACGAGAGAAGTCTTAGAGGAAGGAATCAAAAGCCTTTCTTTTGTGAAAATCAAGAAATTATTCTTTTAATCATCTCTATACTTTGTCTTTACCCACCATTCCTTTTGTTTGGGTGCAGGAAAGAGAGTGCGTTGTACGTTGTACGCTGTGATGTTGTGCTGTCCTCTCTCTCTGTTTCTCTATGGGACTCTGTGTTGGCAGAGTGGAGAAGAAAATTGGGAGAGGAATTGGAGGCTTTCCTCGTTAAACAGAAAGAAGAGGTAGTTGGCTCTCAAATTTATAAGCGTGCTACTGTTTTAGAGCATAACGGGGGAAGAAAGAAGAGTGATCAAGTCCAGGTTTGGCGTACGATTGTGCATATTTTGGGGAAAGAAAATTCCAAATCAAGGGTCATTTGGGTCATTGTACTAGAATAATGCGAGAAGTTGTTTAATGCAACTAGAAACGCATCACTTCATGTGCGGGGTGAACAAAAGATGATATGTTTAAAATACTGATTTAAAATCTTAACGATCCAGATCAACTGAATATAAATAAAAAAATCGTGATATGATTTTGTTTTAAAATCGATCTAAGTCATTGAGATTTGAGCTAAGGGTAAATTTTTTGACTTGGTGATCCAATGTTCATTTCTGCATTCTTTTCAAATTTATCGTTGGCCTTCATCTCTTTTGAATATTTTAAATACTGCTATCAAGAACTTCTTTTAGACAGGTTCAATTGATACTCGTAAGTCTGTTTTAGTGGCTTGAAATTTTTGCTGCAAGTTTAAGGAGGGAAGTGGTCTTCGCATCAAAGACCTCTACATTCTTAATAAGGCAATGTTGAAAAAACTTACTTGGAGCTTATTCGCTAAGAACTTTATGATTTTCACTTATCTTTGTTCTCGCTACTTCACACAGGATCATCGACAGAGGACATGGTATATTTCTTCTTTTGTCTAGCTTGAATGAAAATATCATTATTCTCTTTTGATGCCTGAGTCTAGATGGTTGGTTGGTCGTCATTCCAATGTTCATTTTTGGATAGACAACTGGTTAGTGAATTTCATTGTTTGATTTGGTAGATGATAATCATTGGATTATATCCTCCTTTAGAATCACTTTGTAAGAGATGTGTACACTAATCTAGATGGTTGGCATCTCTCTGTGTCCTTTCATTCTTCTCATCTGACACTCACTTCTGAGATTGAAGGAATAGCAGTTAGCTTTGACACAAACTTGTTAGTTTGGACACTTTTTTTGGATGCTGTTATTTCTTGTAAAGTCGTTTATGCCTCTCATGCTAAGGTTTGGAATTATGTTAGTTGGGTAAACAGATTCAGAAGCCATTTATTTCACCCTCTCGGTCTATCCTCACTCAACGCTTGTTTCATGAAAAGATGCCTACTGATTCTCCATTGCGTGCTCGTGGGCTGGTACTTTCTTAGATCTTTGGAAAACAGCGATGCAAGTATATTTAGCACACAATTGAAGGCTATATGGCAGACTTCCATTATTAATGTTTTTTAGGTGGTGTGGTTCCTTCGTAGTCAAGCTATCTTTGAGAGTAGGAAACCTGTATTTGCTTAAGCTCTTGCATTACTTTGTCGTTCAGTTCGTGAAGCAGATGTTGGATCGGGTTTTAAATTTAGAACAAAATTAATGAACCACGAACGGTTCATGAACGGAATATCAAATATTTTCAATACGAATATTTAATCAAATTAAATATAAAATCACTCGACGATCATACATATTCAAATAACACATATTGAGAAAAGATAGAAACAATCTATACATTTTCTTGTATTGAGGAAATTCTGATTTGGCGGGACCCAATTATTTATCTTGCGTTTTTCATTTTTGAGATTTACAGATCTTCAATTAATCTTCATACCAACAACCACTTGTAGGATTCAGAAGTATATATTGCAAGGATTTTGTTAGGAATAGAATGTGGGCTTTCTAAATAACCGAGGATGAAAAAACAACTTTTTTTTTCTTCATCTGATAGTTTTCGGCGCTATCTGTAAGGGGAGGGGAAATAAACTCTTTTATGTTCTGAATAATCACACACTGTGATTAGGGTTAGGGATGAAATCCTAATGCAATCCCTTATATAATAGTTACAGAATTTACACATATACTCATATATGTTAAAATGCCAAAATTCATCTTTCTGTCCACCGCTATCTGCGATTTTTATATCTCACATAGTGCCAAGAATGTGTCCAAATTTATCAATTCAAATTGATAAATTAAATTGATCTCTATCAATTAATTTATTTATTTATTTACTATTTACCAAATAATTAGAAAATAAAAAATTAATTAATTTGAACATTAATTTTGGTATTCACTAATTTAGTGATGACCCCCATCACATATGGGTTCGGGAAGTGTACATTGGTCTAAAATGTATTTTTGGTCCAAGTGACATTGTTTCTCATTATTGTCCTTATGAGGTACTTTTAAAACCGAATAGACCCACATGCATAAAGTTATGAGATTCAAGTACCCGACAAATTCAACTCCATAAATTCATGACATATTTAATCCCGACACCGTACGACTCCACTATAAGTTCAATATTGTATCAATTCTCGATTAATACGCACTATAGTTTTTGTTGGTGTAAATAATTCACAGTCCGTCGAATATTTTACGATGTTATCATTCGTGAATATTAGTAACAAGAGATGGATATAAAGTTATCATTTTACCCCTCAAGTTATTCTTTCATTAACTCATTTATTGACTGTGAATAAGAAAGACTAACAATGAAGTGCCTCATACAGTTCACCATGTTTTATTCAATAATTCATTTCATCGAATATCTGACTAGGTTTATTTATTCACACACTCGTCAATATAAGCAAAAGGTGATATTATTGCTTTTACAATCTCGTCTCGAATTTTATTTTTGTGAATCATGTAACTCTAATATAGCTGAATCACGATCTCAACCGTTCGAACTCACGCCTTTGGCGAATCAAAGATTGCAAGTAATTGAGTCAAGTTCCGTATTCACCTCAGGATTAAGGTAAACAAAAAAATATCCTTAAGGTATAACGATTAGATTTAGAGAGAGATAAACGGGTTTGTTAAACTAATTTGGTACTGGTCTATTCAACATGTTTCATAACATGTCTAGGTCAACCGTTAGAGTCTCCACTCACATGCCTTAAGATTGTCATTCATTGGTTCAACTTAACAGTCATAATTGGACTCGATTGTCCAGTCGATACTAAGACTGCGAATAATATTTTAAACTATCTCAGAAGAGTTTGTCTGGAAGATCTCTCAGTCTTTACTCTTCTTATGTTGATGATAGTTATTGGACTTAAGTAAATTATAAACACATTTTACTTAAAGAAAACTTTGATTTATTCATAAAATTCAATAATACATAAATGTCAATAAATAATTGTTTACTCATAAATACTTATTACACCATATTTTATGAACATAATTCCAACAATAGAGTCCTTTAAAACTGGCATGATGTAGTGTTAAATTGAGGAATTTTTGACACTTCAATAATTTTATGTTTTGAGCCGTCTTTCCAGAGCCCTGCGTATCTTGAAATTTCTTTGGCATCCTCCCCCATCAGGCAGGATTAAGGTGAATACAGATGAAACAACTTTTGGTGGTCTTGGGCTTGCAGGTTGTGGAGGCGTTTTCAAAACTTCTAGAGGATTTGTTTAGGGTTGTTACGCTATTCATCTTGACATATGGTTTGTTTTCGAGGCTGAGTTGACTGGTGTTATCTATGCGATTATTTATGCTTCGACTTTTGGATGGAGACGATTATGGTTGTAAAGTGATTTTGTTTATATGGTGATCATTCTTCATTATATATCTCGAAAAGTCCATTGGCCTATAGAATATATATATTTAAATTCAATCGATTATATGGACTTTGTTGTCTCTCACATTTATCAGGAGGGTGATCGGGTTTGCAGATTGCTTGGCATCTAGAGCCCCTAGTATATTTACTCCAACTTGGTGATAAAATGCTCTGAATTTGTGTTCTTTGTTTATTTTCAATGATATTTGTAATATACTTTCTTTTAGGCTCAATTGAATTTTTTTATGTGTTTAGACTTTTTTATCTTATTTTTATTAATATGTTGAATTAAATTAAATGATGAATATATTACAGAGCTGTCAGTTCGATTAAAATATGATGATACACCTACTGATTTATATCATCAATTATCATATCTAAAAAAAATGATTGACATAATATCTTTCAGAACAATCACCGTTGACATTAGACAACAAGAGGTGATATGCGGAGGAAAATATCTGACCAATCAGTTTCCGACAAATGACAAACCGTTAACAATAAATGTGGTGGGAGAAGTGCCAAGTGTCGACAGTTACTCAAAATCATGAATATACACCACCCAAGATTTCAGTGTTGGATTATGTGTCTGACAGTCCAAGTAATGGTTTTGAATTTTAGCCCAAGGTGGACCTGATTTCTGAAACCAAAATCCACAATCAAACAGATCAACTAAAACTTGTCTCTCATGTTACTTCTAGTTCTAGGGGTGTTCATAGGGAATCAACGAAACCGAATTGAAAAGTATCGGTTCAGTCTTTTGTATAGATATGCCAGTTATATTCAGTTTAGATTTATTAAAAAATTGAAGTTTTTCCATATATTTCAACCAAACTGATACTTAAGATATCTATTTTATTTTTATTTTCATGATATAGTTCTAAATGGAAGAAAACTTTTACTATTGTATTTTTTGTTCACAAGATATGTTTTTTAGTTTTTATGCTGGAATTTTGTTTCTTTTTTTATACTGGAATTTTGTTTCAATACCATGTTTTTATGTTGAAAATTTCAAGCTTTAGATTAAAATTTTTAGGATCTTTTTTTTCAACATTAGTGTTGAAACAGCAACACTGAATTGAAACTTTTTGGTTTTGTTAAGTTTGATTTATTTATCATTTACGGTTTGATTTTGTTCAATATATTGTGGAACCGAATACTTCTCTTTTTATCATTGGTTTGCGCCTTCACAATACCGTGTAAAATGACTCAAAATACATGAATTTTTACCTATATTTAATAAACATCTCATTTTTATTTATGTTGCATAATGAACCTACAAGTATAAGCTAATAGGTTTCGTTAGATGTTAGCCAGCTAGTTAAGATTATTGTTTAGCTGTACAAATCAGTTTGTAATTAGTCATTAATTCTATTATAATTCAGTTTGACACTTATCAATATAAATCGCGTCACTGACGATCCAAAACTTAGCTACTCGTTTAAAACGATCTTTATCTTTATCCAATCATTTTTTCAATCACTTGATCATAATAACTACATTTTTTGGAGATCACAACGGTTAACAGCTGCTCGAGGGCATGGTTTGGGGAGTTTCTCATTGGAACTACAGAGTATTCCGAAGAATTTGTTGATTCATCAACTCTCACATCTATTGATAGTTAAAAAGTTCAGCTCGATCACTCCTTAATATCCAGATGTTAAGAAAAGTGGTACTAGAATCTTATAACTAGTACAAAATGGACAAGTCTGGGCGATGTGAGACAACATTCCAACACACCCTCCTAGACCACAACGCGGTAGCCGAACTAAGTAGCATACTGAACAATCTGAACTAAACGAACAAAGAAATGAACTAAAGTGGCACAAACAAAGTCCCAATCAAACTTTGATACCAAGTTGAAAGTCTCAGCCCGATCACTCCTTAAAACCTAGGTGTTAAAGGGAGTGATATTTAAACCTTATAACTAGCACATAATTGACAAGTTCAAGTGATGTGGGACAACATTCTAACGTTGATGACAATCAATCTAGTCACCATAGCTCGTAAGTATACTCTGCTAGGAGACAAGGTAAACATTTTCCAAGCCTCATTTCATTTGAGGGGGAGTATTGAACCTACAAATTATAAGCTCAATGTTTTTTAATTCCCATTTTGTGATCATTAGTATAACTTTTGGAAGTTGATGGACCAATTTAGCGTACTTATATACTTATTTTTTTCCTCTAACTTTATATTTACAGACAAGTTAAACTTCATTAAAGAGTAAGAGTACATAGATCGATCTTATCACACAACAAAGTCAGATAAATTAAGTAGAATAACAACTCCTCCAACCAAACCTAAACAACAATCACTGAATGCACTTGATCTTAATCGGACAATGAAATTGACCAGCCGTGATTCAATTGTCTAGTTGATAAACACACACTAATTAGACATTATAGCTCCATCAAGTGGGGGATATTACACGTTGCAGAAAAATGAAGTGGGCACGTACGTTGACGCACTGTTGTTAACTACCAATGATTGAATAGTAGGTCATAGGCTTTCGGCTTTTGCTTTTTCTAAGCCCGACGATCAGACTATAAGGGGTGCAGCAGCCAATGACTTTCTTTCCTAGGTTGACTTAAACAAGCTCTAATTACATCAGAGTTCCTTTGATTGACATAGTATAAGGGGTGCAACGCAACTGTTCTTCATGCAATTAGAATGATTTACAAGTGAACAACATTTTGCATAGAGTTTATTTGAGTTGAGACCCTCTTCAGTTTTACATTCAGCGTCAGATGCTACATTGAGTAGATTTTTAGGTCATTGATTTAAATCTAAAGATCATAAAATAAAAAAGAAACATATAAACAAATTTAGAAATCAATGTAGACCGAGTTGATCTGGGTCATTGAAAAACAAAACAACCGCGCAGATCCTCCAAAAAGGACTTCTCCAGTTTTGTTGAACGTTAAAAAGCATGATCTAATTTATTTACAGGTATAGATTACTTATTTTAGTAGGGTTTCTCGGATTCTAAATGCCTTTTCATTTTAGATATTGACGCATTTTTTATACCAACGCGAGTCATTTACTTGAAGAAATTGTACTTAAAATTAGCTTTGAAAAATGAAATTGAATTTAAAGTTATGTGAAACAACACTAACCAGTTTAACAAGTAATAACCAAGGTCCTTTAGGAACAAAAAGTAATAACCAATATTGTCTATGTTCCAAGGTGACGCAACTCGCCAATACACCAATATTAGTTACATAATCAAATTAAAACCTTCCATTTTCTAAGTAAATAATTAATATAACCACAAACGTTACCAGATTGCAAATGCTCAACAGGTTGGCTTTTACCGTCAATACATAAAATAGATAAACAAATACAAAATTAACTAAAATAATTATATTAGTCCAAATTAAACCCATTTTGAAGTCTAAGGGTAAGTGCCAACCATGTGCTCCATGAAACATTGATAGATACAGATGAATCACTTTGAGGAATTAGTTTTAATTAATTTGTAAAATAGAATGATTTTGTTTGGATTTAGAATTTGGAGCTTTAAGAGATAATATAAAAATGTGAACGTGGATTGTTCTCACCGGCCAACAAGATATCACAAATCATTCTTATAACCTAACCTAGAAAATTGATTACTATACTACAGATAGGGAGTTAAAAAAATATATAATCAGGGGCGGAGACAGGATTCGGGTTCAGCGGGATCACTTGTTCTGTCCCTATTTACGGTGTCTTATGTGTGTGTTAGCACAAATTAGATGGCTAAGAATAATTCTATCAATTATCAAGTTTAACCACAACATAATCAAATGTTAACCATAAATCAAAGTCTCATTTCCACTCATCAGATTCAAGAAGATAATGTTTGGCAAATGATTTGTTGACCCCAATCAATGTCACAATTTTGATGATGACAAATAAAATGTGAATTGATAATTTTATCAAGTGTGTAGGTCCTTAATGAAGTGAAAATCATGTTGAAAATACTTAATGTTAAATGTTTATGCAAGAACAAATAAATGACAATCAAAACGTACGTGAAGAGATACACACGATATTTTATAAATAGCACAAAGCATATCAAACGAACTTCAAATGACCTGAAACAAAGTTGGTAGAACTCAAAATGCTTCAAGGAATAAGGGACCGGATCGATCTCTCATGAACCAGACCAGGATAGATCGAACCGGGTAGAACAATGTGAAAAATGTAATGGGTCGGTTCACCCTCAATCCGATATCAAAAGTGGCTCCACCTTGGAGGGTGTTTAGGTCACACCGGGGAGTGAAACCGGACGGACTAGTTTCTACAATGGGAAACAATTTTTGCTGTATCTTAAACCGGATCCATCTAGTGGAAAAACGGATGATCCAATTGCTTGTTTGGGAAATTTTCCCCACATCAAGCACCGGTCCATTCGGTTGTCAATCTGATTTAGACAAGTTTTAAGATCTCATTTCCCCTATAAATAGGTCACGACTTTTTCATTTCAAACTTACCTCTCCACTCCTTCCCTACGGAGCTTATAGTATTTTATTCTTTGAGATGTGTTGTATCTTGAGCGATATTTTGAGAAATTCTCTAGATAGAAGCTAGTGAAAATTGTGAGCAAAATATTGAGAGATCTACTCTTTGAAAGAAAGAAATTCTATAAGAGATTCGAAGATCTCAACCGAGCTGTATTGTCAAAGTCTAATTGGTACCATAAGCCAATAGGGTTTGTAAAGGTATGGTCTTCACCGTTAATAAGATCGTTTGGGAAAAATTTTCAAGGGAGGATCCTTGGAGCGTGGACTTAGGGATAGGTTTTCCCGACCACGTAAAAGCATCATGTGTCATCTCTCTTCCCTACTCTCTTTATTTTAGACACTTTAATATTCCACATCGTTATTATCTTTATTTATTTAGTCTACGCATTTAAGCTTCTGCACATTTATTTAATTACGTAATTATTTTTTATTGCTTGATTGTTTATTTTTTATCAATTGTTATATTTCAAGCAATTTATTTTTCAAATATTCAAATATTTATTTTAAACTATTTTTCTTTTAAAGGGGTGTCATCTCGATCTCACAATTGATATCAGAGCTCGGCGCTCAAATTAGTAAGACTTCACCCTCTTGAGCTATGACATCCTTCCAAAGAAGGGATCATGTTTAAAAAAATATTTTTGAAAACAATGATTTAAAGAGTATAAATTCTCATATTGATGAATATGATAATGATAATGATACTCATGATACATATGAAGAATTGTATATTGCATTTCTAACATGACCAAAGAAAAATTGTCATTTAAACAAGAAATTAGTTTTGATATAAAAAGAAAAGGAAGAGTTGTTTCAAAATCTTGAAAAATCAAAAATTGAAGCGCAATATTTTTCTTTAGAAAAACACAATCTTCTTGATAAAATTAATTTCATTGAAATTTGTCTGAATGAAAAAGATCAATTTATTTTGGCTTTAAAAGCTAGACAATTAGAACTTGAAAAAGATCTTATTGAGTCTAATGAAAAGGTAAAGAGATTGACATTAGGAACCGAAAAATTGAATAATTTGCTAAGTATGGGAAAATACTCCAACGATATGATAGGTCTTAGATATATTGATGAAAATTAAACTCCATCTAGTTCTAAGACTACATTTGTGAAAGAAAATTTGCATCCTAAACCTAATTTTGATATTCATGTTCATAAATCTAAAATCGCACACACAAGCAAGCCTAAAGTTATTTTTCACACTTCCAACATTAGACATGATTCATCTAGACACAAGAGTACACATATATGTCATCATCATGGTATTAAAGGGCATATTAGGCCTACGTGTTGGAGATTAAAAAATGACATACACATACATTCTGAAAGAACGTGTAGATTGATATTCATTCATACATGTCACCATTGTGGTGTTAAATGTCATACTAGACAACAATGTAATTTACTTAGAAAATCTTTGAGTAGTTTCGATTACTCTCCTAATTGTAGGACTTATTTTAACACATATCGAGCTTCACGTATTAGCTCTTTTAATTATTCTAACTTACATACTTTTTGTCATAAGAAATGGGTGAATAAAGTTAAATTAAGACAAAATTTGGATTAAGAAAGAGGACTTGGATAAATTCAGATAACTCTTTATGTTTGTTTTTCATTGGTCTCATAATTCGTTAACTCGATATTATGTGTATGATTTTTTTAATAATGGGTTTAATTTAAAAAATCTTTAAGAAAAATGCATACATCGAGGGGGGAGGTTTTTTTCTTTTAGAAATCGAAATTTTTATTTCATTTTGATGATTTCAAAGGGGGTAACTAAATTGCGAAAGGAGGATATTTTTTTAAAAAAAATAGGTTTATTTTTAAGAAGTATCATGTTAACTCTTTTTTATGATTTCAAAGAGGGAGAAATATAGTTAATTGCAAAAGATGGACAAGTTTTAAAATTATGAAAATCTAGTGTTATTATTGCATATGTGTATGATAAGTTTATAGTTAATATTTTTTTGCAGTCAATTGTTTGTTGTCATAAGAAATGGAGAGATTGTTAACCCTAGTCAAGGTGATAATTTTGATGATGACAAATGTGAACTAATATTTTATCAAGTACATAGGTCTTTAATGAAGTGAAAATCATGTTGAAAACAATTAATCTTAAGTATTTATGCAAGAACAAATAAAAGACAGTCAAAACGTACGTGACGAGATACACGTGATATTTTACAAATGACACGAAGCATATCAAATTAACACCAAATGACTGAAACAAAGTTAGTTGAACTCAAAATTTTTCAAGGAAGAATGAACCGGACCGAATCTCTCATGAACCAGACCTAAATAGACCAAACCAGACAAGATAGTGTGAAAAATGTAATGGACCAAGTCACTCTCAATCTAGTATCAAAAGCGGCTCCGCTTTTTGGAGAGTGTTTAGGTCACATCGAGGAATGAAACTGGATGATCCAGTTTGGAACTAAAAGACCGGTTTCTATAGTTGGAAACAAATTTTGATGTATCTCAAACCGGATCCATCCGGTGGAGAGTTGGATGATTCGGTTGCTTGTTTGGGAAATTTTCCCCAAATCAAGCATCGGTACATCAGGTTGCATGCCAATCTGGTTTGGACCAGTTTTAATATATCATTTCCCCTATAAATAGGCCATGACTTTTTCATTTCAAGCACATCTCTCCACTCCTCTCCTATGAATCTTATAGTATTTTATTCTTTGAGATATTTTATATTTTGAGCGACATTTTGAGAAGTTCTCTAGAGATAAACTAGTAAAAATTGTAATCAAAATATTGAGAGATCTACTATTTGAGAGAGAGAAAATTTATAACAGATTTGAAGATCTCGATCGAGCTACATTGTTAAGGTCTAATTGACACCATAAGTCAATAGGGTTTGTAAAGGTTTGGTTTTCACCGTTAATAATATCGTTTGAGAAAAACCTTCAAGGGGTGATCCTTGAAACTACGTAAAAGCATTATGTGTCATATCTCCTCCCTACTATCTTTATTTTATGCACTTTAATATTTCACATGGTTATTACTTTATTTATTCAACGCATTTAAGCTTCCGCGCATTTATTTAATTGCGTAATTTTTTTTTGCTTGATTGTTTATTTTGATCAATTGTTATATTTCAAGCAATTTATTTTCAAATATTCAAATAGTGAAAAGAAAAATTGATATTCAAATTAATTAATTTTTTTTTCTAATTATTGGATGATTAGTAAATAAAAGAAATTAATTAATTAACTAATGGAGATCAATTTAATTTATCAATTTGGATTGATGAATAGACACACTATTGACTCTAGGAAGATGTAAAATTTTGACAATTACAGTAAAGGAAGGAGAATTTCAGCAATTTGTTGTATATGGTATATGTGTAAATTCCATAATCTTTATATAAGTGATGACATTAGGGTTGTTTCCCTACATGTGTTGACACAACCGTGATCATAGTGTGTGATTACACAGAACAAAGAAAGCAGTTTCTCTCTCCCCTCCATGTTGCCGTCGAAATATAGAGGAAGAAAAGAAAAAAATATTTTTTTCTCCTATTGTTTTGAGAGCTCATACTTAATTCCTGACAACATCCTATTGATATATATTTCTGGATCATACGAGTGGGTGTTGGTGCGAAGATTGATTCAAGTTCTACGAAGAACGAATGACGCAATACAATAAATAAGATTCCACCAAATCAGAACTTCTTCGATACAAGAAAGATATAATGTTATTTCTACCTCTTTTATATACGTCAATGTAAATATGTATGATCATAATATGTTTTACGTTTAATATGATTAAATAGTTGATGCGATTTTTTTTATATTTCACCCACGAACCGTTCGTGGTCTATTATTTTTTCCTCAAAATTTTAAAATCTGATCCAACAATTGGTACCGGAGTATTGGGTTCTTGACTGTGCATATTTAGTAACTTGACGTATGTTGTGAGATTGACATATATTTTTTGTATGGTAGATTCAAAGCATGTTTGAATGTGTTTTTTTTAAATGAAACCCGATCGATTGGCTCTAGGTGTTTATTTTCAATTTTAAAATTGATGTATGCCGAAATTGAGGCATAGGATTTAATGTATTTTAATTTTTGTAAAAGCTGTGTCTTTAAATTCCATGTATATCCGTCATCGTAAGAAAAGTCACCGTTCACACTGCCATTCACCGCTCACCACTCGCCACCGTAGGTTTTCTAATTATGGTTTAGGAAACTTTGAGGTTTTGGAAATTTTAGGATTTATGAAACTTTAGGTTTTGGAAACTTTAGGTTGTGGAAACTTTAGGGTTTTAGAAACCTTGAGTTTTTAGAAATTTTAAGGCTCACGAAATCTTGAGTTTTTTTGAAACTATGAAACCTTGATGTTTTGGTAACTTTAAAGTTTAAGAAATTTTGAGGTTTTAGAAACCTTTGGGTTTAGGAAACCTTAGGGTTTTACCCAATCCAGTCCCTAAAAATTATTTTATTTAATTCGGTAATTTTTCATGACTAATTAATTCTTTAAGAAATTTTGAGGTTTTAGAAACGTTTGGGTTTAGGAAACCTTAGGGTTTTGCCCAATTCAGTCCCTAAAAATTATTTTATTTTATTTGGTAATTTTTTAAGACTAATTAATTCAAATTGATTTTGAAAATAAATCAATTGATTAACTTGGTAATTTATTTATCAAAGTAAAAATTGTTGAAAAATTAAATGCTAAATTGAAATTTGAATTTTGAAAATGGGACTGGACTTTTGTAAAAAGTTACAAATTGGTGGAATTTTCTGAAGTTGAAGGAGAATATTATAGACAACATCAAAATTAGTATTTAAATTATTGTAATTTATTTATTCTTCTTTTTATGGGTTCTAATTAGAAATGAGCCATAGAGATGTTAATTTTGAATGAATGGTTTATTATTAATCTTGTATCATCATATAACATGCCATATAGAAATATAGATATACCAATTTCAAAATGTCATGCTTTCATGTACATTCATAATTGTAGTTTAAATTTATAATATATTATAATTTAAATACAATGTGAATTTCATAAAAGTTAAAATTTTAAATTGTGATTTAATTTTAGAAAAGTTTAAAATTTTTAAAACTTATTTTTTCAAATTTATAAAAAGTTATATTTTTTTTAGAAAAAACAAAGAAAAATCTTTTTTTTTTCTAAAAATTAAGTGGGAGGGTCGTTTACATTTGAACGTTCCTAAGGTCCCCAATGTAAACTTGATAATGACACGATAAATAGTTTAGAGCCGCCCTAGCGGTCCTCTCTTCAGTGTGAGAGACTTAAGAATCGTGTCGTTTTGAATCATCGAGTTGCTTGAGAAGCTAAAGCTTACAAAAGAAGTGGTAAGACAGGACTGTTCCTAAATGGACTGTTAGTTCATAGCAACATTTAAAGCCGATGCGTTGGCTAAATACTTAGAGCGAAAATATTGGAATCTCTCATAGGAGCTAGTCAATTGGGGGCTAAGGTGACCAAAACCATTGGTGATTAGTTGAGCTAGATGTAGTGACATCTTGAGAAGCGTTAACCAAACGAGAGGAGTCTCGATGCAATAAGAGATTGCTTGGGCGTTGTCCTTAGATGTGACAAGCTATCGTTGTTGATCGTAACGGCATGAAACAAATATTTTTTATCTGATTTTTAATATTTAAGTACTTACATCATGCATCATACTTTTCTAAGTGATTCAGTAATCATGTAATTATCCACACTCTTAACAATCTTGAATGTGGACAAACTTACTGGTGAAAATTGCATGGATTGGAAACGTAATCTTGATACCGTCAAAGCACAAGTTCGAGCAAACTACCCCTTGTCCCCTTGAGCCTATTGCTGAATCGAATCAAGAGGAAAATGATGCTTATGCTTGTTGGCTGCGCTATGATGACATCACTATGTGTTACGTCTTGGCTTCTATTAGTAATGTGTTGCAACAACAATATCAGAACATGGAAATGACCACTGGTATGATGTTGAACATCACCGAAATGTTCGAGGATCAGAGTCGTCAAGTTTAAACTTGCTGTTGTACGGAACTTCATGAATTATCGGATGAAATCCAGAACTCTTGTCAGAGAACATCTGATGCTGATCATTAGTTATCTGAATGTGATGGAGATTATGAGAGCTGAGGTAGATGGCGAGACTCAAGTTGATATGATCCTCGAGACCCTGCCAAATACTTTTGAGAACTTCAAACTTAAGTACTCGATGAATAAGTTGAGGTACTCACTTCCAGAACTTATGAAGGAGTTGCAAAGCTACTAAGATCCTGTTTCTCAAGGGTAAGATGAAGACTCGATAGGTAAACTTTAGTGAAAGCAAGCCTTCAACCTATAACCGCAAAAAAAAACATAAGAAAGGTCTGAAGAAAGCTAAAAGGCAGAACTCAGAAGCAGAAGGTTTGATGAGGGCGAGTTCAACTTCGGTTGGGGGAATGAAGCACTAGTATCGGTTGTATCCGTTGGAACTATTAAATTGTCATTTGATAATAGGTTTTTGGTTTTACGAGATGTCTACCATATCCTGATATTTGGGAAAAGCCTTATTTTTAGTACTAGTTTGATTGAGCAAAGGTTTTTTTTTTAAAATTTCATTGATAATGATATTAGTATTTTTAAAAATGATTACCTAATCACTACTGCATGCTTGATAAATAACTTGTTCTATGTAAAATAAATAGTTCTAGTGAGACATGACATTAAAATAAATATTTATTTACGGGCGGAAGTCCTGCCCGCCCTTCTCTATTTTTAGGGATCCCTCATATTTAGGATTCTAGGCTTCTCGGACTCGTAACAGACGACTAGGAACAAAAAAAGGGTCAGTAGTCTCTGCCATTGAAGGTCCTTCTCCTTCCGCTGAGACGGCCCTTTTTTGTTTTGTTTGTTCACCGCGCCACCAAAGAATGAAGAAACTAGAATAACTCAGAAAGAGAGTGGCACCTAGTGCATCTATTAAGTAATAAATGCAGTATTCAGAACCTCATAAATCAAAGCCTTACTAGACTAGATAGGGGGCAAAGAGGAGCTGTGAAATCTATTCTCTTTTTTCCTTTTAGCTCAAGAAGCATCACTGCCTTAAGAAAGGGATAGTAAAAGGTATAAGTCTGACTTAATCGTTCTAACCTACTTGTGGCACTTATCTCTTGGCCATATTAGTCTTAACATGATTAAAATACTTACAAAGGATGGTCCATTGTAAACTTTAAGTGGAGAATCACTACCCACATGAGAATCCTACATAGAAGGCAAAATGACCAAGAGACTATTTTCAACGAAGGGTGAAAGAGCCACTCAATGCCTCGAACTCATACATAGTGATGTATGTGGTTCATTGAATATCCAAGCAAGAGGAGGTTACGAATATTTTGTAACCTTCACTAATGACTACTCGCATTTTTGGACATGTTTATCTAATGCGCCAAAAGTCTGAAACCTTTGAAGAGTTCAAAGAGTACGCAACTATGGTTGATTAACAATTAGATATACAAATCAAAACACTACGATCCGATCGTGGTGAAAAGTATTTGCTAAGAGAGTTTGAAGACTTTCTTAAGGAATAAAATATTCTTTCTCAGCTTACAGCACCTGACACTCTAGAACAGAATGATGTGTTAGAGAAATTGAATCAAATTTTGATGGATATGGTTAGATCCATGTTGAGTTAGTTATCCATCCTAGATTTTTTCTAGGGATATTCCTTAAAAACAACAACATACATTGTGAACCAAGTTCCGTCAAAGACGGTGCCTAGAACACCATATTAAAGATGGAGTGGACGAAAATCATCTATAAGCCACCTTAGGATATGGGGATACTAGGCAACTAAGACCAAATACAGACAAGCTGGTCAGTCGATCAGAATTATGCATGTTTATAGGATATATCCCAAGGGAACAAAAGGATATGTCTTTTATAGTCTAGCAAACAAGAAAATATTTGTTGGCACAAATGCACGTTTTCTTGAGGAAGACTATATAAGAAGTGTGAATCCGAGAAGCACGCTTGTACTAGAGAAATTATTGTGTGGGAGGACACCGACTCCCCAATTAGGACATGTTCCTGATTCAATAATGGAAGAACCACAACAGGGGTCGAAGCTTCAACGTAGTAGGATGGCTGTGACACAACCTGACAGATATATGTCTTATGAAGATGCCTTGACGACGGTCTCAGATAAGGATCATGATGAACCTATATCTGACATTCATGCCATGGCTGGTCCTGAAGTAAATGTATGGCAAGACGCCATGAACGTCGAGATACAATCGATGTACTTGAACGGAGTCTGGAAGTTTGTAAATCCTCCTAAAAGGGTAAAACCCGTAGGGTGAATGTATTTATAAGAAGATGAGAGGTCCAGATGGAAATGTGGAGATATTAAAAGCTAAGTTTATAGCCAATGACTACAGCAAAGATGAATGTATTGACTATGAGGATACCTTCTCACCGGTGGCCATGCTTAAGTCCATCCAAATCCTCATGTCCATTGTTACTGCCCTTCATTATGAAATCTGACAGATTGACGTCAAGACTGCATTTCTGAATGAAAATTTTGAAGAACACATTTATATGGCTCAACCAGACGGGTTCATAGAGAAATGACAAGAGGGCAAGGTTTGCGAACTGCTGAAGTCCATTTATGAACTTAAGCAAGCGTCCCGATTAACCGTCAAGAACTTTAGTTTTGAACAGTTAGTGGATGAACCTTGTGTGTATAAGCCGATACATGAAGGGAATGTGATTTTTCTAGTCTTGTACGTGGATGATATTCTACTCATTGAGAATGATGTAGGAAAATTGTCTGATGTCAAGATTTGGCTTGCAAAGAAAATCGATATGAAGAATCTTTGAGAAGCTACCTTTGTCTTAGGTATTCGGATCTTTCGAGATCGGAAGAATAAACAATTGGCACTGTCTCAAGCATATTATATTGATAAGGTGATGGATCGCTTTAGTATGCAAGACTCCAAGAAGGGATATCTTTCATTTAGGCATAGAGTCAGCCTCTCTAAGGAGCAGTCTCCCAAGACTCCTCAAGAAGAGGAAAGACATGAGAAATATTCTCTATACCTCAGCCGTAGGAAGTCTCATATATACGATGCTTTGCACTAGGTCATTTATTTGCCAAGCTGTGGGCGTGGTAAGTTGTTTCCAATCTCATCCTGGACTCGAGCATTGGAATGTCGTCAAGCGTATCCTTAAGTATTTTAAGAGAACAAAGAACTACATGCTTGTGTATTCAGGTATTGACCTGAATATGACTGGGTATACTGATTCTGATTTCCAAGCAAACAAGGATTCTTGGAGGTCCACTTCAGGATCAGTGTTCATCTTGAACGGTTATGAATCATGTTGAATAGACCAGTAACAAATTAGTTTGGAGCAAAATCATTTATCTAGCTTCAAATCTAATTGTTACACATTAAAAGTATTTTCATGATTACCTTAATCCTGAGGTGAATATGAAACTTGACTTAGTTACTTATGATCTTTGATACGCCAAATGAGTGAGTTCGAATTATCGGACAATACCTCGACTGTTGAGATCGTGATTCAACTATGTTGGAGTTATGTGATTCACATTTTCCCCTACCTTCTTCTCCATTTCCCCCTACCTTCCCCTTCTTCCCGCATCAGCGAACTTCGACGACAGGCGATCTCAACCCCATACGGCGATCATCCTTGTTGGCGTAGCTCAGGCTCGATCTTAGCCTCGTGGTCCTCATCATCTGTTTCTTTCTCGTCATAGCTCAGCCTGTGTCCTCCTCGTCGTAGCTCATCCCTTCCCAGCCCCGATCTATATGTGGGTTTCTTGCTAAATTATTGGTCGATAAGTTTCAGTTTTCCTATTTGATTATCTGTGTTGTTCTGTTATGATGAGTTTGATGGGAAAGATTTATGAATTTTAGTTGTTTTCGTTGTGTATTCTTGTGGGTTTGCTTTTGTTTTCGATTTTATATTGGCTTTAGAGAGAACATTTATGATTATGTTGGGGTTTATGTGATTTTGGTTCTGGTTGTTCTTCGATCTGTTGGAGAGAGCATTTAGGGCCTATTTGTTAGCCCTATATATTTATGAGGTAACTTTTGATGATAACAAAATATTGACGTTGTTAATAAATTTAATCAAGTTTGCAGAGGCCATTGAAAAAATTACCACAAGACATTCCAATTGAAGATCATGAAAATGTTCATTTTTATAGGAGCTCATAAAGCATGAAGATTGAAGTCGTGAAAATATCTACTTTTATGTAATTTTTATTAGGATCATGTAATTTTTATTAGGAGTTTACCCATTTTATTTGTCTTTATTAAAGCTCAATTTATTTAGGGATAACTATCCTTAAATTAAGTATTCATCCATAAAAAGCCTAAACACAAAAAATCATATCTCTCTCGCACAATAGACGAAATACATGAGATGGAGATAATGACAAAGCACAAATAAAGTAAGTTTCAATTTCATTTTGGGTAGGAGTTTTCATTGCCTTTTTGGTCAATGATTTTGTGTCCTTATTAAGGATGGAGGGTCATTTCCTTTGTCTATATTCAAAATTTAAAATTTTTCCTCCTAAACTCTAACCTCCATCTCCTCTATAAATACATCACATTTCTATTCACAATACACAAATTCATAGCCAAGAGACTTGCTCTTAAAACGCTCCCAATACTCTTTTAAATCTCTCTTGATATTTTGAGCTTTATACTTGCAAATTTCTTGAGTGAGCAATATTTTTGTTTTGTGAGCTTAGATTAGAGATTCTACTCTTTTGAGAGAGTTATTCTAAAGGGTCACTTAATCTCGAAACGCATAGCCTTGTGAGGTTTAGTTGAAACCCATAAAGTCAATTGAGTTTGTAAGGTTTGGTCTCCACGCTACCTACTAAGCTTAATTATGAAGTTTATGCAAGACTCTTGTAAAGACTAGGGTAGCCTTTTGTTATTTAACGTTATTGAATACTTATGAAATATTTTATTTCAAATTTTCATACTTTGAACTCATTGGATAATTTGTATTGATAATCTATTATATTTTTAGATATCTAATTAATGATTTAATTCTTTATAATAATGCGCTATGTAAATATATAAAAATATATAACATGTTAACATTGTGTTAATATGTAGGAAGTTTTGGGAATAAACAGAAATATGAAGGAGTCTGTGAAAGCAGTATTTTTTGTGACGGTTTAAGAACCGTCGTAAAAAAATGGCCGAGGACAAATTAGCAACGGTTTTAACACCATCACAGTTAGACTTCTTCTTTAGCGACGGTTTTAGAACCGTCGTTATAGATAACTTGCGACGGTCCTATAATCGTCGCAAAAAACATCACGATAGTTACTATTTAGCAACGGTTTGTTAACAATCGCAAACGACAAAATAACTGTCGCGTTAGAGTCTCTGCGGCGACGTTCCTCCGAAGGTTGTCAAAACTGTTGGTGATTTAATCCTGACGGCGGCGATCCGACGGTTGTTTAACCGTCGCCATATCTCTTTTGACGGTTATAAACTATCGCCGTAGACTCTAATGACCATCGCCGTAGATGAATTTTCTTGTAGTGTTTGTACTGTACATTGAATACTTCACATAAGTATCAAAATCGAGTTTATATAGCACACTCATGATTAACACCACTCTGATTGATGTGATCACACATCATATAATAGTTTATCTTTTTTTATATGTTCATTTATTAATTATTTTTTAAATGAGATCATATACATTGTTAACTCATAATAGTGTTATTTTTATTTAAAATAACTGTTTTTTTCTTTATCTTTAACAAACATAATAGTCTGTGTTTGGCTTTCGCAGGCATTAAGCACTATATAAAACTGTTTAACAATAAAAGGAAAAAAAAGAAGAAAAAGAAGCACTAACTAGGAATCTTCTATTTTTGTTGGAGCACCATGTTGTACAATAAATTCATGATTAATAACGAAAATCACATGTTGGATTTTTTTAACACATTTTTTTCGATTTAAATTACTATAAAAAAATTTCTCCCTCACAAGAATTCCAACGATTGGAAGAGAGTGTTTGTTAATATTTATTATTAGAAGTGTTTTTATATATTGAAATAATAATAGCTTAATTTATAATGATGTCATATATATTTTTTAAGAAACACTTTCAAATATTTTAAAGTATATTTATGTGTATGTTGAAGTATTTTAAGAAACACTAGAACATTCGTATCTCGTAGAAATGCTTCCGCATACTCAAATGTGTTTCGAACAATAATTTTTATGAGTTACATGTGATTTAAAGTATAAATTTTTAATTCACAAAAATACGTATTACTAGAAACACCCTCAAACTCAATCTAACCATTAGTTGTGTAATTATGTTAAAAATTTGAAAAAATGGAAAGGGTAGCGCCTGCCAAAGTAGTAGGCAGAGGAGATCTTTCATCACATGTGCTAACCCCATATAAATAAGAAAAATTTGTACGTTATGATCACTCTCGTATTACATAGCATAATTCTATTTTTTTATAACACTTTAATAGATTCAAAAGCAATAATCCCTCAAAAATGAAAAGTAATACTGAAAATGTCTGATTTTGCAATAAGAGGAACGATGTTAGAAAGATCCATGATCATTATGATATATGGGTTTTTTTAGTAATGGAGTTTCAACATACTACGCATTGATCAATCTATAAATCACGAATCTCTTTTATCAAAGGAGAGATGTGATGACAGCTTGGTTAAGTAATAAAGTAGGTAAACATTAATCGGCCGTAGAAATTACAGAAATTAATTTTTAAAAGAATGAAGCAAATGATTTTATACATAAAAAAAATGAATCCAAACGAAAAAAGAAAATAATGAAAAAATAGAGGGAAACTGAAATACAGAGAGTAATTTACATCAAATAAAGGGATCAACTTTAGGAGCCGTTTTTCCAAACAAGAGCTTCAAATCATTCTCCAATGGCGTCAAGTTCAAATCCAACAAACACATTACCCTTTTGCTATTAGACCTCTTTAACACAGGCAATTTCTGAACCATTGGAATTGAAGAAATTAATCTTTCACTACTCATAGTTACTCTATGCCTTTTCATATGTCCACCCAAAGCTTGTCCCATAGCAAACTCAAGCCCACATATAAAGCACTCGTGCATTTTTGGTTTACCATCTCTTCCGAAATGATGAGATCGATCTTTCGAATCCTCCTCATTTATTCTCGGTCTCTTGTGGCTCGCCCGGTGCCCTCCGAGCGCTTGAAACGATGTGAACTGACGGTTACATGTCTTGCACTCAAACAAAGTGTTTTTCTTTGTCATGTTGGTGTCAAATTTATGAGACAACAACATTAGACTATTTGATAAGTCTAAGGTTTCTATAAATTCTCTGGTCCTCTTCATGAATGGTAGCTAGTTTGCTTGGTGAATGAGAGATACTATTCTTCTGGAAAATTGTAGAAATGAAATGAAATGTGTGGGGAAGAAGGGGAAGGTTTGGTATTTATAGGCGGTTTGGGAGGTTTGACTTTGACTCATTGTTTGACTTAGAATAGTCAACGCAGATGCTTTTTTTTGCTTTGGTTGGTTGGTTAACATTTGAAGAACGAGTTGACGGACGCCTGATAACAATTTTCTGGTAAAGACAAAATGCATTTTTTTCGAGAAATTGTTTCATAAAGATCAATGAGAGTGAAAAAAACGAGCTTAGGATTCTATGCCTTTTTTAAGAAGTGTGGCTGATAAAAGATGACTAAAATGCCCTCACGCTAGTTGTGGTCTAGCAAAATTTTAATGTCATACTAAAATTTAATTAAAATTTACACTCGACCATAGTTTAGTAGTCATTAATTTTAATTGAAAATTTTAAATTGAAGGAACAACATAGAGTTGTACTTAAATTTTCTTTGACAATGGTCTTGTTTATAAATTTTTTTATTCTTTTTTATGGACATATTTTATTATTTTCTTTAATCTTACACGTGACAATTATGGGTATAGATTAGAACAGGGAGAGAGAGAACGTAATCAGTGACCCAAGTTGGTGAGCTAAAAAAAAAGAGTCGTTAGTCGTATGTGGTGAGCTAGCACATGCCTTTGGCTGTCGTTGAACTTTGAAGGTTGGATTGGTGAAGCAGAAGGAATAGAGCTTAAACTTATTTAGTTTATTTTAATGAAAAGTTAAACTAATTAAGTTGCTATTTTACTTAAGGTGTGTGCTTCTTTCTTAGTACAATCACTTTCATGTAATTTAACAATAGGATTCATAAATAAAGAAAATCGCTATTTTGATTTTTTTTAAAGAGGAAGAAATTGACACATTTTAGTTGAGTTGCATAAATGGTCGGTCCATTTTAGCAATCAAACATTTTACCTAGATATTCATAATAATATAATTGACAAGTCATGCAGTTTGATACATCGAAACATTTTCATTTATCATTTAACAAAGAAGCTGAAACTGTATTATTTTATTACATGCTCGGATGAGTAATATTACATCAGCCTGGTTGACGGCAGCACATACGATATTTTCTACATGCCGCCGCCAAGCACAGCTCAATCCCGCTCTGACCTGCCAAGTGCAGCCTCTAGAATTCGCTGCTCCACCAACTTAATTGGACTTGTTCAAGTAAAAAAACTGTCATAAAGGGCAACTATCAACATATTCGTTACGTCCTTTTTAAAATGATGAAGAGTGACTAACTTGTATTATTGTCGCCTTTTAAGTGAAGAACTTTACTGTATTGACTTTCTTCTCCAATTGTGATAAGAAAAATGAGGTAGAATCTAGAAAGTTGCCGGGTTTTGTCTAGCTTTTGGTTTTACAAGAATGAGGGTGATTGCATGAGCAGCAGATTCAAATTTTGAAATCTTAACAGGATAAGAAGTAAAGTTACACAGCACCCATCGGTAGATGGTTGATGGGTAAATTTCATACATAAAACAGTACTGCCTAGATAGTATGTATGTTAACTAGCTCTTGTTAATTAACATCAGTAAAAGGAGTTCTAATGGGTGTCAGATGTGGGATCTTACTTCCGGGGATGACCCATTTCAATCTGTTTTCTGCACTGTTGTTTTCTTCTTTCAGTTTTTCATATGAAGGAGTTCTCATCTCCTCTATGGATTCCAAACTGGGAACCTCTATTCCCCCTTTCTTCTGTGTTTTATCTGTCTGCTGACCAACCTGTTCATAATCACAATCCAAATAAAAAAAACATCCTCACAAATTTTAACTATTCCTAACAAATAGGATCTGCATTTAAAGAGAAAATAATGGTGGTTCGAGTAAAAAATCTTACCAAATAATCTTTTAAGAGGCACTGTTCCGCTTGGTTTCGGATGTTTGATATGTTTCTTCCATGCTGGTCTTGCATTGACTTGAGCTCATCTAAGCACAACGTGCTAATGGAGTCCATTTCCTTCTTATGTTCATGCTCTAACTTTACAAAATCTGTCAAGTGGGTTATATTAATCTTCAATTAGGCATGAGGAAGGCTTTCAAGTAAATTACAGCTTAAAAAGTTCAAAGTATCATGAATTACCACTAACAGCTGCCAGCACGTCACTGGCTCCGGCATTGAAGTCTGTATCCAGAAAGGAAGATACAGATGCAAATTCTTCATGTGAAAAATGGTTCATGTAGATTTTATACCTATTGAATTGAGGAATCAAGGCGAAGCATTAGTGTGGGAAAAAATTTAGATTCAATTAGAAAAAAAGTTTAATGAGCCAAATAACACAGACTCACTTTACTATAGATTCTATTTCTGAAGTACTTTTCTTATTAAGATTGATTAAAGAAGATTCTGTATCTTGCCACTGTTGCCTAGAACGATCGAGTCTCTTTGAGCTGCAAAAAACTATAAATTAATGTTTGGAAAAATGAAAATGCATTTATTTCTGGTCGAATTCTAATGGGTTTAGGAAAAGAAGAAGAAAATCACGTCGGTTCAATTTCTCACCACTCCTCCACGCAGTTATCTATGGTAGCCATCGATTCATTTGCTGTGAAGGTGTCTTCCAAGAAACGAGATTCCACCTTTTCTATGTATTCACTCATCCCCTTCTTAGCATCAGTTGAAACCTGCTGCATGCTAGACATTTCTTGCTGTATTATCTTGCAGTTTTGCATGGTCTGATCTTGAATGTCTCTTGATGCCTCCGATACCTAATGCATAACATTCCAAAACTCAAACACAAAATTACATTTCATAAACACCCCCCAAAAACGTAAGACTTAAAGAGTGACTAACCATGGCTATTTTCTTCGATGTCAAAGTTCCTAAGATTGCTGCAATTTTTTCCATAGCCTGTTTTTCCTCTTTAGCAGCCTTGTCCTGTTTTCATGACATTGACACTTAATCAGATATGGTTCACATTCGATATATCATAAAGGGAGTTGGCGATTATGTTAGCTACCTTAAACATCTTTTCAAAATTTACTAATTGGCGGGATCTCTCAATTTGGCTTTCTTCAAGAAAGGTCATGACTCTGGAAGTGTGGTGATGGAGATCGTTGAAGAAGGTTATGCTTGCCTTTGAAATTGTTTGTGCTGAAACCAGACTTCTTTGCAGTCCCTTCATTTTCACAGATTTCAAAACGATGTTAATGATTAGATGCAAATAGATCACATAATCTAAAAACTTGTGTCTCAAAATAAATTCATAATTAACGACTTACCTCCTCTTGCCGCTGGATTGAGAGAGCCACCACCTGTTTTTGGTCATTAAGAGAGTTTTGGATATCCTCAATAACCTCCTTGGCGTCCAATACCACATTCACGAGAAACTGTACCGTCATAATAAGCCATTAAATAATTAGTACTCTCAGATGAACTTTACGAAGGAAAAATGTAAAACCTAAAATACTCTCCCTCAAATTCATACATTCTCAACAGCCATTGCTTGTGATAATACTGTAGAGTTAATGTGTTGGAGGTCAGATGAAGCTTCCTGCTGCAATGTGTTGACAAGCTCCTTCAAAGCTGCTGATCCTGAAGTGTATGTCCCATTCAGTTTTTCAATTCTTGACTCCAGTGCTTGTGTTGCCTGTCAATTTAATAAAAATTACCATTCTGATATCTGATAAAATAAAAGGCAAGCATACAACAACAAAAAGTAAATACTTTATATACTTAGTTTCTTACATCAGATTTGCTAGCAAGATATAAGCGAACATGTTCTTCCATGCATCTTAGTTGTTGCTGTTGTTGAGAAACTGATCCCAAAATTGTCCTATGCAATTCTTTTAAGTTCTTATCAAGATGAGAACCAAATGCCAAAACCATAGAGTGATTTTCTGTTTCCATCCAGTCTCTCGAATCTGAAGAGGGAAATATAATGCTTCAGTTTTTAAAATTTAAGAATGTGATAGGCCCACGGGATGAAAAGATGACACACAACAGAAAATTTAACTTGACCCTTTATATTTTTGCTTCCACTTTCTCCATTTCCTCTTGTTTTTTTAACAGTTATCACAATTCATTGAAACTGACTTTGTTAATTGAGGTAGGAGATGTAAATACCTAATTTTTGATACAATGAACTAATATCTTCTGATGCACTCTGCAAGCCCATGCGCAACTCATTTGCACGTTGAAGTAAACAATTTTCTGTTCAAACGAAATTGTATGATAAGGAAAGCTGTTAGCCAATATATATGCAGAAGAATGCTAAATTTGTTGTAAATACAGTTTTTGTAATCGATTGGTAAACCTGAATGTTGTAGTTTGGAGATAAATAACTCCTTTTCTTTAAAGGCTGACATTGCTACCCTGTATTCTTCTTGAAGATCACTTAATGCGTTATTACTACTTGCTAGATTTACCTGAAAGAACAAATTTCAATTTTTGGGCAGAAAAAACCCAAAAATTTACTTCCTTTTGGTGTATTTCTGATAACCTTGTCATAAAGAAGATTATTTATCAAAAAGAAAATATACCTTGCATTCTTTGAGCTCACTTTCCAAGTCTAGTTTCTGTTCTTGCTCGGTTAAATAAAGCTCACGGAATCTATCCACTTCCTACAAGAAGTAGAGGTCAGATTTCTGCGTACATTACCAATCAAATAAGATGGTAAGGAATCAACTAACAGCACCTTTTCACTTTGGTTAAGATCATTTTGCAGCTGATCTATCTTCTCAATTCTTGCCTGCAAATGGCAGGTAAACATACGAAGCTTATAGAGAGACTAACAAACTCAATTGAAAATTAACCTTTCAGCTCTTCCGCCATGGGGGGGGGGGGGGGNGGGGGGGGGGGGGGGTAATAATGTAAGATAGAATCAAATCAAGTTACTAGATTTGATGTCATAATCAAGGAATACTCTGCTCAACCAAGCCTACATCTTAACTAGTTAGGTTTGCTTTAAGAAAAAGTTCCTTGCCAAGTCCACGTCTTCCGTGTTACTGAAGTTTTAACAAACCAGAATGGGGACAGACTTAATATCGCCAGCGGATTGAGTAATTCTCTATAACATCGAGTTTCATCTACACCTCCAGTATGCTTTGACTAAAAATGAATTCGGAAGCAACCCATGAAAATGAAATAATCAACACCTCCTATCAGAACATGGCTTTGGCTCGGGCCAATCAACCGAAACTGTTCTCTGGACTTGTAAGATGATAAACAATATGCCAAAAATGATGCACCACAAACTACCTCTTCATTTGTTGATGATTAATGACATCCAGACTTCTAATTATTTAAACCAAAGATGATTTACCTTCTTTTCAGCTTCGTCATGGGTGTATCTCTCGTGTGGAACATAAACACCATTCTTTTCCCTTGCAGCTCGAACATCTGCATCAGTTTTTACACAAATCAGATATAAATTCAAAATGCAAGCATCTGCATCAGTTTTTACAGAAATCAGATATAAATTCAAAAGATATATGACATGCAAGTGTTCAAACCAACCTTCTTTCATCCTCTCAATTTCTAGGTACAAATCTTTCAAAAATATAGCTTTAGACATCTTCTGGTTTGCCTGCAGAAACAATTTTATAATTAATTAAGTTTATAAAATTAATTATCAGTATAGCATAAAAGGGTGTGAAGGTAGCTGTAGGACAAACCTCAGGCTTGTTCTTGATATTTTTGGCACGATAGGCAAAATCTAGTGTGCTGAGAGTTTCCTCTAGGCAATGAGCTGAAGGAGAAATTGTAGCTAGTATGCAAGTTTTAGTTTTCCCTCCCAGAGAATCTCTTAAAAGCCTTGTGAGCTTGCTATCCCTGCAAATAGTTTCATGCCATAAGTACTTCTAAACATCTCACCTACAGATACACACAGCCATAGTTATATGGACACCACACACACAAGCACACCCTTTTAGATGTCAGAATGAAACCTGTAGGGTACATGAGTATAGTGTTCCACTAACGCATTTATAACACGACCCAGGGTGAGCAAGCTTTTATTTATCTCACCAGCTTCTCTTGCGCGAGCCTGCAAGTTTAATAGAACAATTTATCCACTTCTGATGATTATTGCATCGTATATGATTAAGAAACACTACCATGCCCATATATTTGAACTGTAATTCATGGAGCAATAAAGTAGTAAAGAAAATAAAACATCTGAAGAAGAATAACTAAGATATTATTGTACCTCTCGTGCACCTGAGCGAGATATATTCTCTGATCCTGCTAAGTCTACGAGATTAAGCTTTCCACATTTAATCAGCTCCTCGTCACCAATAGCTGGTTCTTTTATATTGACCGTAATGGAAAAGACAGAATGAGAACGGCTGCAACAGAACATAAATTAGAAAACATGATCTATCCGTTCTTCGAGATCAATATTTTTACAAACAAGTAAAGAAAACAAGGAGCAAAACCTTACCTGCTGCGCTTATTTAACAAGGTGTCTGCTGTTCGTCTTTTAGCGGCCCCTCTTTCCAAAAGGGCATATATGTCATGTACACTATATACTACTTCTTCCTCAAGACCTCTAACAACCACCACACCTTTCCCATCCTCCATCAAGGAAATAGGTCTCTTCTGCCTCTCATCTACTGCTCGTGGATGGTCTTCAGGAGCCAACAAATCAGTAATCTCTTCATTATACAGCTCCAAGAATGAAACTTTAATGCTATAGTCTGCATTTTGTGCTTCAAGTGTATCAAAAATTTGACGAACTGCCCGTGGAATAACACCAGCTTCCGCAGGCAAATCCCCACCCTATGCATCGTACGCAAATTATTATATGGTGATGGTGATAGAAAAGTAGATGCTGCTAGATAAAGACAATAAATCATATGGTTAATTAAGCAATTTGTTTATACCTTATTTCTCATCCCACCCTCCATTGTATATGTTTTACCAGTGCCTGTTTGCCCATATGCAAACACAGTGCAGTTGAAGCCGTCAAGAACTTCATTTACAACTGGGGCAATAGCTTGATCATATATTGATCTCTGTTGTGCTTTGGGGCCAAAAACCTTGAAATTTTCCAAATTACAGCATTTTTTAAATATTTTTACTGATTGATCATCAGGAAAATAATAGGTCTCCAAAGTCAGCAGATATATATCAACTATCAGCAGAAAATAATAGATTTACGAAGTCAGAGACTTATAATCATACCTTGTCAAAGGTGAACGCTTTATCTATTAGCTTGTTAGCCAATAAACTTTGCAACACATTGACTTCTTTTTTCTGTTCATTACATGATATCACCTTTGGAACATTTGCCCTTTGCTCGTCATCATTTAACGGCCTAAAATTGGAACATGTTGTCGTCTTTATTTCTAGTTGTATGATGTTTTCATAAATAGAAATGGAAAATTTGTAAACTATAGTTCAAACAAGTATATATAACAAAGAAAATCAAATAAGTTGCAAAGGCAGCCAAGCGAGGAAAAATATCCCTGTTGTATGCCAAGTAGAAAATCTTAATCATTATACACCTTGAAAACCAATATCAAAAGAAATTTCGAACATATGTGATACCAAACTGACCACCGAGAGAAGCAAAAGCGCAGCATGAGATCAGGAAAGATCCTAATTTTAAGTGCATCTAACGTTGCAACCATAGAGAGCCCATTACAACACATACAGACAAAAACAAAACCCACCTGCATCTTATAAGAACTTGCACATTGACTTCTCTGTCCTTGTTCTGATGATTTAAGTTCGATTCAGACCCTCTTGAATCAGTCCGGCGTCTTTCAGGACGTGGTGTAAGAAAGGGCATTGGGGACGGTGTTACTCCCATTCCCACTTTCTTCGACTGATCGGGTGTATGTGATATCATTTTCACTATTTCAAGCCTACACGAAAGTAATCAGCCACTTAAGTCAAAGCAAAAACTAAAGCACTTGTCAACACTCGACGGAACAGAAAAATCGCGACTGATGGATCACAATTACCCTGAGATTTCCTGTCCTTCAACTTTCCTTCAGTTCCTCAAAAAGAATCAGAAATCGAAACTAATAAACGTCGAATTTACTCAATAATGGACTTGAGGAGTCTCAATCCTGACTGAAGTTCCCTTTGATTACAAAAAAAAAACCCCAATTTTATCCAAGAATCTGAAGAAACAAACCAACCAAAAGCGCTTTTCCAATTTTCTTTTTTACTTTCTAGGTTTTCCGAGAATCTCTTACGGAGATCGAATTTTTTTCCTTTTTGAGGAGTGATTTCTAATGAGGAACAGAGAAACGTATTTCTGCATTTTCAAACGGGACTTGGGGGTATTTGTAGGGAAATGTAGCCGTTGTAGACGTTTCAAATAAGTGGGCCCCGCAAGTGAAAGATTTCAAACCAGCGCGCCTAGTAAGCTTTTTTTATTTTAATTGTTTATTTTCCTTTTGTACGGTTCTATTCGAAAAATTATGTGATTTTAAATCGAACTGAAGTATATATATACACTAAGTACAAACCCCAGTGCATTTAGTCCTTCTCCCCCGTCTCTTTCCACTCACATGTAGAAGTCTTCTCCCCCCTTGTCTAACTTTCTCCTTTCATCGTGAGAGTCTCATACGCAGAAGTTTCTTCCACCTCATCTAACCCTCATTCCCCCTCTGATCTTCTAACTCTCTCCTTCCCCTTCTGATCTTCTAACTCTCTCCTTCCCCTTCTGATCTTCTAACTCTCTCATCCCCCCCCCCCCCNNNNCCCCCCCCCCCCACGCTCTTCTCTTCGATCTCTCTCCTTCCCCCCTCTCAATTCTCTTCAGACCCTCACCCCCTTAGATCAGATCTGCTTCGAAATCACACTCCCTTAAATCTGCTTCGAAGCCTCAGATTTGTTCGTAGCATCAGATCTACCCTTAGAGGATGGCTTCGTTCATCTGAGGCTTCGTTCATGTGCTCGCACCTTCAGAATCAAATCTACATCTTTGAGCCCTAAGAGGATGGCTTTGTTCATCGTACTCTCAGATTTGCTCGCGGTTGATGTAAGGAATATGTTTTCTTTGCAGATAGGGTTTGTTATTTTAGATTATAAGTGTTTTTCTTGATTTAGGGTTTGTAATTATAGAATTTAAATTTAATTTTTACTAATCTAGGGTTTGTAATAATAGATTTAAGCTTCATTATTTCTGATTTAGGGTTTATAATAATAGATTTTAATTTCAATTTGTATTGATTTTTCTTATAGATGTATGTAAGGAATATATGTTTGTTTTGGGTTTGTAATAACAGATTCTAAAATGTCTCAATCATAATTTTGATGTTGCAATTATAGTTTGAAGATATGTGAACTTTACAATTTTGATGTTAAAATTTCCGTGGATTATTTTTTACACTGTTAGCTTCAGTTCAATTCTTTTGACCTTTAAGGTTCGGTTCGGTACACAAGCGGACCGTGAACACCCCTATGCACAGTAGAGTTCTTTTAGTAAACAAAATGGTAAAATGCAATTTTGATCGGTTATTTATTCATATTTACAATTTGGTATATGTATTTTAAATTTTCTAATTAAGTTCTTAAAGTTTTTAAATTTCATGATCAACACATTTTATTAAGTTTCAAGTCTTGAATTGCTTGTGTTGTTGATAAATGTAATTCTAGACCCATCAGATATAGACCAAGTGATTAATCATGTAACGTTTAGGTGGATAACTGCTCTTAAATTTATTGTTCAAATATGCCTCATGCAGTTGAGTTTACCCTAAGAATTGGCCCAATAAATCATGCAACAAGTACTTAATACAAAAAAAAAAAGTTAAACTAAAATGTTGATTTCTCTTCATCCAGCAGCGGCTAATGGAAGAGAGCCATGAATGATGAACTTCATCAACCAAACTGTCACTTCTAAGCTCCGATAGAATATTGAAGAGTTGAGAGAACTAAGGACATAATTATGAGAGACGTTGGCCCTCTTGTGATTCAATAGTGGAATGGATGCAACGTCACGCAGCGACAGGCAAGAAACATTATAAAGAGCAGAATATGATGAAAGCATTGAAAGACTTCGATTTCATACGGCTAAAGAGACGTTGATTGTGAAACAAATCATTGATGGATGATTGATAGTCTGTCTGTTAAAAGGGTTTAAAGTAAGCATTATCCTTCTGCCTTCTCTAGTAATACCATAATTGGAATGACCCAGAAAAAAATTCCATAATTGGCATGACCCAGAAAAGATTAAGAGCAAAATTATGTTTCATATCCTAAGTAAAAAGAATTATATCAACATAAACACCATCCTGAATTTCAAGGGGACAGAAGGTAGTTTTTATGATAAACGGTATAATATACATCAGAACATATAAAAAGCTCAGACCAAATCTCAAACTTACCTAAAAGAGCAAATCTCAAATTAATCAGAAAATTTCCTAATCTGAATGCCCCATGTCCTAATCAATGAACATGACAACACTCAATAATTTAAAGGAGCTTCAGGCTGATTGGCCAAAATGCCAATAGTCTAAACTACATGCTAGAATAAAATGACAAAGATGGAGAAGCAAGAGAGGAATAAAAGTGCATTTCATAGCGGAAAAGATCCATAAAACACTACTTCAGCTGGACCAGTCATGTACACGTGATTGTCTTCCTCTCTCCACTCAATCTGCAGTGGCCCTCCAGGTAGATCGACAGTGCAATTCTATGCACACAAAAGGGTGAAGCCATAAGGGCATGCATATAAAGTGAAGAACGTGCAGACAAAGATATGTTGAAATAGATAGAAAATTTTAGAAGAAGTAAAAGGTTAAAGAAAGATTGATGCTCTAACATACAGAACAATTTCCATTGTCCCATGTCTTATCTAGCAATTCAAATTCTTTTGACAAAAAGTTTGTGTAGGAGTTCTTAAAAAGGAATGTTACCCTTCCAGCACGACCCTCGAGAACTGCTGCAACAACTACTGCACATGCTCCAGTTCCACAAGCTAGTGTTGCTCCTAAAGTCAACAGTGAAAGAGAAGAGATTCCATATCAAAGAACCAAAGGTAGTTTTCTTTTTCCTTATTAGTAACCAAAAGATTATGAAGATGTTCCAATTGTACAAGCAGATATACACAAGGTACAGTTTTCTTGTAAAATTGAAACTGACCTGCACCACGCTCCCAAACACGCATTTTAAGATGTGAACGAGAGAAAACTTGCACAAATTCTGTTAACAACACAGTAATAGCACAAATTCAAATCAGACTGCACATGAATATAGGATATGTAAATTCAAAAGACCACAAGCAAGGGATCCAAATGTACAGACCGAAAGGAATATTCATATTGCTATGACTTGGGAGAAACTCCCAGAATAGTGATTACCACATGAACTCTGAGATCTGATTTTAATCAGAAGAAAATGGAAAATATCTAACCTGTGTTAGTTCGTGCTGGAAACACTTCATGGTGCTCAAACTTTGGACCAACATCAGCTAAATATAGTTCATCAACCTGCAAGTTCTGTTCACGACAAGCATAAGGACTAAGGTCTCAAAAGGAAAATCGATGAACAGCAAAACTGTATGTAACAGAATATTTAGTTCAGAATGTCGATCTACTCAATCAAATTTTCTTAGCGCCAAAAATAAGTATCTATATGCAAGTCAAAGCAACAGATCATGGTATTCCTTGAATGAATGAATTGAGTGCCAAAACGTGACATGCAGTCTCATTTTTTAAGCCATATAATGAATGCTGACCTGGTCGTCATTGGTGCCAAAAGTCACACAGTGAGGATTTCCCATGCTCACGCAAGTCACGTTCCAGGTCACTCCATCTACTTCTAATTCTGACTTAACAGCAGCTTGATTGCTAGTTGCAGGTAACCTGGTAGGTACATCTGATGCTTTGAGAATTGGTTCTCCCATGTCTACTCTTACCTGATATCAAGAGTATATTTGGAAAGAAGGCCCACAAGAAATGTAGGAGCATTTTTTAGATGAAAAATTGTGGGAAAATATAGTCTATAAGACTCACAAAAAACTCAGGTGAATTACAACATACATACCTTTCCATCATCTTGAAGTTCCGGAATAATAAGACCGGCACCAGTGTGAACAGTGAAACTGCAAAAAAAGAAAAAATGATAAACGCACTGCACCACTCAGAGATAAAGATTCCGCAGAATAGATAAATATGAAGGAAATCAGGCAGTAAAGGCCAGACATAGAAATGGCAGATGTTTTGCAAGACAATGCTCATCATCCTCTAGTTCAATGACAATTGTGTAGTCAATTTTGTATGTGCAAAATGTCAATAGTCAACAAGAAAACGCATAGAAACAGATAGAGGAGATCTATATTTTACGAGGCTGAAGTGAACCAAACAATAACCTATCTAGAATCAATATCAGAATTCAAAACTGATAGCGAGCCTACCTCTGCCTCCCTTGCAAATTCTCAAGCTCTGCAATGAATCTGGCAAAGCATCGTACTCCGTTACCACACATCTAGAACGTTTAAGAAAAGACAGGCGAAAATTTAAACACATTGCGGGAAACAGTTTGTGTAGAGATCTTCATCATAATAACAATGGGAAAGAATACTTTTTAACAACAAAAGATGCAGAGAGAAGTAGGGATAAATACTTACATTATTAACCATATAATATGTCAGATTATGCCATGATATGGAAAAAGAAAATCACCTCTGGTTCACTACCATCAGAATTGAAAATCCTCATTGTATAATCAGTGCCATTGACGCCTGGCATGACAAATATTACTCCATCAGCTCCAATCCCGAAATTTCGATCGCATAGCTTCCTTGCTTGCTCCGGGGTGATCCTAGGCTCTGATGAGTCCCTATTATCAACCTATTCAAACTCGTCCAACCAATATCATATGAAAATGAAAACACATAATATTAATTGAAAAGACAAAATCTTTGAGGTCAGTTACATATGAAAACCATTAAAATGGAGATACTACTTCGACTCAGTTGAAAAACTCAGCCCGATCATTCCTTAAAACCTAAGTGTTAATGAGAGGGGTGCTAGAGCCTTATAACTAGCACAGAAACAAACCGAACTAAGCGGCATACCAAATAAACTGAACTAAATCACCACATACAAAGTCCCAACCAAGCTCTGATACCAAGTTGGAATGTTGTCCCACTTCCTCTAGGCCCATCATGTGCTAGTTATAACGCTCTAGTACCCCTCTCCTTAACACCTAGGTTTTAAGGAGTGATCGGACTAAACTTTTCAACTTGGTATCAGAGCTTGGTTGGACCTTTGTATGTGCCGCTTTAGTTCGATTCTTTGTCTGCTTAGTTCGGATTGTTTGGTATGCTGCTTAGTTCGACTACCGTGTTATGGTCTAGAAGTGTGTGTTGGAATGTTGTCCCACATCACCTAGACTTGTCCATTTTGTGCTAGTTATAGGCTCTAGTACCCCTCTCCTTAATACCTAGGTTTTAAGGAGTGATCAGGCTGGCCTTTTCAACAGACTCCAATTTCCATTACTTACTAGAAAACTAAATGTTAAGATGACACCTCAGCAGGTCAGTGACCATGCCAAGTCAGCAGGTCAACATGTCAAGGATGTTTGACAGTAATGATTTACTGTCAAACTGGTATGAGTTAACTGTTTTCAGATTAGTTAGCTTACTTCCTTTCTGTTATAGTTTTACTCCTTATGTAACTAACTGAACTACTACTCGTGTATGAATGACAAGTGAGTATAAAAGCTAATGAGAATGGACTGCCTCTGTATTGTTCAATACAGAGTGCTTCTTGAATTCTTCTTCTTCTTCGATCCTGTATCTTTCACAACTCAGTCTTATCTGAGTTATTGACTTCATCTCTTAGTGTTTCAAGGTATCAGAGCCTTAGAGACTCGCGTCAATGGCAAATCAAGATGAAGGAAGCACTGGAACAGGCAATGGAGACAATACGAACATTGCAAATAGCTTAGCCTCGAGCATGAACAATATCTTCAGCAACACACTTAGCAGCTCACTGTCAATAAAGCTAGGTAGAGAGAATTATGTGATTTGAAAATCACAAGTCCTTCTTGCCATCATTGGACATGGAATGGATGACATTGTTCTTGGTTTTACCAAGAAACAAGAAAAGGCACTTGCAAATGGTAGTGTCGATCTAGAATTCAGTATTTGGTTGAGAAAAGACCAACTGCTACTAAGTTGGCTTAGGGCATCAATGTCAGAAGGAATCTTGGGAACTGTTGCCCAATACAACACCTCAGCAGAGGTATGGAGCTCCTTGGAGAAGAGCTTTGCCAGCCAGTCAAAGGCAAGGTTGATGCAATTGAGGAAAAGCCTGCAAACAGAAAGCAAAGGGAACACCACAATCACAGAATTCTATGAAAGGATGAGAAGGATAGCAGATGCACTTGGAGCTGCTGGAAGTCTTATATCTGATGAGGAACTAATACTAAACATCTTAAATGGATTAGGGCCAGAGTATGACCCTGTTGTGGTCAACATCACTTCAAGAACTGATGACATATCAGTTGAGGAAATGCAATCCCTACTGATGTGCCATGAGAACAGAATCGAGAGGCAATTGGCTTTGAGTGAAAGTGCTGTAAAAATGAGTGTAAACATGACAACCAACACCAATTTTGTGGACAAGAAAGGTTCTTTGGGGAGCCAACAAAATTGTAATGGAAATCTCAGGGCTATAATCAACACAGTAACAGTAACACTCAACATTTCTTTAACAAAGGAGGAAATCAAGGTTACAGAGGAGATTTCAATGGAAGAAGAAGTGGAGGAAGAAATGGTAAAGGAGGCAGAGTCGTTTGTCAAGTGTGTCGGCAGATGGGACACTCTGCTAGTATATGCTACTATAGGTATGAAAAAGGATCTCAAGGAGGTTTCAACCCATCTAACAATGGCAACAGATTTAACCAAGGGAACTCTGGCAACCCATCTGCATTCATGGTGTCACCATCAACTTATATTGCCTTACCAGACTCCATCTATGACCAGGCCTGGTATGCAGACAGTGCTGCTACCAATCATATGGCCTCAGACCTTGGTAATCTCAGTTTGGCTCAGGGATACTCAGGACATGAAAAGCTTGATGTTAGGAATGGTAAGTGCCTGCATATTTCTCACATAGGTTCCGCTTTACTTCCATCCAATTCCTTTCCTTTAAAGCTCAATTCTTTACTTAGAGTTCCTGAAATAAAAAAGAACCTTATTGGCACATCAAACTAACACTTGATAATGATGTTTTTGTTGAGTTTCCTGCTGATTTTGTTTTGTTGAGGACAAGGTCAAGGGGACACTAGTTTTGGAAGGAATTCTTAAGGATGGCCTGTATTTGTTGATGTATCCAAACCTGAAGAATCCATCTGCTCAACATATATTTGTCAAGTCTGTCATACCTATGCAAAATGAAAACTGTAACCTGTCAACTCATGACTTTAAATCTGTTCAACTACCATCTGTACAGAATTCTAATTCTTCTATATGTTTGTATAAAAATTCCTCTTGCACACATAATAAGAAACTCATCTTTTCTGAGTATGCCTTTGTTCCATCTAAAAATTCTGATGTTATATAATTAAATTCATTATCTGTTGTCTCAACTGATATAGAGGAATCAAAAACATGTCATCAACATCTGTCTCACTTAGTCTTACAGAAGGAACCTATGGCTGATGTAACCCTCTTCAGAAGTACCATAGGTTCCTTGCAATACCTTGCTAGTCAATAAGCTGAGTCAGTTCATCCATCAACCCACTACCATTCACTAGCAAGCCAGTAAAAGGCTGTTGAGGTACCTAAAAGGCACGATTTCAGAAGGATTGACTGTGAAACCTTCACCTGATCTCTCCTTGGAAGCTTACTCAGATTCGGATTGGACAAGGGATCACTGTGATAGGAAGTCAACAGGTGCTTATTTGATCTTCTTAGGTGTCAATCTCATGTCTTGGTCATCTAAGAAACAGCCAATTGTCCGTAGATCAAGTACAGAAAGTGAATATGGGGTCATCACAAATGCTGCGCCAGAGTTACAGTGGTTCAAGAATTTGTTGTTTGAACTTGGCCTCTACTGCACTCACCCACCAATCCTTGGGTGTGACAACATAAGCGCTCTAGCACTTGCTTCTAATCCTATACTCTATGCCAGAACTAAACATGTGGAGCTTGATGACCGCTTCATAAGAGATAAAGTTCAACATAACCAGCTGGCAGTAAGATTTGTTCCCTCAGTAGACCAGTTGGCAGATCTCCTCACTAAAGCCCTCTCAACTCCACGGTTTAATTATCAAAAGAGCAAGCTTCAGGTTAGTAATTCACCCTTCAGCTTGAGGGGGGGGTGTTAAGATGACACCTCAACAGGTCAATGACCATGCCAAGTCAGCAGGTCAACATGTCAAGGATGACTACTCTTCGATTGAGCAAAGAGAGATCACCTAGGCAGTTTGACAGTAAATCATTACTGTCAAACTGATGAGTTAACTGTTTTCAGCTTAGTTAGCTTACTTCCTTTCTGTTATAGCTTTACTCCTTATGTAACTAACTGAACTACTACTCGTGTATGAATGATAAGCGAGTATAAAATCTAATGAGAATGGACTGCCTCTGTATTGTTCAATACAGAGTGCTTCTTCAATTCTTCTTCTTCTCGGATCCTGTATCTTTCACAACTCAGTCTTATCTGAGTTATTGACTTCATCTCTTAGCGTTTCAGCAGAAGATAAAATATCAACAGTTCATTATCTCATATAAATATTTATGATACTTCTCTAAAACGGAGGAGCTCTGAGAAGCATTACCAAGATGAAATCGTTGCCGAGGCCGTGGTACTTAACGAAGTGAAGGTATCCACTCTCTTTATGGTCTAGAAAAGAAGACGCGGTGGCTTTCTCAGGAGCTTGGACGCTCATGGAAGACGCGGAAATGTTAAGACTAGGGCTTCTCTGAGTGGTACTCCTTCGTAGAAAATCCAAACGAACAGTGGAATGAAAGAGAGAAGATCGAACAGAAATGGAGCGGCGAGATGGGGATGTAAGCGGAAGAGAAATGGTGGCGGCTATGGCCATGATTTCGTTGCAAATAGGATGAGACCTCTACCTTTGGTCAAGTCTGAAAAGCAAAGCGAGTCCGGCTGTTGAAGCTGTTGCTCGCTGAAGTTCGTAATCGTAGTCTAACCGGCTCAGTGCCGTCGCGTCGTCGAAATATTTGGGCTATGGAATAGTTGAAGCCCATCTTGATTTGTTCATTGACGGGTTCTTGCCCGCTATAAACCAATTGGATTTGTACATAAGAGCCATGATCCTGACCGTTCATTGATATGGGTCTAAAGAGGAACTCATCAAGTTGGACGGCTGAGATCGCATATGTAACATGTAAGTATAAAATAACAAATATATCCTCCATTAAAAAACTTACTACGAATATGTGAAAGTCATATTGAGGATGTTACAAAAATGAAAGATCATTTAATTCATATTCACTGGTCTCATCTTTAATGGAAGCGTACACAAATATGCATAGTTTGACATGTCTGAAAGCGCAATAGAACTTTCTTTTGTTGATATTATTACAATTATTCGATGCTGGGTTATTCAAAGCATTATTGTACATTCTCTATACTTTGCAAGTTGGTTATTCGTTAGCAGAATTTTAGCTTACGATGTAGTTGGAAATCCTCGTCCAAACAAGTATTTTATAGAGAGTCGACAAGGAATTCCAATTAGCAAAGTTTTGGACTGATACTATCAAAACTACTTACTCATATCATATAGTTGATGAAAATGGGGATTTAACTTATGTAATATAGTCAAATCCCTATTATATTGAGGAATCTGTTGCATCATATCTTAAAGATAGTAAGTCTTATCCTTTTAATGAATGAAAGTCTTTTTCAAATATTCTATATTAATTTAATTTGAAACCAAGATAGTTATATTTTCAGAGAAATTGCAAATAATAATAGAAATGTTTATGCTTTATTCATGTGAAAATGAGAGAAAAGATAAAACTGATTAAATTATAAAGCAAAATTCAAGTTTGAAATCATCTAATTAACCTCTTTTGTTTAACAATAGGATTCTTTGTAGTTCATGCTCTTCTACTTTATATTATTTAAAAATATCTTAACTAGCTTGTTTTGGCTTCAATACATGGATAAAAACGCCCATTTCTTTTCTTATTTATCTTCTTTTTAAAATCAAGACAATCATATGAGATTTGTCTAGAAGCAACCACCTTTAGAAAAATGTGTAATAGCTCACTGATTGAGTGTTCTTGTCCCAAAATTTATTGGTGCTAAATGATTTTGTTGAAGCTATGAGATGTAAAAATACATCCATGGGGAGCATTTCACTCATAGTTACTAAAACCATTTAGTTCTGGCAAGAATGACTGGAACGTTATGGTTCTGACAGTGAACTGAAACGGTAAATGGGGTGTTATTTTTTGGACAAAATTTCAGACTGTTTCGGTTAGAACGGAGCATTCCGTCCAAAGATGTTTTTTCATAATTAACTTTATATCAATTATATGATTTTTCTAATTAGAAGTATGTGTTGATGTTAACTAGAAATTACTTTATGATATGTTAATAAGTCATTATTTTATTTTTTTCACCTATATTATTTATGAGAAAATATATAATATTATTTTATATGATCAGAATTTTTTCCTGAAACTGAGCACCAAAATACCGAAAATATCTGAAATGTTTCATTTTTTCAAAATACCAAAACGATCACCAAAAGCAGAGCTGATTGCTATGGTTTCACTTTAGAAAGAAACACTTGTGCAGGAACTATTGGCCGAAGTGTAAGCGAGAATGTCGACAAACCACACTCTTTCATACACGCCAGGAGCTCATTGACGAGAATGAGCTATGAAAAGCTTGGTATGAGGGAAGTGAGGCAATATGCTTGGAATCTAAAAGAAAGCGATCAATTACGCTGTTTGGTTAAAAAAAATTTAGGACATGTAACTAGTCGGAATGTGAAGATGCCATCATTTTGAGAGTATCTTAAACCCTTCAAAATTAAGGGTTATTTCCATGTCGGGCATCTCTGGTTTTTAGTTCTTCTTCTTTTTACCAAACTATCCTTCATAAATAAATAACAACTATCAATAAATATATTTTGGTCCAAGGGTAAAATTAGAAATTGAAGATTATATATATAACATTTCTTTAAACATTCAATCAAAACAAATAAAGTAATTCTCACTATTATATTATAACATTCCCAATTGTTACCACATAAAATAATCTTTATTTTTCGGACATCATATTCTCCCACAGTACTATAATCTTGATTATTGAGCCGAAATTATTGATGATTTTCTTATAAAAATTATTATCTTATATTGTAAATTTTATACCACATTAATACACTTGGAGCGGTATTGGTTCAATTGTATGGATAAAATTTGATGAAAATCTACACAACGTATCATAATATAATGGTTTGGTCGAAAAATTAATAAGTATATACAGAAAAAAATTCTGGATAAATTTACATTTTTGTTATTACTTATGTTAGTCAACTTATTATAAATTAAGTAATTATTATTCATAAACCTTTTTTAGTCCAAGGGTAAAATTAAAATTTGACAATAATGTCTAAATATCCTCTTATCTATTCCATCAAAACAAACAAAGTAATCTAACACTCTCACCACTAAATCAGAACATTCTCAAATGTTAACAAACAAAGTAATCTTGAATTTTCATGCATATATATTGCCATAATCATATTTCAGCAATCTTATTTCAAAAATTATTTACTCACAATCTTATATCATATGATTCTTAAAAAAAATCATACATTTGTGTATTAAGAAAACCATTTACTATTTCCTAAAGGTTGATCTCTCCCTCCTATGAACGCCAGATAAGTAGTAACTAATAAATGTACCATCCATTAAAAACTGTCCGTATTAGGAGAGAATAGATTGTGTACGTTGACAATTAGACGACGGGTACAAAACCTCAATTGAGTGTAAATTCTCAAGTTGGCTATTTACGCAATTTAATCAAAACATTTTTTAATTAAAAATAATCAAAGTATTTGCTGTAATTTTTAAAAATAGTCTTCGATCTGTTTTGAACGGTTGATATCATATTAAAATGAAAAAAGAAAATATTTTTTATTATTATTTTTAATAGGGTAGATCTAGATCATAAAAATGATTAGACGGTCAATGAGAATGATGGAAAATACTGATCTAACATGTCGAGTAAATGACTCAGATATAATTGATATTATAATTTATGAATTTACAAGATTATTTTTAATTTTTTTTATTAAAGCAGGCGATTTTGAAAAGCATAGAATTTATTTATCTTACACTTTTACAGAAATAGTCAATGGGAACCACACAAGACTTTAGAACAAAAGAAAGGCCATGTATTAGAAATAAAAAGGACAAAGCATAGTTAAATAATGTTTTTAAACAGGCAGTAATCTCACAAGATCTATTTAAACCTTTATACATGGACACGTGTTATTGATTTATGTCTCTGCTTGTTCAGATGATTCCCAAAGACGATCATCCTTCCATGTGCCTAAGATTATATTAAAACGACATTTAGTTTTGTCTTATTAGTATTACCTAAGCAAATCATAACATAACCCATAGTATTTCAACTTTCCACTCTTACTATATTTGTTCAAATTTATTTATTATTATTTGTTATTTTGCATGGATTTGGTCTCGTGGACGGACAAATCGTATCTATTATTAATGAATGTTCTTTTGTCTACCCATCACATTCGCCTCTACTTTTCCCTTTTTTTCACTAAACCGATTCATGAACTTCAAAAAAAGAACATGGCAATATCGGCAACATTAATGATATATAAAATATATGTGATTCCATGTCATAAACTATTAGGTTATCTCATATCGATTGTGGAATAGACTGATAATAAATTTATAAGGGTGAATGAAATTCTTACATCTCAAGTTAGTCTTTTGGGTTGAAAAAATCTAATAACACATAACATTGATATCAAAGTCAGATTCAGATTTATCCAACAAGTCTCCAAGCCAATCCAGATGAAGTATGTTGTTGGCTCTCCGACTCATAACCTGATGTGTCGTGAATTTGAGTGAATTAAGTCGACGGTTATCCGACTCAATACTCGATGAATGATGAATCCGGGTAGAGCGAGTCGATGGTTATCCGACTCATGATCCTACATGTGAGAGAAATTGTTGAGATCGTCCTACATTGGCTGTGAAAAGAACTGACAGATAATTTATAAATGTGAGAGGAAATCTCACCACAAACTAAATTTTGGGTTGAGAAGACCCAAACACCCAACGCTAACAAAATAAATGAAATAATTCACATAAATAAACATTAAAACGTGAATTGGATGAGTGATATCAAATCTCGTCGTTGTCAATTATCACTGTGCTAGATAGATTGATAATCGACTCATATAGAAATGTCTTTTTAAAAGATGACTGCTTTTACAAATGAGTACTGAGTAAGATATGTATAAGGAGACACAATCCCTGCAAGCTCGGATATAATTTCTCAGTCATAAACACAGAACTAAACATAGATGAATAGTTATATTACATTGCCTTTGTTACAAGTCAACACCTTCTATTCCCACCCCTATATATAGAACATCTCTGTTTTTGGTTCTCACTTTCTTTCTTTGCCTTTTCTACTTTTGCTGTAGTTTACAGAGAGAAACACAAAACATGTGGAGTGATCAAGAGGTATTTTATGGCCTTATTAATCATATTATACAACTGGGTTTTCTTCCCAAGTTCTGAAATTTTCAGGAAAACAAATTATTATTCAGCTATTTTAGCTTTTCAACATTCTCTGGTGATTTAGCATTTGTTTTTGTCTTTCTGCTTTAACTTATTTATGACCAACGTTTTTTTTACATGCTTCAATTTACTTTCTTGTTTATATGTTCTTGGTCCATTTTGTTTAGACTCTAATAAGTGTGATTTTACTATGACAGAACATAAATGAGCTAAAGCTGAAGCTTATGTGCACCAACTTTGAGCTAGAATCAGCAAGAACAGAGGCAAAAAATGAGATAACCAAACACAAGGAGGTTATAAATCGGTTAAATCAGCAGCTCAACAAAGCATGTCAAGAGAGAGATGAAGCAATAAACCAGATTGAGAACTTGTTGGTAAAGTTCTTGCCATCAATCTCAGCTGATCAAACCAACCCGAATCCTCCTCAAAAACTCCCGAAAAAAGATAGCTTTTTGGATCAAATTCTTAATCGGGACTTACATCCCACACAGGCATTTCATCGAACATTTGGGGGATCTACTCAGGTGGGTCTAGTTTCATCAAGAAATTCCATGGTTGATTATGATGTTGATTTAGATTTCGTAGATTATCTAGCGAGAGGGAAAGCGTTACCTCAAAAGGGAAGACTTTTTCAGGCTGTCATGAAATCTGGTCCGTTGCTTCAGACACTTCTTGTTGCACCCTCTCCAGATTGGCATAATCCTCCTCTTCTTCTCTCTAACGCTAAGCAAATTCAATCAAACCTCATTAATGGAAGCTACTATGGCCTCCCACACCAGAGATCATCAAAAGGACAGATTCAAACTCACTGCATTGGAATTAACTCAGATATGATTGGCTCTCAAACGCCCACCAGAAAACAAAGAAGAATCCACTGAAAAAGACGTACATATGTTAGTTTGTGATATATGATTTAGATAGGTCACGGGTTTGTTGTAAATGGAAACTTCTACTGTCTTGTGGTTTAATGTAGCTCCATGTAAGGATTGAAAGCACAGTTAATATTATGAATACATGTAGTTTATAGGTGTTAAGCCAGATAATCACCCTCAACTTGCTGACGTAGATGCCACATCAATCAAGTAAAAGCTACTTCAACCATCTGCCAACTAAACCTCAAACAATTAATAGTTACCTCAAACAGTTAATAGTTAGTGTTAGTTTTGTAATATTCTTACATTGTGTAACTAAGTCGTTAGTTTAGCTATGAGGTTAGTATTATTGTTAGTAAAAACAGTCTGTCCTTATTTTTCAGAGGAAGTTAATGAAGCATTAAGCATTCATCAATCTTCTACTCTCTTGAATTCTTCTCTTCGTGTCTTCTCTCTCATTCTTTTTTCTTTTTTTAGTTCATTACCTTTCTTTAATAACATAACATATATGGCTAATAACACTGAAAGCAATTCAATAGCAAGCAATGCTACTAGCAGCTCATCAGACCTACAAAACTTCCTTTCAAATATGTTGAGTAGTTCCCTATCTGTAAAATTAGATAAAGGAAATTATGTCCTCTGGAAATCTCAGGTGATTCCGGCAATCATTGGACATGGAGTAGATGGAATTGTGTTTGGGACTAAACGGAAGTCAAACAAGAATCTTGCAAATGGAGAAATCAATCTAGAACATGTTGTCTGGATCATGAAGGACCAACTTATTTTGAGTTGGTTGAGAACTTCTATATCTGAAGGAGTTCTAGGAACAATCATTCAATACAACTCTTCTGTTGAAGTCTGAAGTTCTTTGGAAAGGAATTTCACGAGCCAATCTCGAGCGATGATGCAATTGAGGAACCAACTTCAAACCTACAAGAAAGCAAATATGTCTTTGACAGACTTATGCGAAAAAAAGTCAGGAAAATAAGCAACAATTGATTTTGTATGTTCTAAATGGCTTAGGATCAGGGTTTGATCTCTATAGTTGTGAGTGTCACTTCAAGAAGTGAACATTTGGATATGGAAGAAGTCCAATCCCTTCTCATGTGCAATGAAAGTAGGCTTGAGAAGCAAATGAGTGAAAATGAAAGCTTGATTAAGATGAGTACAAACATGCTTACTAGAAATACTTGTGTTAATTTCAAGAAAGGAGGACATTCTAATGATCCATTTCAGAACAATTTCAGCAATCTTAACAAAAATTCTGGTACAGATTCTTCTTTCCAAAACCATGCAAATAGGGGTGGTTTTCAAGCAAGAAGAGGCGGTAGAGAAAGGAACAACAACATGCTAACTTGTCAAGTATGTGGCAAGATTGGACATGCAGAAAATGTTTGCTATTATAGGTTTGAAAGGAACTTTCAAGGAGGAAATATACCTTACCAGTCTCACAATGGAAGCAACGCACAGTTCAATGGACAAAACTCACAGGTTGTTGACTAGGGAATTCTTCTTCACCATCAACTTATTTTATATCACCTTCAGCCTATGTTGCTTCACCTGAGTCAGTATCTGACATGGCTTGGTATGTTGATAGTGCAGCTACAAACCATGTCACTTCATATCTGAATAACCTAAACCTAGCACAAGAGTATACTGGTAGTGAAAAATTTCTAGTGGTAAATGGTAAGACCTTAGCTATTTCACATGTTGGTTTAGCCCTTTTACCTACTAAATACTCTCATATACCATCTTTAAAAGCTGAATTCTTTGTTAAGAGTACCTGAAATAAAAAAAGTAACATGGTTAATGTTTCTAAATTGACTAAAGATAATGGCATTTTTATTGAGTTTCATTATAACATTTGTTATGTGAAGGACAAGCAAATGAGAACAATTCTACTGGAGGGAATCCTTAGAGATGGTCTGTACATGCTGACAATTCCTGAAGATGGGAAACCAAGCTTGTTTGCTTATCTTACTCAAAATAGTAGTTCTAGAATCTGTAAAAAAACTGTTGTAATAACCCTGTTAAATCTGTTTCTGTGTTGAATGATTCAAATTTATGTAATCTGCCTTCTTTTAGTACTTCTTGTTTAGCTAAGAGTCCTGCAACATACAATTTGTCATCTTCCTGTAAGAATGTTGCAAGAAATACAAACTCTCTTTTCAATTCAAATTCTTGTTCTGATATGTCTTCTACTTCTCAACATTTATTCAGTTATGCACAAAACAAGCATAACATGAGCATCTTTACTGAAAATATGCTAAAACAAACTGATATATGGCATAAACGTTTAGGGCATACCACATCAATCATTTTGCATAAGGTGTTAAAATTTAATAACTCACCCATTCCTAAGCAGACTCTCAGTTTCTGTACAGCATGTCAAAGAGGGAAAATCATGCTTTATGTTGGAATTATGTCCATACTATTTATGAGTATTTAGTTATTTCTCAGATATTTTGTATTACTAAATTTAATGAATGAATGGAAGTTTTTTTTTAATTAAAGTGTGTTTATAATTTACTCAAGTCTGGAAACTATTGTCAATATAAGAAGAGTAAAGATAGAGGGGACTTTTAGACAATCTCTTCTGAAATAGTTCATAACGTTATTCGTAGTCTTAAGATCGACTGGGTAATCGAGTCTGATTATGATTGTTAGGTTGAACCAAATGATGCCGGTCTCGGGGCATGGGAGTGGTGACTCTAATGGTTGACCTAAACATGTTATGGAATAAGTTGAATAGACCAGTAACAAATTAGTTTAGAGCAAAGCCGTATATCTAACTCTAAATCTAATTGTTACAGTTTGAGGGTATTTTCATAATTACTTTAATCCTGAGGTGAATATGAAACCTGACCTAGTTAGTTACGATATTTGATATGCCAAAGGAGTGAAGTCGAATTATCGGACAATACATTGGTTGTTGGGATCATCATTCAACTATATTGGAGTTGTGTGATTCACAGATATAGAAATTCGTGGTTAGATTGTAAAATTCAACAATATCACATTATGCTTTATTGACGAGTGTGTGAAATGAATCATTGAATAAAATATAGTGAATTGTATAAGACAATTCACTATTGCTGATTATGAAAGACAGTTCAAGGAATTATCTCGCCACGCCACACATTACGTTGATAGCGAGGTCAAGAAGGCTCATGCATTTGAAAGGAGACTTCATCTAAAGATAAAGGGTTCTGTGTCACTCCATAGGCACACCACCTATGCAGCGATGGTTGAAACAACTTTGTTTGATGGAGCTGAATCTTCCACCGAGAAAGTTTCCACGGAATGATTGCTCGTTGCAAGAGAAAAGGAAGTTTCAAGATGACATGCTGATCATCAGGTTGCAAAGAAACAAGTTAGAGATTCTCAGCATGTTTGCACCACTTGCAACAAAAGGCACGTCGAACAATGTTATCGGAAGTCGAATGTTTGTTTCAAGTGTGGGAAAACTGGGCATTATCTCAAGGAATGTCATTTGATCAAACAAGGTCCGAACGATAGCTCAACAATGATCAAGAATAAAGGAAATACCTTCACTTTGACCTCCCAAAAAGTTGACGATTAAAACGTAGTTGTTGCCGCTATACTTCTTACTCTTGGGCGTTTAATATTGGCATTGATTGAATTTTGATATTCGTTTTCTCCATTATCTACTAAATTGGTGATTTGTGCTTTACTATGGATTGCATCTTGGATACTTATTATGTGCTTTTAGTGTTTTAAATAAGATATATTCCTTTCGAGGATGAAAGTTTTTTAAGGTGGGGAGAATGTAATACATGACCCTTTGTAAATGGACATCTTCGTAAAACTGATTTAAAATATAATTTGATTTTAAAATTTGATTTTTTAAAAGAGATTAATGTAATTTTTGTAACACTAGTTTAACTAGATCATATTATTTTTAAATTTGATTTCCTTAAATTTTAAAAAGGGTTTTATTATATAAGTTTTGAAAACTCACTCAAACCATTGTGCCCATACACCCTAAAACTACCATAAACCTATTTTTAATTTTCTTGCGGCAATTCTCTCCCTTTTCTCTAACTTCCTCACACCTATGCTTTTGCATACACCATAAGCTAACCCTAAGTTAGCATTATAAATACACCGAAATCTCTCGCGTTCATCCCTCTCATTAATTCCCCCTTCCTCCCCACTCACACCTTAAACAACTACACCTTAGCCTTAGGGTTGTATGTAAAACCGCCCAAACCGCTAAAACCGACCGAACCGCATCGGTTCGATCAGTTTTGGTGTTTTGGACGGTTCAGTTCGGTTCTAACGTACAAAAAACTATTATGTTCGGTTCAGTTTGCAGTTTTATCAAGAAAATCGCATCGAACCGAACTGAACCGCATCATAATATATATCTTTAAAACGTTGGGTTTTGATGGGGTATATAAACCCACGTCCCTTTGGCTTTAAGAACTCTATCTCTCACTCATTAGCCGCACAACCTTTAAACCTCTCTCTCTCACTCTTTCATTTTTCCCAAACCTACCTCCTCTAAGCTCTCTCTGTCCCTCTCGTCTAACCCTAGCCCTTTCACTACTTTCACAGCGTTGCACACCTTGCTTTCTCTAAGCTTTCACAGCGGCACACAACTATCAGCTCTCTTTCTCTTGACTCTCTATCTATCTCGGTCTCACCCTTCACTTGCTTAGGTATGTGAAAGTAGAGAGAAGTGGACGACAACAGGTATATTCTCTGTCTCTCACTCACACACACACACACTCTCATGTCTATTTCTCCATCTTAATCAAAGCTTTTGGGTTCTAAGAGCATTGAGTTTCAAAAATCCGAGAACGTGGAGGAGAACCTTCTAGGGGAGCAAGAAAAGTAACAACGCGAGGAGCAAGAACTGGTTTGCCTATTTGTTGTTTCTCTTTTTGTAATTTGTGCTTTAGATCTAAGTTTTATATGAATTTTCTGTGATGCATGTTTTCTATGGAGTTCAATAGTTTGTAATCCCTTCATTGATAATAGATATTTCAATTTTTCGTTGTACAAAACGTGTTTCTGTTGCTTTCTTTGATAATAGATCTGTGATGTATGTTTTCTCCCTCTCCCACTCTGCTTCTAGATCGTTCTGTTTTTTGCTGTCTTTCTAGTTGATTTTTATCATTTATCGGCCTGGTTCGGTCAATATCAATTTTTATTAATTTTTTACTGCACGGTTCGGTGGTTATATACTACACGGTTCTGTTCGGTTTCTATTAGTGGAAAATTACATTTGTGGTTCGGTTTGATAAAACACCCTAAACCGTACCGAACCGTTTACACCCCTACTAAGCCTAACTGCCAACTAATGTTAATTTAGCCTTCATTTTCCATCTCTCTCGCTGGCAGTTTCCCCTCTCAATAACCCCTGTTCTTCTTCTCCATATCCCTCTCGCATCCATCATTTTTCTCTCAAAATTTCCAGCAAGCTCTCTGTCCCTTCTTTGTTCTTCTTCTTTGTTTCGTCTTCCATTTATTTCGTCCTCAATTTAAAGTGAACTATTTCATCTCTATTCTTTTTCATGTCTTTCTTCCATGCTTCCTCTATATCTCAATTTGTCTATGCTTAAATTTCTCTAAGGCTCTCTTAATCCTCATTTACTTATTTTTCTTCTAGATATCATTTAGCAATTGTCTTAATTGTTTGTCTCATTGAAGATCGCCATTTCCAGCTCTGTTTTTCTGCCGCCAGCAAGCATCGGCTTGGTAAGCTCCATGTACCTCTCTCTCTCTCTCTCTCTCTCTCTCTCTCTCTCTCTCTCTCTCTNTCTCTCTCTCTCTCTCTCTCTCTCTCTCTCTCTCTCTCTCTCTCTCTCTCTCTCTCTCATGGTCTTTCCCTCTATCCCTTTCTTTCACTCCCAAATTTATTTCTCTACCATGTTCTGTTCTCTCCACCATATTTCTCTATTGATGTTTCACATCCTATTGATTTAGCTAGCCAAACAAATGGGTATTTTAAGACCACTCTGTTTTAATCGTTTTCATGTATGATTTCAAGTAAATTGTTTTGACTGATTTTTCAATTGAAATTTTTTTACTCAGTCCCAACTTTATGTTTATCGCAAACTTTAGTTTCATTAAGATTAAATTTTGATGGTATCAGATTTACATTATTTTTGTTGTAGTTTCTTCAAGCCTTAATTCTTTCATTTATCCACTTCTAGCTGACCTGTATTACCTCATCCAGGTGGGTTTTTGTAATAAATTGAATTGGTTGGTTTCAAACAATTAAAATAAATTATTTAATGTCATTCAAATAGTTTTATAACTCTTTAAACAATTGAATTAACATGTATCAATATACATTATATGTTTACTTGTGAACCATATGATCAATTATTATCATATATTGGACTCTGCAAGGTATGAAGTTAAATTAAGTCAAGTGGTAACCATGCAAGATATGATTTTAAGCACGAGCCTTAGTTAACAAGAAATCAAGGCTACGCATATTTTTTTCAGTTATACAAATCGGGTGTCATCTTTTCATGTTTTAGTCACACATGTCGTATCATCTGTTCATGTTATGGTCACACATTTGGTGTCATTTGTAAATATTTTCTGTCACTCATGAGGTGCCATCTGTTCATGTTTTTTGTCATCTATAAGTGCCATCTGTTTCCGTCACTCAATGTGTGTCATCTGATTTCGTCGCCCATTATGTGTCATATGTTTCGTCTCCCAATTCATCATGTCACATTTCAGTTCACGTGTGTACAGTTCTGGTTAGGTTGTTGACTAGGGAATATGTCAAGATAATATATGATTAAGATTGTTATATGATACTGTTTGAGACACGTGTTATCTACGTGCTACATTGAGCTAAGACATGACCAAGTATGTTGCGCTATTTCATTTATGATATATGTCGAGTTCAGTTATATTATGTCATGATTGCATTTATGACATGTTGATGCATATTATTATGTGAGTTTGCTTACTGAGTAGTTTAAAATATTCATTCCCCCACAGTTGTTTACGATAAGGTGGTGATGGTGAGCAGTATGAGTGAGAGAATACCATAACCAGCTAAATCAATATACATGAATTTATGATTTTCAGTTTATGATTTGCTTTAAAACTTGGAAAAATGTATTCTGTTAAACTCAATTATTTAAGTAGTTTATTTTACGTTATTTTTTTTTATGAATTTTGATAAGTGAAAATTTTATGAATTATAGATTTCAAGTTTTGACTTTATTTCAGAGTTTAATTCAGTGACAAGGATTCTAAGAGGTCCGCTTTAAGATCGGTGTTCATCCTAAACGGTGGAGCAGTTATATGGAGAAAGTATTAAGCAATCTTGCATTTATGATTCTACCATGAAAGCTGAATATATGGTAGCTTGTGAAGTTGCAAAGAAGGTTGTATGGCTTAGAAAGTTCTTGAAGATTATGGAAATTGTTCCAAGAGCTGACAAGTTCATGACACTTTATTGTGATAACAGTGAGGCTGTACAAATTCAAAGGAACCAATGAGGCTCAAAAAGATCCAAACACATAGTCACCTAATAAGAAAGATTGTTCAACGTGGAGATATTGTAGTACCACACACATCGACAGTCAATAACCTGACAGATCCATTCACGAAGACTTTAAGTAGTAAAGTCTTTGATGGCCATCTAGAGGGCATGAAGATGCGAGATTGTACACGCCTACTTTAGTCCAAGCGGGAGATTGTTAAAATTTTGTCTATAGAGTATGGTATAATAACTATTTATAAGTATTTAGTTAGTTTCCAGACATTTTATATTACTGAATTTAATGAATAAATGAAAGTTTGACTATAAATTTTAATGTGTTTATAATTTACTCAAGTTTTGGAACTATTGTCAATGTAAGAAGAGTAAAGACAGAGGAGAATTCTAGAAAAACTCTTCTTAAATAGTTCAGAACGTTATTCGCAGTTTTAGGATCGACTGTGCAATCGAGTCTGATTATGACTGGTAGGTTGAACTAAAGGATGCTGATCTCAGGACATGAGAGTGAAGATTTTAACGGTTGACCTAGACATGTTATGGAACATGTTGAATAGACCAGTAATAAATTAGTTCGGAGCAAAACCGTTTATCTAGCTATAAATTTAATTGTTACACCTCAAGGGTATTTTCATAATTACCTTAATCCTGAGGTGAATACGAAACTTGACCTAATTAGTTACGATCTTTGATACGCCAAAGGACTGAGTTGGAATTACTGGACAATACATCAGCTGTTGGGATCGTGATTCAACTATCTTGAAGTTGCGTGATTCACATATATGAAAATTTGTGGTTAGATTGCAAAATGCAACAATATCACCATATGCTTTATTGATGGGTGTGTGAATAAATTAACTTGGCCAGGTGCTCGATGAAATGTATTATTGAATAAGACATGGTGAATTGTAAAAGATAATTCACTATTATGTCTTTCTTATTCACAGTCAATAAAGGAGTTAAAAAATAATAATAATAAGGGTAAAACGATAATTTTATATCTCGCTCTTGTTACTGATATTCACGAAGTGTAATACGTTAAAATATTATATGGACAGTGAAATAAAAGAGTTTATTTGCACCAACAAAAAATGCCGTGCGCATGAATCAGAGTTGATTCGACATCGAACCTATAGTGAAGTCATATGATGTTATGATTAAATAGGTCAGGAATTTATAGAGACAAAATGATCAGGTATTTGAATTCTATAGTTTTATTCATGTGGGTTCATTCGGTCTTAGAGATAGCTCATGGGAACATGAGTAGAAGAAACAACATCAGTTGGACCAAAATATATTTTGAGGTTAATGTGTATTTCCCGAACCCATATGTGATGGGTTTTGTCACTTAATTAGTGATAAACAATTAATTAATTAATGGAGATCAATTTAATTTATCAATTTGGATTGATAAATTTGGACACAACATTGACTCTAAGGGAATGTGGAAATTTTCGACAATGGCTAATAATATGGGGGGTGAATTTTTGGCAATTTGGCATATAGGGGTATATGTGTAAATTTTATAAATTATTATATAATGGATGACATTAGAGTTGTCTCCCTAAGTGTTTTGACATAACCCTAATCACACAGAGCAGAAAAATGTTTCTCTCTCCCCCTCCTGAATTCATTGAGGAAGAAAAATAATTTTTTCCTCAGCTATTTTGAGAGCCACACTCAGTTCCTAAAAACATCTTCTAGAGATACACTTCTGAATTTAACGAGTGATTGTTGGTGTGAAGACTAATTGAAGTTTTTGGATTTGAAGATCGAAGAACGCAAAACATTTAATAAGGATTTCACCAATTCAAAAAGTCTATGATATAACGAAAAATGTATAAATCATTTCTACCTCGTTCTAATTACGTCTAATCTAAATATGCATGATATGTAGTTTGGTTTTAATGTTTAATACGATTAAATATGTTTTAGAGAAATTTTTTATATTCCGCCCATGAACCGTTCGTGGTTCAAATATATTTTCTTTTGATTTTAAAACCCGATCAAGCACTATACCCTTTTAACCTTCTCTTTCTAAGACTTCTAAACCACTTGAATTGGTTCGTGCATATCTATGGGGTCCAACACCTTTAAATTCAAAAGAAGTCTATAGGTATTATGTGTGCTTCCTTGATGATGTTAGCAAATATGTTGTTGAAATTATGTCGATAAAGTATGGTGTAATAACTATTTATGATTGTTTAGTTATTTCTCTAACATTTTGTATTACTGAATTTAAGGAATGAATGAATGTTTTTCTATTAATTAAAGTGTATTTATAATTTTTTCAAGTCATGTAATTATTGTCAACGTAAAAAGAGTAAAGACAATGGAGTCTTCAAGACAAACTCTTCTAAAATAGTTTAAAATATTATTTGGAGTTTTAAGATCGACTAGATAATCGAGTCCGATTATGACTGTTAGGTTGAACCAAAAGATGCTGATTTTGGGGGCATGAGAGTAAAGACTCTAACGGTTGACCTAAACATGGTATGAAATATGTTGAATGGACCAATAATAAATTAGTTTGGAGAAAATCCGTTTATCTAGCTCCAAATCTAATTGTTACACCTTAAAAATATTTTCGTGATTACCTTAATCCTGAGGTGAATACGAAACTTGACTTAGTTAATTGCGGTCTTTGATACACCAAAGGAGTGAGTTTGAATTGTCGGACAATACATCGGCTGTTGGGATCGTGATTCAACTTTATTGGAGTTACGTGATTCACATATATGAAATTCATGACGAGATTACAAAATACCACAATATTACTTATGCTTTATTGATGAGTGTATGAATAAATAAACTTGGCCAAGTACTTGATGAAATGAATAATTGAATAAGACATGGTGAATTATGCGAGATAATTCACTGTTATGTTTTTCTTATTCACAATCAATAAAAGAGTTAAGGATAATAACTAAATGGGTAGAATGGTAAGTTTACATCCCACTCTTATTACTGATATTCACGAACGATAACATAGCAAAATATTATGTGGGCCGTGAAATAAAAAGTTTTTATTTGCACAAACATGAAATGTAGAGCGCATGAATCAAAAGTTGATTTGACATCGAATCTATAGTGGAGTCGTACGAAGTCAGGATTAAATAGATAAAAAATTTATGGAGATAAATTTACTGAGCATTTGAATCTTATAGTATTATTCATGTGAGTCTATTCGGTCTTAGGAGTAGCTCATAAGGACATGAATGAAAAACAACACCAGTTGGACCATTTTAGACTAATGTACACTTCCCGAACCCATATGTCATGGGTGTCATCACTTAATTAGTGAAGAGTAAAATTGATGTCCATATTAATTAATTTGTTATTTTTTAATTATTGCATAATTAGTAAATAAAAGAAATTGATAGAGATTAAATTAATTTATCAATTTCAATTGATGAATTTGAGCACTTGGCTTTAGAGAGATGTAAAATTTTGACAATTGTAGTAAAGTAAGGAGAATTTTGGCAATTTACAATATATGAGTGTATGTGTAAAATCTGTAATCTTTATATAAGTGATGCCATTAGGGTTACCTCCCTAAGTGTGTTGACACAACCCTGATCACAATGTGTGATTATACAAAATAGAAAAGAGTTTCTCAGTCTCCCATTGCTTGCCGTCGAAACCCATAGAGGAGAAGGAAAATTTTGATTTTTCTTCACCAGTTATTTTGAGAACTCACACTCAATTCCTGATCAATATCCTATTGAGATATACTTCTGAATTATGCGAGTGGTTGTTAGTGCGAAGATTGATTAAAGTTTTATGAAGAACGAAGAACGCAAGACAATCAATAGGATTCCATCAAGTCGGGACTTCTCCGATACAAGAAATGTACAATATTATTTCCCTCTCTTCTAAATACGCCAACGCCCACAACCGTTCGTGGTTCATTGTTTTTCCTCAAATTTAAAAACTCGATCCACATTACTTTGGGTATACCTTTTGAAACTCAAGTCTGAAACTCTTAATACCTTTATTATCTTCAAAAGCTTAGTTGAAAAATAACTTGATTGTACAATCAAAACTGTTCAATCAGACTTTGGGGGTCAATTTAGACCTTCTATTAAATACTTACAATCTGAGGGAATCAAATTTAGATATTTCTTCCCTCATACACACCAGTAAAATAGAAAAATTGCGAGGAAACATAAGCATCTAGTAGAAACAAGCATGACACTTCTAGCTCAAGCAAGTATGCCCCTTGATTTTTGGTGGAATCTTTTCAAACTACCATTTACCTCATAAGCAGACTGCTTACATAAATACTTGACTTTAAAAACCCTTTCCAAGTTCTTTATCTCAAAATACCAGATTATAACACTTTAAGATCTTTTAGATGTGCATGTTTTCCTTACTTAATGCCATATAATGCTCATAAATTTGCTTCTCATTGCGATTTGTGCTTGTTTCTTGGTTATTATCTTGATCATAAAAACTATAAATGCCTACATCCTTCTGGTAGACTCTTTATCACCAGAAATGTTGTGTTTAATAAGTCTGTTTTTCCTTATAAAGAGTTATTCTGTCAAAATCAAAACAGAAGTCCTATTCCTATAAGTAATATGCCTACTTTTACTTCTGTTTTGCACCGAAATTCTATGTCTATGTCTTCAAGGTCACCTTAATAGGAACATGTCAGAATACAAACCCTTTTGGATTCTATATCAGCAAATTCGTCTTCTACTCAACATCCTTCTCATAATGAGGACAATTCAGGTAACTCAACTTCTCCATTATCTAGTCGAATTCCTACTTTACCTAATCTTCCTATAAATTTACCAAACTTTTCTTCTATAGCTGATTAACCAGTTATTGACTTGCCTGGTTTAGCCACTTCTCCACCTAACAGACAACTCTCAATTTTAAATATACCTGCACAAAATCCTAACCAAGTTGTATCTACCAAAAACTCTACCTACAATATAATAACTAGGTCCAAAATGGCATAAGAAAACCTAAGACCTTCATTTCTACCAAACATCTTCTTTCTCATATAGACCTACTCTCTGAACCAACATGTGTTGAGCATGCTCTTAACAATCCTTCCTGGTTTAAAGCTACGACATTAGAAATTGATGCTCTTTTGAGGAATAAAACTTGGGATCTAGTTCCTTACAATAAATACATGTCTCTTATAGGCAACAACCGGTTGTGTAAGGTTAAAACTAATTTTGATGGCAGCTTAAAGAGGTATAAAGCCAGGCTTTGGCTTAGGGCTTTCGCCAAAAACCAGGTATAGACTTTAAGGGAACTTTTAGTCTTGTTGTAAAGCCAACAACTATAAGAATTATCCTTCATCTTATTGTTGCTTTTGGGTGGATTGTTAAGCAAATTGATGTTTACAATGCCTTTCTTAATGGGTATATCAAAGAGGATGTGTTCATGGCTCAACCAGTGGGTTTTGTTGACAAAACCAAGCCAAATCATGTATGCCGTCACATAAAAGCTCTCTATGGGTTAAAATAGGCTCCAAGGGCCTAGTAAGATCGGTTGCAAGGTTCATTACTGGGGTTTCATCAATTCCAAATCTGATCATTTCTTGTTCATTTATAGAGGCAACACTGATTTGTTACTGTTATTTGTGTATGTATATGATATTCTTGTCATAGGTAACAACAAATTGAAGATTCAACAACTTATTGAAAGGTTAAACCAAACATATGCTTTGAAGGACCTTGGAAACATTCATTATTTCCTTGGTATTGAGGTTTACAAAAGTTCCAGTGGGATGAATCTTACTCAGAGAAAGTATATTGTAGACCTGCTCAAAAGAACTAAAATGGATAGGGCAAAACCAACTACCTCACCAGCCTATTCTAGTATTAAATTGTCTGCTCATGAAGGAGATCCCTATACTGATATCATTTTGTTTAGAAGCGCAGTAGGTGCTTTACAGTACCTGTCAATAACAAGGCCAGATATAGCCTTCATAGTCAATAAATTGAGCCAATATCTTACAAACCAAACACTCTCCACTGGCAAGCATGTAAAATGATCTTGAGGTATCTAAAGGGTGCAATTGATGAAGGACTCTTCAAAAAACATGCTCAGATGATGATTAGGCTCGAGATGTGGATGGCAGACATTCCACATGTGCTTATCTTATCTTTCTTAACAACAACTTGATATCCTGGTCATCAAAGTAGCAACAAGTAGTGTCTAGATCAAGCATTGAAAGTGAGTACAAGTCTATGTCCAATGCTACTGCAAAAATATAGTGGTTTCATATTCTCTCTGAGTTGCACTTCAAATCTTCATTTTCTCCTATTTTATGGGTTGATAATGTTAGTGCCCTATCTTTGGCTTCCAATCCAGTTCTCCATACTAGAAGCAAACACATTGAACTAGATGTTCACTTTATTAGAGACAAAGTTACAAGTAAAAGCTTAGAAGTAAGATATGTTCCATCCACGGATCAACTTGCTGATGTTTTGACTAAAGCAGTCTCTACTCCTTGATTTCTCTACTTGAAAAACAAGCTTCAAATTGTCACTACCCAGCCCCTTAAGCCAGATAATCACCCTCAACTTACTGGATGCCACATCAATTGAGTAAAAACTACCTCAACAATCTGCCAACTAAACCTCAAACAATTGATAGTTAGTGTTAGTTTTGTAATATTCTCACACTGTGAAACTAAGTTGTTAGTTTAGTTATGAGGTTAGTATTATTGTTAGTAAAAACAGTTTGTCCATGTAAGCTTATATATACTGCCCTTATTTTTCAGAGGAAAGTAACGAAGCAATATGCATTCATCAAGCTTCTACTCTCTTGAATTCTTTTCTCTTCTTGTCTTCTCTCTCATTCTTCTTTCTTTTTTCAGTTCATTACCTTTCTTTACAATAGCACATACGAAAACCTCTACTTGAACAAGACAAGTGTGTGATCTTTACAAAGCAAAATAGCTCGTAAATACAATTTGGATAACTACTAGTCAATACACACGTGCGATGCACGTGTAATCAAACATATTATACTTTTGGCTTTGATTATTACCTATAATCATGTTTTGTTTATGTGAATTGGATAGAAATATATAACACTATACTATTTGTTTTATAAAATCAAAATAATGTTATATTGTTATTATTTATTTTTGTTGATGTATTTTACTTCAACCATGTCGTATCACATCATGTATGTTTGTAGAAAAAGAACTTAAGAGTGTACAATATAAACATGCTCTCAAAAATTCAAAGACAAAAATGATGTCAATAATTATTTATTTCATATTTTATTTTAAACTTTGATATTCCACTTTACGTTTGTATTGTTTTTTCATTTGTGAATTTTGTGTAACTATATTTATATAATTATATATTTTTTATTTTCATCATAACAATATATACTTCTCTATTTAAAAAGTGGTATTGTTTCATTGTTAAAAAATGGTGTTGTTTCACGTGGATAAATATTATTGTTTCAAACCAAAAGTTATATTCATTATGTTTATGATTGTTCAGATGTACCAAATGATCATAATTTATGGCATTTGTGAAAAATACTAACAATGAATAAGAACGCGACACGTACTTTTAAAAGGTATTTTAGGATTTAGAAGAAAAATATGTGGACACGATTGTCCAAAAAATTTTCTCCATTGCTTCCCCCTTTAAATATATTATAGATATGATCTTGAAACTGGCATGATTTATGCTAATCAAAACTTGAACCTGCGAACTCAAACTATGAGTAAGTGAATTTAACTAATGTGATAATTCGTCTTCATAGTTTTTTAATCACTTTGCTACCCCAGACTTAAGGAAAAGTAGCCTCCAATGTGAGATGGCTCGCAGTTGCTCGATATCCTCTATGATGTTGCCGAGATGGTCCTTAGAGCAACTATCAGGGTTACTCGCTTGTGCCTTTAGATTGATATTGTTTTTCCAATAATAATATAATTTAGAGTATGGATGTCAATATTATCAATGGGTATAGATACGCGTGGATACCCCTTAATGAGTAGAGTATGAGAGTTTCATGATGAGTTTGAATGGGGCAATTTATTTAAAAAAATACACATTCTAGTTGGGTGGGGTGGGGGTTTGATAGATGTTAGTAACACTCATTTCAATACTCTCACCTTAAAATAATGACATGTGTCCTATTTTTACTTTTCATTGATGTCAAATTGAGTTAAATATTAGGAGATATTTTTTCTTTTTATTTACAAGTTTGCCGTTACCTTGTTTAACTTCACATTTTTTTTGCTTTTTCTTTCTTCATGTTCACACTCCAATTTTTACTTTTCACATTTCTCTTCGATTCTTTACACACCACTTTTCTAAGTTCAAATCAAAACTAAACAAAATTTACTTATTTACAATAAAATAATGTCATCTCTTCATCTCCCCAAAAATTTGTAGACTTAATTTTCTTTGAGGTTTCTTTCATTTTGGTATTATCGAATCAAGCACCGAAAACATTTAAAGATGGAAGAAAAAAATCAAGATAATCATGAATAAATTTAAAAAAGATTTAGATGTGTTCCATTTTATGTTTGGTTTGCTTTTTGCGATCATGAATAAATGTATAATGCATGGATTTGACTTATGGTACGATTTTTTTTTCCAATATACAGATTGGTACGGGGGACCACATGGGTTACACGTACTCTAATGGCTATTCCCCGTAGCCACTCTATAAAAATTTCATGGGTGCGTGTGTATGGTGATGAAAAATGTTATGGGTATTGCACCGGGTATGACACTACATATCATACTAATTGAGTGGCACCCAAGGACAATTATGTAATTTGAAATAAAAAATGTTAATTATTCTGGAATTTCAAATTTTGTTTTCCTAGCGAACCCTCTAAAACATGGATTTAGAATCGCCCCATCTTCATTGAAGCGGACGGAGACGATTCTCTAGCATGTGGACTGACCTTTCGAAAATTGGATGGCTTAGCTTAGTTCCAAATTAAACATCATCAACAGGTATGGACTGGACATCACAACTCGAGACGAGACGAAACGGGCAACAAAGTGTTACAATACAACACTAGCCGCAGTGTTGCGATTTGCAACATTTGGGTATTCAAAATAATTAACCATTTTTCTAAAACATGATTTTATATTAATACATTTATGAGGCGCACACACGGGATTATGGAATGGCCTGCGGTATGTCGGGACGGGCACGCTGGGATGGATTTGGGCAGACAAAAATCCCGTTCTAGCTAAAAATTCAATCTTAATCCCGATCCAAGCAGATTCTAGACAAGATAAAAATCTCAAAATTCGAATTCAGAACATGATCAACTGGATTACGATCACGATCTCGATCTCTCTTAAAATTACAAGCTCAATGTACATATCTCCTTTGCTTACTTGCGTCACCGAAATATTATCTATGCACAAGCAATTAGCCTTCTGGTCAAAAAGGCCGCAGACTAGTCTCTGTCAAATCCTCTAATTTACCCAGTGTCATCCCAATCCACATCTCAACAACAACCTCGAAAGAACACTATCCCAAAAACTCACGCATGAAACGCCTTATGTATTGCCTCTCTGTCTCTGACAAACGGCCAAAACATTCTAGGAAAACCCATACCCATTGCTTTAATCTAGGAACCTCAAATGTTCACCAAGATAAGTTACCCTCTTCCTCTGAATCCATTACATTCTCCGATGCTCGCCACATGTTTGATGAAATGTCTCAGTTAAACGTGGTAACAGCCACAGCCATAATTGGCCGTTTTGCAATGCAGCACCTTCATATGGAGGCAATCAATCTCTTTTCTAGAATGCTTGTCCCAAATTTTAGACCCAATGAGTTCACATTTGGAACTGTGATTCACTCGGCAACTTCACATAGGGACCTTACCATCGCCAAGCAACTTCATGCTTGTGCTGTGAAAATAGGCCTCCACTCTAATGTCTTTGTAGGTAGTGCACTTCTAGATTTTTATGTTAAATGCTGTTCTATTGAGGAGGCTCAGAGAGCTTTTGAGGATACTAGATTGCCAAATGTGGTTTCTTATACTACTTTACTTTACGGTTACCTTAGAAAGGAAAGGATTGAAGATGCCCTCCGGATTTTCCGAGAGATGCCAGAGAGAAATAGCATTTCGTGGAATGCAATGATCGGGGGGTTTAGCCAAACGGGTTTTAATGAAGAGGCTGTGAATCTATTCATTGATATGCTTAGAGAAGGTCTTTTCGTCTTACCCACTCAATCTACTTTCCCGTGTGTAATATGTGCTGCAGCCAATGTAGCATCACTTGGAATGGGAAGAAGTTTTCACGCGTGCGCTTTTAAGTTCTTGGGCCAACCCGATGTGTTTGTGGGCAATTCGCTCATAAGCTTTTATGCAAAATGCGGAAGTATGGACGATAGTCTCTTGGCTTTTGACAAACTTAAGGAAAGAAATATCGTTTCTTGGAACGCTGTTATATGTGGTTATGCACAAAACGGCAGAGGAGAGGAAGCGATAAGATTCTACAAAAGGATGAAGATCTCGGGGTTTAAACCAAATAGTGTAACGCTTCTTGGGTTATTATGGTCTTGTAATCATGCTGGATTAGTTGATGAAGGTTACTCATATTTCAATCAGGCAATGCTTAATAACCCCACCATGGTTAAACCAGAACACTATGCTTGTATGGTAGATTTGTTCTCGCGCTCAGGGCGTTTTAGGGAAGCGAAGAGGTTTGTTAATGATTTGCCTTTTGATCCAGGAGTTGGGTTTTGGAAGGCATTGCTGGGAGGCTGCCAAATTCACTCAAATGTTGAACTGGGTGAGCTTGCAGTACAGAAGATTTTGGCATTCGATCCTCGGGATGTTTCATCGTATGTGATGCTTTCGAATGCCCATTCTGCAGCAGGGGATTGGCAAAGTGTGTCAATGATAAGAAGGGAGATGAAGGAGAGAGGGATGAAAAGGGTGCCGGGTTGTAGTTGGATTGAAATCAGAAGCAGAGTTCATGTGTTTGTTACATGTGATAGGAGCCATTACCAAAAGGATGAAATTTACAAGGTCTTGAGAGTGTGTGTTGAGCATTTAAAAGAAAATGAAGAGTTTAATTCTATTGTAGAGTCCTAGATAACGGAAAGCTGTTCATCATTGAATCACGATCGATACGAGCTTCACGTCGATTACTCGACATCGGGAAGGATATCAGATATCTCACATAAGCTGTTTGAACAAGAGTAGGATTGATGGTGCCATTGATATGATATGGGGGGATTGGGTTTCTAACCAAATGCTGTAGATGATGGGTGGCCGATCAGATCTAGACGGTCTAGATCACATATGATTTTTAAAATAAAAGTAAAAAAAATTTATCTGTTATTTTTGTTTTTTCCGGTGGTCATATTGGGGATGTCATATCAGAACAAACACCCCGAGCTGTGTACAACTACCAACTGCAAGTTCTCAAACAGCAGAGAATTCGTAGCAGTTAGTCTGGTGGTAATTGTAGCGTCGCCCTGCTACCGTCGAGAAAATGTTTCTATGGGATAGTTTATCCATGATCATTGCATCATAATTTGTAGAATCCATATATAGAATCATAGATTATAGAGTAACCATCCATTAAGTGATATCATATACTTATGCTACGCTAATTTTTTTTGTCAATATTACATTATAAATTCTAAGAGGAATTGAGAATATTACTCAAACCCACAAACTCTAATATATGAGTATGGAAATTTAATCAACTGCGTCAACGTAACTTGTTCGCTTTTTTGTTCTGATTCAACATTTTCAGAATTTCAATACAACCACGAGATATGATGAGGAGATGATATGATTTTGGAGAAATGCTACGGTCAGTCATTCATGCACGCATGATGATCTTAACCGTCCATTCTAGATGGGACTTATCATGTTGGATGACTCAAACGGTCTCATGCGTGCAATGCTACGATGAGTCACCCGCACACACGTAGGTTGATCTGAGTCATCAACGCTCGATGGGATCCACCACACTGGAAAACTCAAATTATCTCACCCATGTGGGATTTTCGCTAACACTTTACTATGATTCAGTTAAGGTACACTTCAGAATATTTTAACAATATTAGCAATACATAAACGTGACCATACAGCAAATATGTCATTATCATTTTCTAGCTGTAATTACACTCACAAGTATTATATTATTCTCAAAAGGCAATCACTTAAAAGGATAATATTAAAAAAGAATGGAATCATGACATACAATAATGCCTTATTCTAATTGAATGCTTCCAACGAATAAGTTCGTTGTTCAACAATGTTGAAAAATAGCAGAAGAAATATTAGAGAAAAAATAACAGGAAATAGATTATATGTAATAATTTATTTCCTATCTTTTTTAATTCCTAAGGTCTAACCTTAATTTATTTTATGAATAATCTGAATGATTCTGTCGTTCTCAGTGGTCTCACTTTGTTCACTTTCTGATATTGAAAACACAAGATAAATTGTAAAAGAAAATCTCAGGCTATTTTCTATCTCTCAAACAAACAAGACGGAGCTGTCAGTTGTGCAGCGAAGATGTTCTTTGTAATGTTTAAGGAAGTGGTGAAAACGTTCATTTGCCCAATTTCAACCTTATTCCCATCCCATCTGTTTTGGAAGCTAAAGGAAATACGTCAAGCCGGGTTCAAAAAAAGTGTTACACTCGAGTAATTTTTAATTACTGAGTGAATAAAAAATTTAATGTTATTTAATTATAAATGAAAATTCACCTTTTTTACAGGTTGTTGTTGATATGAATTAGTAGATACATCACGACTTCTCAGTTATATTAACACCTCTGCAATAATATTATTAAAATAAATTTTCATTTTAATTAAATAACATTAAATTTTTTGTTCAACTCAATAATTAAAAATTACTCAAGTGTAACACTTTTTTTTAGAATACAAATGAAAACATAAAAATAAGCTAACAAAACTTAAAAGAATGCATATTATTAACATCATAAAAAATAAAAGAAGAACTAAAAGCTGGAGCATTTCACCACCATGTAAGAGTGACTATATCTGAAACTCTGGATTCTAAACAATCTGCAACCCAGTTGATGTGAACAAAGTCCAACTGAACGAGAAAACTTAAACATCTATTCAAAGCATGATGTGAACACCAAAGAACTCTTCAAGATTGATAACGAAGAATGAGCATCACATAAACTAAATCATTCTTCAACCATAATTGTTTCCATCTAAAATTTCAAGTATAAACAATCGCATGGACAGCAATAAACTCAGTCTCGAAAATAAAATATACGTTGAGATGAATAGCAAAACAACCCTTAACAAATATTTAAGAAGATTGAAAAACGCTTTCACACGATCTGTAAGGTCAGAACTACTAAAATCTTTTCCTATTTAAGACGCTATTAAAATGGAGTATAATAATTAATTTTCAAATAATGTTAGTTGTATACACAAAAATTTGTAGTGATGTTTTGACTCCCATGTAAAATGTTCATGAAGATTACTCTTGATACAAATATAAATGGATTTATAAATATAACCTTGAGATTACGTGCCATGGCTCTTAGCCGTGAAAACCGACGATGGAATGCAAATAATCATTGTTAACATTTGCCAATGATAATGAATCAAACAATATGAACATCTCGATTATCTATGTTTTAGAATACTTGATTATTTTTTGTCGAGAAGAACGATTATCACTGAAAGATATACTCTCAAAGTGTGAGAGAAAACTCTCTGCCTTTTCCCTGAAATTGCTTGATATTGTGTTCTTATTGGTTGAGATTTTATGAATTTATGAAGACTTAGCCATCGGTTGGCTTCGATGCTAGGCCGGTAGTGGTCTTGTTTGTTTACACTTTTTCCCCTATGTATAAATCAATTTCCTTTGTTATTGAAGAGAAACTATTTTTCTTTACATTTTATGCTTCGACGCTAGGCCGTGTGGTAGAATTTCAGTCAGTATACTCTTTTTAGTGCTCATAACTAGAGACAATTATATAAGAAAAGAAGATAGTGGAGTGGATATTACCTTAAGTTGTGCAGATAACTATGAAGCAAGAATGACTGTTAATCAGGTAAATGTTAAGCTGTATAGATAACTATGAAGCAAGAATGACGGTTAATCAGGTAAATGTTAATCTCGTTTCCATATATCAATAGTGTTCAGGAATTTTGGTCATTTGATACTGATATTTCAAACACATAGTCCACTTCTATTTAAAATTTTATAAAAAATTATTTCTGACTAGTTTTGATGGTCAAATCCTAATATAATTAAACTCATACAGGCTTGCAATGAGCTCAATCATACCTGGGTGGAATTTGGTAAGTGAAATGTGCGGATTTTTCCCATAGAAAACTTTGAATAACTAAGATAGTCCTGATTTGCTATTTGCTTCTTCATTTCTGCTTTAATTCACTATAAGTTTTCAGTTTGTGACTTTTAGAATAGAGGATCCATTTTGGGAAGACATCAAACAAGACATGTCTACAAGTAGCTTATTCTTTTGAGAACTCTACAGGTACCTTATTATACAAAGAAAAAGGGAAGCTGTTGTTTAAAATATCTTGACATTTTTATAATAAACAAAAGAACATATATCCCTTTCTTATTTATTATTGCTTGTTTACACTTCTAGTCTTTTTGGTTCAGTTGATCATGCTCTATATTAATCTAAAATTGATCCAAAGACCCTTTAGTGGGAAAAGTTAAATAGTAGAAAAAGTTGTTTAATTATAATAATCTTGGACTTTGGGGGTGTACCTTTTTTTAGGAGGGAAAGTGAACACTGAAATATCATGATTTAATGTATTAAGAAAAGAACTTACTAGGAGGCTCTTTGGTTAATAAAACTGCAGAAGATTTATGACAAAGGATTATTGAACATGTAAATGTCCACTTGGATCTCTTTCACGTAATAGTAGCTATCAAGTTCTCACTTTCAAATTACTCTTTCTCAGAATATCATTGTGGTTTCCAAGTATTATGCAAGGATTACATTGAAGCGACTTGCAGTGCTGTTGTGTCTCAATCTCTAGGTTTGTAGATGCTAATTTTGAGTCATTAACATAAAAGCATCTGTGTTGTGTGGATTATCTTATTAACTAGTGTGTTTATAGGCTTAAGATACTGTAACATGTTGAAAGGCTGTCATGGGAAGGAAATGCCTTTCCGTAGACATTTGTAGACAATGTCCATTTCTACTTACTGTCTTTTTTGTCGATAATCTATGGTACAATCTAGTGACTCAGAGTGTCATAGAAAATTCTTTCTAAGTCATGTCCCTTGAGGTATGGAGCTGCAAAGATTCAAGAAGACGCAATGAACCTGTTTCATTATGGATTACGAGGGTATTTGGGCTCATACAAGCCTAGCACTCAGGGAAACAAGGGATGGGGAATAGCATCCCTTTCAGTTTTAGCAAATAAAATTGTTACTATACCCTCTGTAAGTTTAAAGACCTTACTTGTTTTTCATTTTTATTGTATGATTTTGTTATATGGGCATGGTCTTTAGGGTGTATGTCCTGGCATCAAATAGTCGTCGATCGCACAGTGCTTATTAGCTGAAATGAACTATTTGAGCACTCAAACCATCTCAGGATAGATTAGAGAATAATTAAAAAGAATCAACTAAAACAAGCAACAAAGAACTCTACCAAAAATAGCTAGGGGATGGAATCAATTGATGGGTAGACAAGGTCATAATATAAGCTATTAATAATTTCTTTATCCAACACTCGAATCTTTTATCACACTACTTTATGCAATTAATCATGCTTGTGGTTTTAATTTGTTAGATTTAATGTTATGAGGATTTAATGTTATGAGGATATTTCAGGGGCAGAAAATGTCATTTGCAGCATTAATGGCGTAATAAAATTTGTTAGAAGTTGAGTAGTTTGTTTGAATATTTTTCTAGTAAACTCTTTGGACTACAACTTATTCACTTCCAATTCCTAGTTGATTTTGTTATGGACTACAACTTATCTAGTAGTGAAGTAATTTTTACAGAGTTTTCATCATTTTCTCTCTTTATTTTTAATTTCAATTACAGTTTTACTAATTGTAAACTAGATCGTTGTTAAACAAACATCAATTTCAGTAGATTTATCCACTAGATTTTTCCCAAGAATGTGAATGAGATTTGACCCTCATACGAAACCAAATAGAAAATCTTTCAACAAACTTTTAGATCTAATCTATAGTCCTCTCTACCACATACATTTTCGCATATAGAAGTTAACATAAAACATTATCTTTTCATATCCATCCCCACTTCATCTTTTCCATCTAACCCAGTATGATTTTGCTCTATTATTATTCTTCTTTGCAATTATTTTTATGGGTGTTGCATTTAATTTATTTCTGTTGGATCTGGCTAGATTTGCATATTAGTTTTGTGTTTTTGTTTTTTCACGTTCATTAATTTCGAAATGCTGATTATGTGAAAACGTTTGCAGTGTTAAGGTGAGTTAAATTTTGAAATGCCAATTGTATGTCAATTCAGTTTAATTGGGCTTTAATCAATTAATGGTCAACATTGTGTATGACAATTAAATAATATTAATGAAAAACTGTCATGGGAAGACAGGTTTTTGCCTTTCTATGACAGTTTTTTTTAAAATGATCCTTTAATGAAGGACAAACCCTACCATTAAAGGTGTTTTTGCAGCGCCTATAATGATGGGCATTCCCCGTCGTTAAATGTATTTTTGCAGCACGTTTAATGACGAGGATCTCCCGTCATCAAAAGTGTTTTGGCGGCACCTTTTGATGATGGTTTTTAATAAAATGAGTTTAGATGATAGTCATATCTCCGTCATTAAAGGATTTTGATTACGAGTTTTTACCGTCATCTAAGCTCCATTTTTGTAGTATTGGTTGGTTCAATACGTGAAACACATGCACTATTTAGTATACCTAAGATACAAATTGGTAAGGAAAGAATAACTTTTTTATGACGTGCTTGCTAACGACCACATCTCATAATGAAGTCGAACGCGTACTTCATGATAAATTTCTTGATTGGCTTACATTTAAAATAAGGTCAATAAATGTACTTGAATTATTCAATAGTATATAATTAAATAGATGTTGATTACTATTTTTTATTAATAGATAACTAAAATGAGAAATAATGCGTCATAAGAGTTGAAATGGTTAGGTGAAAATCCAAACATTGTGCTGAAGAAGTATGATGGATACAATGTTAATGGATTTATTTTTCATATAAAGGAAAGTGATAACCTTCGTAACTCTAAAAAAAGTGGAGTCATGGTAACATCAGAGATGCAAGTTATGCAAATGCAGGAGATAGAGAGATGACTTACTATGAGATTCTCAAAGACATCATTGAGATGAAATATTATGAGAAATTCAAAGTGATTTTATTTCAAAATGTGATTGGATTGACCCAACCAACAGTATTAGAGTGAAGACCGGTCGATATGGGTTTACACTTGTTAAGTTTTTACGCTTAACTCATACCGGAGAGCATTTGAAGCACGAGCCATTTATCTTTACATCACAAGCACGTTTGGTAAATTATGTTGAGGATCTAAACAATAAAGACTAGCATGTAGTTGTCCATACATAACCTAGAGATTTGTATGACATAGGAGTATTAGAGCTGGAAAGTGACACCGGAATCCATCATAACAATGAAGTTCTCAAAGGACAAAGTCTAGAAGAAGTGAACGTAGTTCGAGTAGATGTTGATGGTTTGACTTTTGAAAACATGACATATGATTACAACAGTGATTATGATAACAATTTTTCTGAATAATGTGAGTGAATGTTTCATAAATATGTATCTTTTTATATTTTCTAAGTTATAAAATATAGTAGTGAATTGTCAGATATAGTCATAATGATTAACAAATGCATGATTACACCATGAGATCGTCGAGAAGTCAATTATCACTTTCAGATGCTTGATTGGATATTAACTCTCCTATCGAATATAGATGATCAAATCCACATCATGATATGGATATAGAAACAGAACGTTTGTTCGCTCTAGTTCAAGTTAATTTAGATAATAAAGTAGTGTTTCATTTACTTATTGTTTTGCAATCATTAAATCAAAAGTAAAAGGATGAGAAGCATGCAATAAATGGTGAATATATGGAGAAATATGAAACGGAAGAATAGGCATTGCAACATTGAAATGAGGCTATTCCAAAAGAGAGTTTTGTTGTAATAATTCACAAATGGTACTCGGAAGAAAGAAATGGATTATTTTTTACTCTACATCTATGATTTTTTTTTAGATAAAGAAACCATTTCATTAATAATGCAGAGATACAAACACACTAAGATCTAAAATAAGACTATCAGATCTAAATATAAATAAAACATTATAAATGCAAGAAAAGACTAATATACATCTAATAACGTATATGGAGGGAATGATGTGCATAAACAACACGCAAACGTAGACCACGCCTGATTCGTTCCAAAGATCTTCCACTAACCAAACTTGGATCGGCCATTTAGCATTGAAAAGGTGTATTCGCATGAAGAAAGACATAATCTCGAATATATATGAAAATCCAAGGTTCTGTGGTACACAAATCATAAATATAAAACAAAATAAACTATGATTAATTGTATATACATCTATTTTATATACATCTATGATTAATTATATTTACATCTATTTTATATACATCTATGATTAATTATATATACATCTATTTTATATACGTCTATGATTAATTGTATAACATCTATTTTATATACATCTATGATTATTTGTATATACATCTATTTTATATACATCTATGATTAATTGTATATACATCTATGATTAATTGTATATAAAAACTAACCTTTTATATCTTTATCATAAATATAGAAGCAAGCTGCAACTTACAGAGTATCACAGAGTAAACAAAAACACCCTCACACGTTGGGACATACCAGCTTATCAAAGAAAAAATTATTAGTGGTAAATTCTAAACTTTATAATCTGTCTTGGTCAATTTTATTTTAAGTATATTTAATAATATTTTCTCATTTTCTCATGTGAAACTTAAAAATCGCATGAGTCAACTTTTGGATGGTGATTATGATCCAATTTCACCAAACGACATGCTCTCACAAGTATTGGGTCCAGAACATTATGGACGTGTGCGTTCATTAGGACTCGGAGTAACTCCATTTACAGTGTTCTCGCGTTACCGTGGGAAATCATTCACGTAAGATTCTTCCTATTTATCAACTGAGTTAGAATCTCAACGTACACGGGTGTTTGAGTTGGAGGCTAAATGTTCATAGATATGTGCTCAATGTGCACGAATGTATCAGTTGGAGGCTGAATGTTCAGAGATGAGTACTCAATGTGCACGGGTGCCTTAGTTGGAGACTGAATGTTCAGATGTGCGTGCTCGACTAGGCTTACTTATGAAGTTTATGCAGGACTCCCATAAAAACTAAGGTAGACTTTATGTGTTGAACTTTACTTGATACTTATGAAATACTTTGTTATTATGTATTTTCACACTTTGAATTCATTGGATAATTTGTAATGATGACAATCTAATATTTTAGATATCTTATTAATGATTTAATGTTTGATAATTATGCACCCTGTAAATATGTAGAATGATACTACTATGACTGTTGTGGACATATATAGGATGTTAAAATTGTTATACATGTAAAAAAAATTTAGAACGTGTGGAAATAAACAACATATGTGAATGTAGTGCTTTATACGACAGTTTGAGAACCGTCGTGAAAAATGTGAGGGATGAGTTATAAGCGACGGTTAGGAAATCGTCGTTATTTTGACATATAGCGATGGTTCTGAACCATCGTGAAAAACCTGTAAGAATAACAAGAAGAGTGACAATTTTACATAACCGTCGAGATACGTCTCTACCACGATGTTTTAGAATCATCGTCATAATTTTTGTGACAGTTTAAATCATCGCTTTTGATAGCTTTTCTTTTCTTGCAGTGTGAAGAACCTAATAGAGGCAGTAAAACTTGTGATGGAATATATGGAATTATATCCATATTTTATTCAAAGTCACAATTTTACGTTAAATGTGAATTATGATCGAACTCATGAGTCATGCCCTTAATATCAGTCAAACTGAAGACGCTAAAAAAAGATAATTATCAAAAATGACCGTCAAAATATAGCTGTCTCGTTAGTGCACATCAAACCATCAATAGTAAAATGTAATATGACTTCAATTGATTACTCCCAATAATCACCTAAACTAAGTAAGTAAACCGCACCACGCCGGCTTTAGGACCGCTGATTGCGTGGGGCAATAAGAAATGGAAACGGACCCCACCTTTCATGAGGTAGGTGGGTTAGTAGCCACGTAAGACACAAAAAGATCCCGCTATAGAATCCACCTAATCCTCTCTCCACCAATCATCATACTCCTCCCACGTGGGCTTTGGACCCCACACCATATGACCTCATTCTTCTTTATTTCCTTCCTTTTTTTTTTCATTTTTAATAATTAAACTATAGTTTTTACCATAACCCACCCATGAGCCCCTTTTTAATTATTCATGCAATTATCATTATATATTTCGACCATTTCTCTCTCTCCCGTCCTTTAGTTCTCTCTCTCTCTCTCTCTCTCTCTTGTTTTCACGTTATTTCTATTATATTCTTTGCAGTTTCTCTTCTCTTCTGGATATTTATCTCTTTTTGTTACAGAATCATCTGTCAACTATTAGATCTCTGATTCATTAGTCTTTAGTAGCTAGCTGCCAGTTAGTGCACAAATTAACAAGCTAAGAAAATCATGGGAGACTTATCTGCATCCTATATTCACATGGTATATAGTTCTCTTACTTTGATCTGCATCTATATTCACATGGTATAAAGTTTTCTTACTTTGATGATTTGATCCATCTGTTTGTTTTATTTGATTGTATATGAATGTGATTGTGATGTATTTGAAGGTGCACCACTTGATAGAGGAGTGTATAATATTTAACATGAGCAAAGAAGAATGCATGGAAGCTCTTTCAAAGCATGCAAATATCAATCCTGTCATCACCTCCACCGGTCTGTCGATCGTCACTCATCTTTTATCCTTTACTTGATGAATAAAATTGAAATATGGTAATTAAAGAGATGGGATTTTATTTTGTTTGGAACAGTGTGGAATGAGCTAGAGAAGGAGAACAAGGAGTTCTTTGAAGCTTATACAAAGGACAGAGAAGTGATCAAAGTGTCTGGGAATGAGACAAGGCAAAGGATACTTGATATGCTTTCTAATATTAATTCCATTCCCAAATGAGATCATTTTATTTCAACCCACTAGGCTGAAGCTACATTCGGACTAACTTCGTGTTGGGAAAGCTGAAGCCCACCTTTTGTTCATATTTTCTTGTTGTTTTTATTATAAAATATCGAGTCATGATCTTGGCTAGTTACTAGTAAGCTGGCTTTGGTTTAGTTAGATTAGCTGTTGACTTTGTACAAGTATTTTATCTTGACAAGGTTTGATATCCCATGAGGAATCTGTCCTATACGAAGCAAAATAATACTGCAAAATTGGTCATTTTACAGTATCCTGTGTGAGAATTTAAGAAATTGAATAATGAGAGGAGAGGGGATTTTTTTCTATTCTTTTCGAATAAGGTCTTGGAAAAGCTATTCAAACGGAAGGCATAAATTAGGCCATTGAGGACAGAATTGGACTTCAGGACAAGGATAAGTGGTTACTGGTGGCGTATCTGATGGCTAGTCATAGTCGTTGGGCAAGTAAAGTGAGTGTATTTGGGAATAGTGGTTGTTGGGAAGTGTGAAGATATTTGGGTAGTCGACGGTACGTGGGATGGTTGATTGGCGCTGGCGTTTTGCATGGAGGTTAGGTGTTGACACGTTGCGTGCAGCGTGCTGGCACGCTGCTCTTTCCTATTTTTGCGTGTCATCTTCTCCCTTCTAAAACATTTTTGTATTGTACTCATTTTTTTCCACTTGTATTTGGGTAACAAAATGTGAAAGTAGATGTGGAGCCACCCAGAGCTTAATCTACCTATTAAAAATCTTTCAGTTGATAAACTATGATATTTTATAGATAATTAATTACAAGAGCTCTGTGTGGAGGTGGAGTTTAACTATGTATTAATTGCTTTCATTTAATCACAAGGTTTAATTAAATTTAAATTTATAGCTTGTTTACTCTGATTATATATGAATTAAGGGACCAAGCATGTGTTTTTTTTTTTGTGAAAACTACTCGTTTTTTAGTTCAGGTTGAGTCCATATTTGAGAGCGATATTGTCAACTGTCTGCATCACAATTCCTCTATTATATAAATGATGTTTTTATGTAGATTTGAACGTAAACTATATAGACGTGTACAAATTTTATAGAGTTCATGATTCGTTTCTTATTTCATTTCTATACATCTCCTTCAAGATTCTTTTCTTATTTCATTTCCATAAATCTCTTTCGATTTCTTTATTAGATGTCCCATTTATTTTACCAACTTCACGGTTTCAATTATTATGAACAAATTTGTACATTATGAAAGCTGTCACGAGTTTGAGTGAAAAATAAAAGAAAATAAGAAATTGAAAATCTTCGCGACAATGAGAGAATGAAGCTGCTAAAAAATCTAAACGATGCAAAAATGACGACCGGTTCTAAATTTACTGAAAATTAATTACAGAAACTTATTTTTCGTGTTTTTATTTTGTTCAACAAAACCATACTTATATGCATCACACGTCATTTAAATCAATTATATTTTCTTAATATATATCATACTAAAAACTAAAAAGTTTTTAGTTTAAAATAAAAAATTAAACAATTGCGAACCTTTTATCATAACTAATAAAAACATATCATTTATATTTTTTAGAGCATTAAAAAAATATAAGTACGTAGAATGAGCATCGGTGATTCCTACTTGATCACCGATGTTTTCTGGACAGTTTTGCCGTATGTTATTTTGATCATTATCGCTACTTGATAAAAATGAGTTAATCATGACCAACAAACTGGGTTTGAAGTGGGCTGGGAAACAAATGTGGGCTGAAGGACCGAATACAGTAAATCTTCCAAGCTCTATATTTCTTTAAGAAATTATATTAAATAGATACTTTTTACAACAATTGAACATATAGCAGTTTTTTTTAATGTTGCATGAATGTACAAGTTTTCTTGCGACTTCATCTGATTTGTATACACTTTTACCCATATATTAAATAGTAATTTTATATAGATCAAATAATTATTCAAGTTATAAGTGACAAAAAGATATAACAATCATTCATAAGTTAATTTATCAAATCATTTTAATAAATCATAAATTAATTTATAAATGATTCTTACATTACTTGATAACTTAAAATTCGATCATCTAATAATTTTTCAAAAGTACTCTTAGTATTTTTATACTTTATGTTGTTAGCTAGTTCAATGGGAGTTGTTTTTCTGTTTTTGATTTTTAAAATGTAATACTTATATTGTGAAACCGCCCAATCTTACATTATGTCACATCCCATTTATTTCGAATTATTAGTTGAATATTGCTTGGCTTTAATTGATTTCTCTGTTTATTTTATCATATTCTTCTATACTATCATTCCCATTTTTGTTCTATTGGAGGAAAATCGGTAGACTTCTATACTATCATTTCCATTTTGACCATGGATCTAAATCAACGACGGACCATTGTGGCTTCATGCTCAACGATTTATTAACGATGGATGATGATGCTTCACGCATAATGATAGATCTCAGTTGACGATAAGATTTAGCCGGCGACGGATCATCGTGGCTTGTGCTCGTCAATGGACAAGCAATGGCTTGTACTCGAGGATGACTTTGTGATCAATGATGAACGATGATGGCTTCATGTTGGACGATTGACGTTAGTCACAAATGGACCACCTGTTGGAAAACACGGCACAGACGCAGCAGAGGAGTTTAAATTTTTTTAATAAAAATGAATCTTTTTCGATAAAAAGAAAAACAAGTGCGACGCAACGATTTTCAAAAATAATTTTTTTTATTAAAAACTCATTTCAATCAGGATCTATTATATATATTTATACATTAAATCTACAACATACAATGTTATGAATCATATACCTCTTGTAGTCTATATCAAGCGTCTTTGCAAAACTGATCGATCATCCGCCTCACGAAACCATTCCAATGATCAACAGACTTCGAGATTCACACTAAGATCTTTCAAGTCAATCATCAATGTACTAGAACGTGTGTGAGCACATATAATATTACAAGACACCTTTTCTGTCTCTAGATGTACTCAATACATGAGATCTAGATATTTACTGAGAAAGACTTTTGTGACACGATTCTTTAAAAGAACAAGATGATTATTTTTTTAGAGATTTGATTGACTTTTAATCGCAGAGAAAAAAATACTCTAATGCTAATTGTGTTCTCCATTCAATTTTGATGGATGAACTGATGAACTGAGCTATCTATTTAGGTCATTAGAATAATATATATATATATATTATAGATAGTGACATATCATATATTTAAGGATAATTAAAAATTAAAAAATAATATATAATTTCAAATTGCTCAATGCAGTAGAACCCATTGTATAATGGTGCACAAGTGCAGTGCCACACAACACTACAGTTGGCGTTGTGGCACTACAGTATTACACCCCTGCTGCTGTAGTGCCACATGGCACTATAGCATTCCGCAGTGATCTATAGTTCTCAATCATTGATTGACTCATGACAATTACTGTAAATTAAATATTTATTTTAATCAGATAAATATCTAGATTTCAGTTAATTCAAAATTAACATATATGATTATCCTTATCAACCAAATTATCTGTTAGTTCACAAATACCATATTTAGTTTATTTAAATTATTATCTAATAATAATTTAATTATCTAATTTTATAAATTAGATATTCTGTATCACTTATTGATAATTGAAAAAATATTCGATAATTATTTATATATATCATTTTCAAAAATTATATATATAATTTAATAATTAATTTTTAATTAATTAATGACATATAATTATCTCATAATTATATACTTGCTCTAAAATCAAAATTCTTTTACAAGTCAGTCCTTTTTCTCATGTCTTGAAGTATTTACACCATCAACTGCGTAATTGAGGTGACTTGGGAACTATGGATCTAGAATCCTAAACTCTAATAAACTAGATTATTAATTAAACTATTTAATTAAATGATATTATGTATTAGTTTCATTATTACTCCACTATAAATATGGAATTGAACTCTTAGTCATTATAGAATGTATTTACAGAGTATTCTCATATAATCCACTGATATAATCATTTCATGTAGTTCTGTTCTTCAATTATTAGTTCATAAATTAAAGCTGGTCAAAATTATCATTTTACCCCTCTAAATACCTATTGATCCTTAAATACCATTAATTCACTAGTGAATGACTAATTTAAATTTTATTATAAATTTGAGCTCAATAACCATTTAGTTATAGAATTAACACTTTAGGGAATCAATATACGATCCGTTAGAAAAGCTAAGATCATGTTCACATCCATACACATATATGAACTTTCAAAACAAAAGTCACTAGCTTATTTTGCAAACAAACCTTAAGGAGTGAATCAAGAGATCCAGTAAATATGCATATGAGTTCATGACTACTCAAGATTTAGACTTATCTACATATGATCATCGAATTGATGTGTATTAAATCTTTATGATAAATGACACGTTAATAAAGATATTAATTTATATCGGTCTAGTCATATATAATCTCATTATATAAAATACATCCACTAAGATGTCTATACACATCAATGATCCGGATCTAGATCACACGCATTCATAATGTTTAGTGAACCATACTAGCAATCATTCATTAAAGATTTCATACTTTAATATGTTGCTGGAAATTTTATTCATTATCTATGATCTTAATTCTCTCGTACTAATACAAGATCATAGTCTCATTAATGAATATAGAATTTTCAGATATTTTTATAAATTATTTAACAATAATTCAAAAGAACAATTATAATAAAAATGTAATCTTCATTAAATTTTATTTCAAAATGTCAATACACATATTTTGAGAGCATAACCTCCAACAATCTCCCACTTGCCCTAAAGCAAATGTGGTATTTCTCTTTGTAAAATGACCAGTCAGGTTCTATTCTGATGCTATCTTCATAACAGTCGCATCCCCTCGATACACGATCTATCTTACAAGGTGATATATTCTTCTCTACGTGCTTGCCCCTCTTGTGACTCCTCAGGTCTTTGGAATTCACTACCACCCCACTATTGCCACACTACAAGATCAGTAGTTTGTCCATATCTACAACTACTTTCAGATCAGTATAGAACTTTATGAGCCATACCGCTTCTTTCGCAGCTTCACAAGCCGCTATATATTTGGCTTCCATGGAATCTGCAATGATGGATTGTCTAATACTTCTCTAGACTACAGCTCCTCCACCTAGGGTGAATAATGATCCAAACGTCGACTTTTGACTATCTCTGTTTGGTTGAAAATCAGAATCAGTATGTCCAGTGGGGTTTAGGTCTCCACATAAATAAACAAGCGTATAGTTTCATGTTCTCCTAACATACTTGAGAATGTGCTTTACTGCAATCCATTGTTCCAAACGTAGATTCGATTGATAACGAATGACGATTCCCATGCATAACAGATGTCTGGTCTCGTACATAACATGACATGCATGAGACTTCCAACTACTAAAGCATAGGGAACCTTTCTGATATCCTTTTCGTCCTGAGGTGTCTTGGGACATTGTTCCTTAGAAAGGACAATTTCATGTATGGTCTGTAGTTGACTTTTCTTGGAATTCTCTATAGAGAATCTCTCCAGTACCTTATCGATATAAGATGCGTGAGAAAGTGCCAAGAGCCTATTCTATCTATCTCTTAAGATTTGGATGCTCAGACATAGCTCGCTTCTCCCAAATCTTTTATTTGGAATTTCTCAGCTAACTACCTCTTTACTTTTGATGGAGTTTCTACATCATTCCCAATGAGTATAATATCATCAACATAATAAACTAAGAAAATCACTATCTTATCTTTGATGTATTTATAAGTACAGGCTTCGTCAATATTTTGGTCGAAGCCATAAGATTTTATAACCTCATCAAAGGTAAGATTCTAAGATCTAGATATTTGCTTTAATCCATAAATGGATTTAAGCAACTTGCATATTTTCTGATCTTGCCCTTTTTGTACGAACCCTTATGGTTGCATCATATAGATGCTTTCTTCAAAAGAGTCATTCAAAAAAGATGTACTGACATCCATTTGCCATATCACATAGTCAAAACTAGCTGCTATGGACAAAATGATGCAACTGGATTTTAGCATGGCCACATGGGAGAATGTCTATTCATAACCGACGCACTCCTAGACGGAATTGGAATACATAGATTCCATTTCCTGGTTCATGGTATCTTGCCATTTCTCATTTTCAAAATCATTCATTGCTTGTTCATAAGATAATGGATCGTCCTTATCAGTGTCTGACACTAGGACATATGTATCTAGTACGTAGCGTACTGGTTGTCTCACAACCTTCCCATTACTTCGTTGCACCTGGGTTTCCTTTGCAACAACTATGGTTTCTTTAGTTTGTCATTTATCAGTAAAAATTGAAAGTGGTCTGATCTCATCAGTCGCTAATTCCTCGAGAACGACTTTGCTACGAGGTTTGTAGTTTTACATATAGTCATGTTCAAGGAAAGTGACATTTTTCGATACAAACACTTTTTGATCCTTATGACTATAAAAGTACACACCTCTAGTCTTTAGAGCATAGTCAATGAATATGTATACTTCAGATCTTGAATCTAACTTTCTGGTCTTGGGTCTAACAACGTGAGTTGGACACCCCTCATATACGAAAATGACGTAAACTAGGTTTGAAGCCATTCTATAACTCTAAAAACATCTTGCTTACAGACTTAGAAGGCACTACATCAAAAATGTAATTAGCCATGTGTAAAGCATATCTCCAAAATGTATGTGACAATGATGAATAGCTTAACATCGACCTAACCATATCCAATAAGGTTCGGTTTTTCCTTTCTGCAACACCATTTTGTTTGTGGTGTTCCAAGTGCTTTGAGTTGGGATAAGATTCCACACTCTAGAAAATAATCCTTGAATTCTAAATTCAAGTATTCACCACCTCGATCGAATCAAATGGTTTTCAATAATTTACCTAATTGCTTTCACTTCAGCCTTGAAGTCTTTAAACTTTCAAAAGTTTCAGACTTTCTATGTATTAGGTAACTATAGCCATATCTTGAGTAGTTGTCAATGAAAGTGACGAAATACCCATACTCACCTCTAACTTGTACATTGATCGGTCCACAGACATCACTATATAATAGTTCAAGTGCTTCCTTGGCTCTTTGGCCATTTCAAGAGAAATATTTCCTGGTCATTTTACCCTGTAGACAGGATTCACAAACAGGAAGAGTTCAAACTTTTAGTTCTCTTAAGACACCATACTTTGTTAACCTGTTTAACCTATCTAGATTAATATGTCTCAACGTAAGATGCCAAAGATATGTGTAATCATCATCATGAGAAAATCTTTGTCATTTGTTACTTTTAAGTTTTGCTACTTTAAATAATTCAGAATTATTTAATGTGCGTTCAGTCGGTTTAAGCATGTACAGTCTGTTTATAAATTTAGCATGACAAATATCGAATCAATTCTTAGAAATAATGAACTCTTTTATTAATAAAATAAGCTTTGAATAACCGTTCTTGCAAAAAATAAAGAGAAATTAAATTTCTCAAAAATCCAGGAATATAATAAACATAGTTTAAAATAAAATAATTATATCTAAAAAGTAAATGGACTGTCCATAATACTTTAGCTGACACGAGCGAACCATGACCAACTCTCAAAATGACATCGCCATTAACCAGCTCCCTTGACGAATCAAGTATCATTAAAGAAGAACATACATGGTTAGTAGCTCCTGATCAAATATCCAGGATGACAAATCATATTCCACTAAGAAAGCTTCAAGTACAAGTAAATCATATTTACCTTTCTTTTTCAGCTCGAAGAGATACTTGTGACAGTTTCTCTTCGAATGGTCTTCAACCTCACAGTGAAAACATTTTCCTGTGAGTTCGTTGTCAATATTGTTCTTCTCGCCTTCGGTTGTCCTTTTGGATTTCTTTACATTATTATTCTTGTTTTTGTCCTTACCATTCTTCTTCTTCCTTTTGTTACTACTAACAACAAAAGAAGAAGAGTTTTGCTCAGTAACATTTACCTTGCCCCCAATGGTAGCCCCTCTGTCAATAATCAAAGTATTGACTAGCAACATGTTCGAGTTGGATTTCCATCTAATGGAATTATCACCATTCAATTTCCCAAGTGTGAGTAAAGCAGTAACATGGTTGCTCATGGTAAACATAATAATGGTAACTGAAATTTAAAATATACAAGATTCAATATTATTGATAAATATCTAGAATTCGAAAAGTAAACGTGATGCATGGATGCAACATAATAAACACACAAATTTAACATTTACTAATCACGATAAAATAACTAACGATTAATGTGCTGCCTTAGGGTTAGTCAGATTAACCTTAGGCTGTTTATAAGACATTCTCATCCTTATTAATTAAAACTTAAAATATCTCATATTTTCTCTTTTAACAATAAAGTATCGCTTGTTCCGTCAAATCACAACTACCCACATGAAAGCTTAATTGTGACTTTGTGAGTGTAACCCATCATTTTAGATTCTATGATTTCATTTAAAATATGTCACCTTAGGGTCAGTCAAAACTAAACTACATCACTTCTTCCTATCTTCTTAAGAAGTTCAACATTGGTATTGGTATAGCTTGAAACCTTCCTTAGGGGGATGAAAACAAAGTCATCTCAAGCCCCTTACTGCACCTCACGGTGTTGCACTAATTATGGAGATCATAAGTTACATTGACATGTCAACTTTCTCTCACTTACTATTTTAGGATTATGTGTTTCCATTTAACAATCAATTAATTCCAAATTAATCACTCGTTAAAATAATAACCCTATAAAAATTTAATAATCACTTATGCCAATCTCATTGGTCTAAGTTCATTTAACCTTCTAAATCACCTAAGTCAAAATTAGGTGAATTTAAATTAATTAATTAATTATATTCATCAAACTTTAGTAAAACTCTTTTACTAAAGTTGGTTATCCTAAAGGTTACTATAGCTCTTAGTGTGGTGTGATTATCAAATTTTAACTAATTAAAACTTAGTAGTTTACATGCAATTGATTTCATAAAACAATACATATAAACATATTATGACAGTCCTAATAAATCATGTTTCTACTGATGAGATGCATGATTAAATAAAATTGTGTGAGATTTTCATGTATGACATATGATCGACTAATGCATGGACATGTTATCAAAGATAACAATTAATACAATTACTTAACAATTAAATACAATAATAATAGATCGAGTGACTATTGAGTATTTTTAAATTATAACCTTTGAAATAAAAAAATAAAAATTTCATAGCGGAGTTCAAGAATACATATTTCTCAAATATTACCCCGTCCTCCTGATATCCATCTTCATAATTAAAAAAATAATTAATTAAGAAAAAATATTTTTCTTAATTAAAATTAAATTCTGTAATTATATTTTTAAAATAGTTGACTTTGACTTAGTCAAATAAATATTTTATTTTATTTGGTCAAATTTTAGTCAAACCCAATCAACATATTAATTTCTAATTTTCATAAAATTAAAAATTAAAAATTTAATTTTAAAATTACATTAATTTCAAAATTTAAAAAAATGATAATTGATAGATATAGGGTTATGTACAGTGATAGAGTTAGTTGGTATCAGAGTTTGCGCGAAACTTTCCTAAATTTGATAATAGTTGCCACCAATGATAGGACTCTCCTACCGCCGCCCATCATCGTCGGCCAGCCACAGCCACCGAAAATCTAATTTCTGATGTCGGCGCCGAAATTCTAAAAGAATTCATATTTATTTTTTTTCCTCCACCGTCCGTCTCGTGCGTTCTTCATCTTTTCATGATAAGAATAATTACAATAAATATTTAAAATAAAATTACAAAAATTCCTACGTCCCAAAATGACTTACACAAGATCTAAAAAAAAATAAAAGAATAAATCCTAACCCAATAATCACTATACAATTAACGATTCATTATTTTCCATACATTCAAAAAAACATAACCATTCATTCATTTATACATATCTCATATTATATGAATAATGGAAGAAAATCCACACAACATTTAATACATAAATATATAAAGACCGCTCTTATATCAATTGTTGGAAAAGGCAGTGCAGGCTTTTTAAAAAATTTAATAAAAATAAATCTTCTTCGATAAAAAGAAAAACAAGCGTGACGTAAAAATTTCTAAAAATAACATTTTTTATTGAAAACTCATTTCAATTAGGATCCATTATATATTTATACATTAAATCTACAACACACAAGGTTATGAATCATATATTTCTTGTACTCTATATCAAGCATCCTTGTAAACTTGATTGATCATTCGTCTCACGAAACCGTTTCAACGATCAATAGACTCCGAGATTCACACCAAGATCTTTCAAGTCAATCCTCAACGCACTAGGACGTGTGTGGGCACGTAAAATATTACAAGATATATTTTTAGTCTCTAGATGTACTCAACACGTGAGTCTAGAGATATATTGAGAAATATTTTTGTGAGATGATTCTCCAAAAAATACGATGATTATTCTTTTAGAGATTTGATTAACTTTTAATCACAGAGAAAAAATTCTCTAACTCTAACTGTGTTCTCAATTTAATTATTAATTGATGAACTAATGAACTCAGCTATCTATTTAGGTCATTAAAATAATATTTGTATATATTATAGATAATGGTATATCAGATATTTATGGATAGTTAAAAATTAAAAAATAACATTTAATTTCAAATTGCCCAATGCAGTTGGTCCCACTATATAACGGTGCACAAATGCAATGTCGCGCAGCACTGCAGTTGGCGTCAAGCATCACAGTGCCTCATGGCACTGTGTGTTATGCCACACTGCAGTGTCGTGTGGCACTGTAGTGTTACACGCCTACTGTTGTAGTGCCATCTGGCACTACAACAGTCCATGGTAATATATGATTCTCAATCATTGATCGACATGTGATAATCACTGTAAATTAAATATTTATTTTAATCATCTAAATATCTAGATATCTGTAAATTCAAAATTAACACATATGATTATCCCTATTAACTAAATTATCTATTACTTCACAAATAACAGATTTAGTTGATTCAAATTATTATCTAATAATAATTTACTTATCTATTAACACCCAAAAAATGCTTGTGAAAATAATTTGGAGTGTTGTGGTCGTTTTAGGTGATTCTAGTGGAACACATAGTTAAAAGGACCCTATGGGACGTGTTTATGCCCAAACTAGATGAACTTGGCTAAACATGAATCTTTTAGGTAAGGCATGTACTCAAACTGACTTTTGACATCCCATACACGTTTGGGGAATTTTGAGTGTTTTGGTCATTTTAGATGCTTCTACTGCCATACGGAGTCAATAATACCCAATGGAACGTGTTTAGGCCTAAACTACTCGTCGTTGTGTAAACTTGAATCTTTTAGGCATGACATGTACTCGAACTCTCTTTTAAAAGACAAAAAAATGTTTGGGTAATGAGTTTGGAGTGTTGTGGTCGTTTAGGTGCTTCTAGTGGCACACAGAGTCAAAAGGACCCAATGAGATGGGTTTATGCCCAAACTAGACGAACGTGGTGAAACTTAAATATTTTAGGTATGGCGTGTAGTCGAACTGACTTTTGACACCAAATATACATTTGGGATAAGAATTTGGAGTTTTTTTGGTCATTATAGGTGCTTCTATAGAGTCGAAAAGACCCAATTGGACGTGTTCAGGCCAAAACTAGATAAATTGGCTAAACTTGAATTTTTTGGGCATGGCATGCACTGAGACTATCTTTTGACACCCAATACACGATTGGGATGAGAATTTGGAGTGTTGTTGTCATTTTAAGAGCTTCTAGTCTCGTACGGAGTCAAAAAGACCCAATGGGGCATGTTTCGTGATGAGGATCCGTTTGCACAAGCTCAAATGATGGATCCACTTTAAGTAGCAAGTGGTCAAATCAAAAGAGCTAGAGAAAAGAGAATGGCTGAACCACTCAATATGAGTTTGACGTGGAGTATGACATGGCATATGGTAGCCTACATGGAGCATGCCGTGGCATCCAACATGGGAGCCTACATGGAGTTTTCTGTGGTGTCCAACATGGCAGCCCACGTTCAATATGACAGTTGACGTGGAGCATGACTTGGCATTTTAAATGATGACAAGGAAGCAAGACAAATTGATAATCCTAACCTAGAAGTGGACAGACAATAGGAGTCTATTAGAGCATGACACTTAAGTGGACTACCAATAGGAATCTTTTGGGTGGATTAGTATTTTCTTATTTACTGCAATTAATATTTTTTTTATCTTTTAAATTTAGCTTAGGTTGTTTATACACTTTAGGACTCTTTAGGTTTCTAGTCTTTCTATTGAAGCATGATTTCACAATGTATTAAAAACGTTGATCATTATGATTTCTTTGTGAGAGTTTTCTCTTTGGTTCTTCTTAGAGCTTTTCAGACTTATCAAGAATATTATTGTGGCATCTAAAATCTAGACTTATCACTCACTTTTCCTTCTTGTTCTTGAGTGTGACGTCTAAACCATACATTTGGTTCTTTTCGAAGCATCAATTTGGATCTTAGGTCTTATACCTAATGTTCTCTTTGTGTCATAGAAAACGGGTCAGGATTTTTTCTTTCTTCATAAATTAGATATTCTATCTCACTTATAGATAATTAAAAAAATAATCGATAATTATTTATATATGTAATTTTTGAAAATGATATATATATATAGTTCAATTAATTAATTAATGACACATAATTATCTCATAATTATGTACTTGCCCCGGATTAAAATTTTTTTGCAAGTCAATCTTTTTTCATGTCCTGAAATATTCACGCCCTAGACTACGTAGTATGGATGTGACTTGGAAATCATGGACCTATAATCCTAAACTCCAATAAACTAAGTTATTAATTAAACTCTTTAATTAAATAATCTTATTTATTAATTTCATTATTATTCAACCATAAATATGAAATTGAACTTTTAATGATTATATAATGTATTTACAGAGTATTCTCATGTAGTCCACTAGTATAATCATTTCATGTAGTTTTGTCATCCAATTATTGGTTCATAAATTAGAGCTGGTTAAAATAACTATTTTACCCCTCTAAATACTACTTGATCCTTAAGTACCATTAATCCAATAGTGAATGACTAATTTATAATATTATTATAAATTTGAGCTCAATAACCATTCAGTTTTAAAATTAACACTTAAGGGAACCAATATACGATCCGTTAGGAAAGCTTGGATTCTAAATCTTGTAAGATCATGTTCTCAGCCATCCAGATCACTAAATCTCTCAAATAAAAGTCACTAGCTTGTTTTGCAAACAAACATTAACTAGTGAACCAAAAGATCTAGTAGATATGCATAGGAGTTAATAATTACTCAAGATCCAGACTCATTTACATATGATCATCGAATTGATGTGTATTAAATATTTATGATAAACGGCACGTTGATAAGTATATTAATTCACATCAGTCCAATCATATAAAGTATATTCACTAAGATGTCTATACACATCAATGATCCGGATCTAGATCACACGCGTTCATAATGCTTAATAAACTGTACTAGCAACCACTCATTAAAGATTTCATACTTTAATATGTTGGTGTCAATTTTATTCATTATCTATAATCTTAATTCTGTCATACTAATACAATATCTCATTCTCATTAATGAATATGGAATTTTCAGATATTTATATAAATTATTCAACAATAATTTAAAAGAACAATTATAAGAAAAATATAATTCTCATTAAATTTCATATCAAAACGTCAATATACATACTTTGAAAGCATAATCCCCAACACCACCATGACTTCATGCTCGACGACGGGCCAACAATGGACCAGCCACGGCTTCATGTTCGATGATTGGTTGTCATGGTCTCCGATTTTCTAGATCTTTTTATCGTTTGAAGTTGTAGATTTTTTTATAATTTTAATTGTAGACCAAAAAGTAAATTACTGATAACATAAAAAATTTGAAATGGTTATAAAAGATATAGTATATCTAGAGATTCTGTTGGCAGTTTAGATTTTCAAGTGAGGGGGCTAACCATTGCAGGTATAGTCAATTCAGGTAACAAAATAACTCACACTAAGCACGTCTATCAACGTTTTACAAGAGTCAACGATCCTAACGCAATCTCTGCTCAACGGACCTTACTCATACGTGACTTGGGTGACGTCCCACTCAGTGTTCATTGATTGTTTCCTGGACTTACTGTAGTCTATAGTGAGTGCTTCCTCAGCCTTAATCGTTACACATTAAGTGTCTTCGGGTTAGCAATAAGAGCATACTAGTAGAGTTTATAGTAATGGTTATATGCAGTTCACATTAGTACATACATGGTCTCATGAACAACCATTATTAAAATTAAAAGGAAAACTTACGGTTTGGGAGCACTATTGGGCTCCGGAGATCAGCAACGTTATATTGCTTCAAGTCTTGTGCAGTAATGTAATTGATGCAAGATGAGAGGAAAGAGAGAGTTTAGAGAGAGAGTGTGTACAGGAAAATGAAAACATTTTAATTAATTGCTCAACACATGAGCGCCTAATACAAGCTAAGGGGAAAACACACGATGCTCCTCAACAAGGGTGAGGTGCCCTTTTATAGCTAAGAAAAGCAACCAAACTTAACTTGAGTACATAAAAGTAACTAGAGTACAAAGTAAAGTAACTATGGTACATTATAATTATTGAAAGTAATTATTATACAAAATGGCGTGGATGAATGTGAGACGTCCAACCTTACTTGTTCGGAGTGGGAATATACTGTTCAAAAAGTAGATTTGTCTGCTTCTATTATGGAGTGACAACTGTATGAATTATTGGTTTTTGGTTGATAAAGCTATTTGTCTGATAGCGAGGCACATCAGATCAACTTGCCTTTTCCTTTGTTGTCTTTATCAATCTGTTATGAGATAATGGAGGACAAGGTCTCCCAAAAGTCAACAATGGTTGGCTCATGTGGGTCTGCTTCTGCAGGCAGATCTGGCAGATTATCATTTGGGTTTTGACTTTCACCTGCAAGAATGCTGAAAGCATTATGTTGAGTGAGGTCAAGGCTGAGATCCGTAGGGGTACGATCAATTAGGGTTTGTTGCCTTTATGGACTCGGGGTGAGAGCTGGATGTGGTCATGGAAGAATTATCATATCCAAAAACATGCAGGAACTAATTTTTTACAAAGTCCATGGTTTTAATGGCTAAGTATTTTTCACTGATGTGAGGAAATTGTTATTTGATGAAGTTTTGGGCATTTAGGAATGGATTGCCCGTGGGTGCTGGTAAAGCCTTAGGAACTGCTTCATAGTAGACTTGTGCATGAGTTTTAATAGTCTTAATTAATTCAGCTAAGTGGGGGTTCATACCTTTATCTCACTATTTTGTGAAGAAAATACATTTAAGGACAAGTATACAATTCTGGTTATCATTGAGATCCCGTTTCCAAATCCATGGGATATTAAATCGGATAATGAAATGTATTAATGATTTAGATATGGTAATATTTTTATTCAGAAGGGAATATTGAGAATGCCATTCCCTCAGTTTGGAGCAATTCGGGTAAAATCTCAAAAGTAATACCAAACTTATCCCACCATAAGAGGAACCAATTTGGTAATCCAGAATTGAGAACTTCAGGACAAATACGGATAAACCACCTGTATGAATCAGATTTTGATAATAAAATGTGTTGGTAAAGGATTCTATATAATCCCTATAATTGTATTTAATAATTTTCTAGTGAATCTCCAAAGTTCTGGTAGTATGGGGATGAAAATCCCATTAATTGATGGAGATGAAATTTCGGATAACAGGCTTACTGAATGTAATAGGGCTGGTATTTTGGTTTGTGTTATGGAATGTATGTCGGATTTTCATGCACTCAGATTGAACGACTATGACTTCATAGATATACCTATAATGTTCAAATCGGGTTGGATACTATTGGGTTGAGAGATAACGATTTTTTATCTCCCATGGATCTTTCATCCATTTTTCGTCATCGGATTCAATGATGAGGATTTCTTCCTCATATATACTGTTTGGTGTATACTGTTCAGGTGTCAAAAAGACTTCTTTGGTACTCTTTTCGAGTAGCCTCTTGTATACTTGGAAATTCGATTGGCCAAAAGATTCCATCATTCGGTTGTTGCATAATTGTTCTGCCTCTGCCGCGTCCACGAGAGCTACGGCCTGTTCCTCGGTTATTCATTTGAGTGATGTCCCTACAAATATTCACGGGTTAGAAAATCAGGAAGTGAATTCTGTTCACCTTTAATATATGCAATATCAAAGTAAAAAACAGATAAGATACTTTTCTAGGATGCAAATATTTGTTTAGAAGCAAGATTTTGAACATCTTTTTTGAAAATCTGTTTAGCTGCAGAGTATTCAATGCGAATAAGAAAATGTTGATTTAATAAATCATCTTAAAATTTGAGTACACATTTTACTATTGTTAAACATTTTTGTTTAATTATCGGATAATTCTTTGCTGGTCCTTTTCAAGTACCAGAGGTGAATCTGAGTATTTCTTCTTTCTGATTATGGAGATTTAACTGTTTGAGAATATCTCCATAACCTAGATTGGAAGCATCTGTCTCTACTATTTTAGGCCAAGTAGGATTCGGTAAAGCTAAACAATGCAACTGCTTAATTTTAGCTTTAATGTTCTTAACAGCTAGTGTCAGATCTGGTGTCCAAGGAATTGGATTCTTCTTAAGTCTCTTATTCAGAAGAGAAGTAGCATGTGCTAATTGTGGATAAAAGTCACGGATGTAATTAAGACTCCCTAAGAATCTTTATAATTATGTTTTATCCTTAATCTCATCTAATTTAGATACAAAATCAATGCTTCGGTTGATAGGATTAATAGTGCCATTAGAAATATTATGGCCTAAAACTCTTACAGTTGTTTGGAATAATTTCATTTTGCTAGCTAGTAAAACTAAACCATTTCTGTTAACCACATTCTTAAAAATATGCAGATGTTTAAAATGCTGGTCTATGAATGATGAGAATACTAAGACATCATCAATGTAACATATAATAAATGTAGTATAAGCATTAAAGATATCATTCATGATATGATGAAATTCAGATGAACCATTTTTCACACCAAATGGTAGAACATTCCATTCATAATGACCAAAGGGTACTGTAAAGGCGGTTTTATATCTATCTAGTTCAGCTATTTGAAATTACCTAAATCCTGATTTTAGATCAAATTACTGAATCATAAAGTCTGTCAAGCATATCTTTTTTATTGGGTATGAAATATCTAATCCACTGCAAAACATCATTAAGTGGTTTGTGATTTTCACTAATCTAGGTTATCCTCTTTCAATTTTAGCATTTTTGTTAATATAGAACCAGTACAACTCCAAGGGGATTTACTGAGCCTAATTAATTTTTTCTGTAATAATGATTCAATCTCACTTTTGCAGAGTTCTAAGTATTCCTTTTTCATCTTACTAGGTCTAGCTTTGGTAGGAATATTTTTCTCATTAAAGTTAGGATGATAGCGTGGTGATATGATGTGTTTCTCCCTATCCTAAAAGGCATTAGGAATATCACTACAGATTTCAGCTTGAAATTCATTCAGAATTGTTTTTATTTTATTATGTATTCCTGATTGATGTATACGCTGGTCCATAGTCAGAAATTGGATTTCTTTTTGAAATAAATTTAACTGATTAGTTTTATTATCAATCAAATGTCTGATGATATCAACTTCTTTAGTGTAAGGTTTTGTTATGAAGTCAAAAGTAATATCAACAGTATCAATTACGGTATGGATATCATATGTATCAATTCTGGTGATAGGCATAATTGAATTAAGAAAAGGATTGCCTAAGATAATACTTTGTGTCATATTCTTAATGAGCACAAATGAGGCAGGTATGTAAACACACTATTTGCAGATAAACGTTTCTGGTATCTTATACTGAATTCTCACGGAATTCCTACTTGCACTGGTGAGGGATTGGGTGGTTTTATGGAAGTATTTCAGAGGGATTAAACCTTCATGAATGCAGTTCATATCTGCACCACTATCAACTAAGACAATGGTGTTAGTAATGATGAAATCAGGTTTGATTACTAAGGTAATCTTGGTGTACCATTTTTGGAAGGTGACTTGGTTCAGAAGGAATAAATATGGATTATTTTCCTTTGTCTGATCTGGTGAGATCTGACAAGGATGATCTGGTGTAATTTTCTACGGGTCTGATCTCAGGAGTGGAATATTCCTTATAATAGGTTTCTAGAAATTTTAATTTCATCTCTGGATCAGTAATTTGGTCAGCTGTGGCGAGAAGAGATCGCTGGGTATCAGTAAGGACATTAAGACTTGGTCCATTCAGATCTAAACCATTCATTTCAACTATTACCTTCTAATACTTAGTTTTTGTTATGGCATTGCAGGTTTTATAGCTGCAACAATGTTGATCTGGCTGTTCAGATGTAGTGGATGAGTCAGACTCAGATGTAAAAATATATGCAACGTCCTCTTCTAACCTAGCAGTAGAACTATCTTTAGAGAGGCGGTTCATGATTTTCTTTTGCGTCTCTTCATCGAGAGATAATTCATGAAGTTTCTTCTTGAATTAAGATCGGCATTTGTTAGCAAAGTGTCCTGGTAAGCCACACTTATAGCAAATGGCTTTGACTTTGCTGTTATGAGTTTTCTGATGTGGTTGAGATCTATGTTTCGACTATTTATGTCTTAATTTCTTTTTAGAAAAGTATTTTTTTGTGTAGTTTAGAGGGCTGATAAGAAGTTCTATGAGGTTTGGATGATGAAGATGGATACTGAATCTTCGTATCGTAGGCAAATTGGTTACATAATTCACCTAATTCTTTCATGTTGTCAAGATTCTGACTTTTCATCATATGTTGTAATTTCATATTATTGCATAATCCTAGTCCTTCTTCTATGACTAGGGCAATGAGATGTCCATAAGTATATTGGTCATATGTAATATCCATTTGGTCATGCTTATCTCAGAGTTTTCTTCTTACTCTTTCAGCAAATAGACTAGGGAGGCCGTCAATGAACTTTGCCTTCCAATGTTCACGGTTTGCATCACCTCTCTGCATGACTTTCATAAGAAAGACATCCTCGTACCACCTGAAGTGGGTGAGAGAGGGGCATCACAGATTTTGAAGAATATCTCTATGTCGATCTGTATTGACAATTCCTGGGCCAAGGAAGTGGTGGATAATGGATTGGGCCAGGGTGTAACAAGCATCTTCTGTTCTGGTATGAGTACTAGTAATCGGGTCAATATTAATTTTAAAAGAGTTTAAAATTTATTGGCGTTGACTTTTAGTGAGACAGTTGTCCCACCATCCTTTGAGAGTTCATGTGAATCCATTGACCAAGAACCTGCAGATCTGATGATCTGTATTCTCATTCTGTTTATAATCAAAAGAGTATATGATCATTTGATGAATGGTCTCGAAGACCTGATATTCTGTTTTGCCATCTATGTTCCATTCATAGATGGTTTTGGCATGGTAAGATTTCTGGCAATGAAGAAAGTCTTCTTCATATAATATATCTTGAGGAGTAGGTCTGGGGTAATGCCATACTAGTAGTAGGCCTTTTAGAGTAACAAGAAGAGAGTTTATTTATGGAATCATCAAAATACTTCTGAATGTCTAAGATTTGAGATAAATAATATTCTTCTGGTTCTTCAGGAGAAGGTGAATCATCCTGATTCGTCATGTTCAGCTGTCCTGAAAAAGTTTCAGGTGTAGAACTCTTATCAGATGTGGAGATCTTCAGATTTTTTATTTTTCCCATAACAGTCTCTATAAAATCTTCCTCCTTCTTACTAGATTTGAGTTTAAAATTTTGAACATCTAGAGAAGGTTTAAGAGTTACAGGTTCAATAGTAAGTTTATGATTTTCTGGTGGAGGAGTTTTAGTTTGTGTCTCCTGGATTTGAGAAACTTCATCCTCGATCCTAGATAACTGTGTTCCTACAGTTTGAAGGAAGAGGTTAGAATGTCTTTAACCTTAACAGGGTCCTGACGATTGGTATTTTCTGGTAGTTCAGTATAGGGATTTATGACTAATAATTTCTAGTTTCCATTTCCTAGAGCCAACTCTAAGAATAATGGTGGTGAATGTATTGCTTGGTAGGTTCTACCACTAGTAGTAATCCACGTTTTTTGTATGTTCGACAGAACTTGTAACAGTTGGTCATATTTTATTTTGACTCTTAAGGTGAGCTGGTAATACCAGTCAGAGAAAGACTGAAGGCGTTGTTCCTATTCTAACTAAAAATAATAGAGGTTTTTCATATCTAAGAGTTGTTGAGGATTATGGTTAGCAAAATACCAATCTCTAAAATCCTAATACCGAGATTGCATAAAATCCTGGTGAAGACTTTGCCTTAATAAACTATTGGGTGTAAAATCCATTTAAATGTTGAATTGCATGTCACTGGCGGTTGGACTAGTTGGCCTTCTGTTAATGTGGATTCATAAACACCATGGGGGATTTGGTTGTCACTGATGTGAATTTCTTTAATCTGATCTTCAGGGAGAAAAGAATGGTCATATATTTTTGTGCCTAGAGGGTCAGTGATGGATGATCTAGAGGATTCAGGTATTTCCACCTTATAGGGAGGAATACTACGGGTACTTAGACTAGAAGGGCTTCTGGTCAGAGGCAGAGGATGTTTCTAAAAACGAAGATAGACATTTCCTCCTTGGGTTTGGATCACATCTTCGATGGATCGTCTTATGATAGGTATGGCTTGAGGAATTTGTCATGTGTCAGGAAAGGTAACTTCAGACCAAGGGATCATATGAGGAATAACCACCTGGTTATGAAACAGATTCATATCAATTAGAACGGTGTGTCCTTGCTCACTTTGCTTTCTGGTGTAAGGATTTTAAGGTTTTCAGAACCTTAAGATGAATCCTAAAGAGGATTTCAAAGGGAGAAAATCCTGGTAGATAATCATAGCCATGGGATTGAACTCTTAGTTCAAGGAATTTGGCTAGATTGTTGTCAGACAACGTAATACTTAAATTCGGATAAATATTAAAATAAATGGGTTCATGAGATAAACTAGTCTCTATGACTCCTATAAGGGAAGCTTTCCAGTTCAGACACCTACCATCTCTAAGGGTGCATTGTGTGCTGGTGTTCTGACCTAATAATGTCAAGGGTTTTAATGCAATTTACACTAATCCTATATGCACATATTTATATTTTTGCATGAACGGATATAAAATCATGAATATGCAACAGATAAATGACATCATCATTATGCTGTAATGGAATAGCATATTCAAAAGTTCTAAATTTTCGGCTAGTGAAATCAAATGTTCCAATTTTATAAATTGTTTCGGGTTTTACCTTAGGTATAGTCCATTTATCTAAGGCTTCTTTTACATCTTGATATGCAAATGAGTTCGGTTACCTCAGATGTGGAGGCTACAATATTATATACGGATGTTATAGATGCAGAACTGATTTCAGACATGTGTGTGTGTGTGTGTGTGTGAGACCATGCATGCATAATGTAAAGAGAATATAAACAGTACTATAACCAAAACTATTAATGACTCTGATACCAACTTACGGGTAACCAACATGCACCCATCAAGTGAAGGGGCTAACCACTGCAGGTACAGTCAAGATTTTGTGGCCAATTGATTGACAAGAAACGTTAATATTAATTTTATATATTTTATTAAGTTTTTAGTTTAAACCGAAGTAAGGTTATTATGTGGTCTGACATATTTATCAGTTTTAGAAAGTTCACAAATTCCTAAAACATTGCAAAAACTGACATATTTCCAATAGATCTCTATTTTCTGTCCGTAAATTTTCATATTTCTTTGGTGTATTAGTGAGACTGTTTTAGAAAAGAAACTACAAGTCAAGTAAACTTATACTGTATCTTAAGTTTACATGATAAAATTAAATTTGTGTATTTTAATGACGTAAAAAATTATAATCAATCTATTTTTATTACGTAGACTTATGATATACAACAATTTAAGCTAAATAACATGACTCTTTAGAAAAATAATTTATCTAAAAAACGAAAACAGAAAAAAATGAAAACAATACAACGTAGCATATACAAAAATTTAATTTCTCATAAATAGTCTATTTATAGTGTGTATCTAAAATTTGGTCCGACTTTGAAAAAAAACTTTTTGCTCGTTTTTGTTAGTGAAAACGTCATTAATCTCTTTCACCGCTTGAAATGTCCAAGTCCCTACTTGAACACCTACTTCTATACCTATATGAACATGACAAATATCACAAGATATCTCTAGCTATATAATTTCACAAGTTACGTCACATTAAGTAATCCAAGCATAGAAGCATTGTCAATATTGATTGGGCTGGTAAGATATATATTTTAGACAGGAATTGAAAAATGATAGAAAAACATGTTTTAAGAGTGAAGACAAGTAAATGACAGTTAATTTTTTCCGTAAAAATGATCAAATTTTAAAAATTTCATGAAATTACTGCTGATTTGATAGTCAAATCAACCAAACATTTTTAACCATTTTTACTAATCTGTAATTATCACTTCATTTACTTTAACTCTTTCTTTTAAAATGTATCATACCATAGTCCTCCCGGATTGAAACAAGCCTAGCTTAGTTGGGTTGGGACTAGGGTATGATGCTTCCAAATATAGCGCTGTATATGTCACCTACATTGACGGCAAGTCCGGAATATATGCTTTACGTCTTTGATTTTTCTTAACCTATATTGGATTCTTTCTCTTTGATTTTCGTGTTGATTTGAGTCCTTTCCGCGCTTAACGGAGATTCTCCGACCATATGATTTGTGTTGTGGTTTGGTTTGGGTTGTTCCTATTATTCACCATTAGAAAATATTGAAAACTTTCAAGTGGAATTTTTATTTGATATATAAATTGTGTTCATGAAACTTTTGTGTTTTTATTCACTTAATTATGTAATTAATTCACAAGGGTTTTAATATTATTCTAACACATTATGTTATATAATATCAGTCTGACACAAAAATCATTTAATAGTTGTGATCTCTATATTTGCTCGATGATTACAAAGAAAAATCATCATAATATAATCTTTGTTGGAACATCAGAATTATAATTTATATTAAATTGTCTCGTAATCCTTTATGAAGTGTATCACATTCAGTCAATAAATTGAATTAACTTAATTGATTTTAATTGATTTTTATATATATTTTTGTCAAATCTACAAACTATTATGATTTATAATCTTGCACTATCACAAAGGAGAATAGATGAGAGAAGATAACCAACAACGAGTAGCCTCATTTGGGAATCAAGATCGCCTCAAGATTTATCGAACCTAAGGTGATTATGTTGTGTCAAAATGTAGGCGGACTAAAGATAGAACTAAAAAATTATTTTCTAGGAAATCAAATTATTACAATGTGTTCAACATATCTGCGGCGTGCAGATCTAACTCAATAACTCTGATAAACATCATTTTCTGTTGAGATTTCTAATAAGGGGTGATCTTATTCATCATTTGGCTTGATCGTTTCTCCATTACAAGAATAGTATTATAATGGAGTTTCAATCAAATAATAACAAAATGATATTCTTATATCATCATCATTAATGCACTCCCGAACTCAAATCTCATTGTATTTAAATCTAAACTAAACGCATAGACATTATACCATTGAAAATTATAACTAGTTTGGATAAAAGTTATCACTCACTATCTTGAAAATCATATTTAACGTGGACAAAGTCTTTTAGCTAGTCTCTCAATATCATGGGGTATCCTCACCCTTTATCGAAATAGTCACCGAACCATTTACTAATACCTTATATTTATAGGTACTCCCAAAAATCTTCACTTTTCTATTCATAATAGAATTATCATTAAGTACAAAATATCACCGAATATCTTCCTTAAAATAATCTCATAAAATAAGAAACTTAATCTTGAAAGAATTTGAGGCACCAAATTTCAGTAAACAGGATGGTTGATTGGATTCACCTCTCTAAAGAAAATAGTCTAAGGATTTTTTACTTATTGCTATGAGTTGATAGTTCTCGTGTTAATTCAAGCAGTTTAGTATGAAAAAAGAAAAGAAAAGAAAAGTTGTTGCATAATTTCAACCCAATGGAAAAGTCATGTGTGTGGGATTTGACCTCTATGATATGCTTTTATCATTCTATCGAACACTCCAGCTACTCTTTCCCCCTTTATTCAAACCAGTGGTTCTCACATCACAATTCACATGAAATATAATCAAAAAATGTTTACCTAAATCATAACCCTACCTTAGGATTTGGATCTTCTCATTATGGCGTCAACAAAACTCATGTTGAACTTATTTGAATTGTTGACTTAGATCTCAACCATCTAAATTAGTTCAACGGCATAGATCTAACATGATCTCTCATATTCCTAAGAATGGGAGAGAACTCATATCCTCTTCTTTACATAAGATGCATATTATTTAAGTTTTGTTTGAACATGATCTCACATACATGTTTGGATAAAGATGATATGATCATGCTGTGTCTGCAATGCTCATTTGATTTTGAACTGTCTAGATCTAACAAAAAAAGTAAAAAAAAATATCATTTTTATGCAGTTCGGATCTAGATTGGATAAACCGACTGTTATGAGTATTTCCTAACTACTAATGAAATGACACCATGTGATGTGCCACGCCAAAAGTTTTTACACTAGGAAAAGGAATTGTGAGGCTTGAACCCCCAAAGGGAGGAAGTTGACCTAGCCAGGTCGGTCTCCAAAGAGCTCGGGCCGCGCAGACTAGTACAGGCTGAAAATAGCGTAAAAGAGGTCTGACGCAAGGGCTCAACTAGTCCTGTGTTAAGCACCATCATTACTCACCGAAAGTAGTGCCCCACATGTCATCTTCTTATTTGAGATAAGCAGCAGTCAGGTTCAATCGCCATGATAAAAAAACGTCAAGCCAGCCCCCAAACGATCGCATCAACCACGTCCTCTGAGGGCATATCGACATTAAATGTGTATCCCGCTATGTCAACTCGAGGGGGGGGGGACATTAAATGCCACCCCCAACTCGTCAAATCGAGGAATGTTGCCACTTCACAAAAGCTTCCTCGACACACATCCTTCTCCAAGGCTCCATGTATAAATACCCCATCTACAATAGAACAAGGTAAGCAATCATCTCTTAAGGAAAACTCTACAAAATTAATCTATGATACTAATTAATTTAGGCATCAGAGACCCTTAGGCGATGAAACCACCACTAGTTTTCTTCGTCTTTAGGATTCTTTGTTTGTGTTTTGTAGATTATTAGGCCGAGAGAATTTCCGTAAAAAGAGGAGATTGCATACAACCTCATTATTGAAGTTTTCAGCATCAACACTGACCAATAAAACCACTTTATGGAGGTGATCTATTTGCCATAAATATGACTTCTAAAGGGATTAAACCTAACATAAAACTCAATTGAACTTGAACCTGATCAACTTATTCAAATGACATAGTGATTTTTTTCACTAACAATCTTTATAAAAAAATTATTAAACAAAACTCGTGTTAATGCCTAGTAAACCAAAAATGAACGACATGTTAACTTTTTTGGTTTCAAAATATGACACATTCAATCTGTGTACATAAAACATAAAATCACGATTTTCAAAAACCCACATGATGATATTTAATTTTTTTCTATGCTAAGAGCTACAACACAAAAACACATTGACCTCACTTAAGTTTTTATTTCATGCTAGAGAAGAGAATGCAACACAAATCCCAGTGAACCTCTTATTTGTTCCAAAACAAAACAAAGTAGTGTGTCAATTCCGCAAGAAAACAGCACACACACACACACAAAAGCCATACTCTCTCTCTCCAACACCCCATTTGATTAATAGCTACCTTGGCTATATCTAGCTTAATTGCTTTCAGAAAGATTCTCCTTCCTTTGTTTGGTCTTGTGTCACTGTCTGTCATTTCTTACTGAATTCTTATAATTAACGACACATTATAATTATTAATCCACAGCTTGAAATTTAATTATAATGGAGTTAATCACACTCTTCCTTACTAATTAAACTCAGAAGCAAACACCATATAGGACAAATCCACTCATGAGTAATATAGTCACTGACTGTCTGATAGTTTTTCTTTTAAAATTGACCCTCTTGTTCAATCTTTATCTAACAAAAGAAAAACAACAAAAATGAAGATTATTTCGTCGGCGACATCTTTGATCATTTAGACTTACTGACAAATTTTAGACATTAATGTAGGAGCTAATAATCATATAGTGGGATGTAAATTAGTTGAACTTAAACTAAACAAACACTTCCCTTTGAAGCTGAAAATTAATATAAAGTATGACAAATTGATCTCTTCTTATGATTTTGTATCATTTTCTCATTATTATTTTCATGTATTTTTATCGTGATGATTCTGATTCTCACTCACGATTACTACAAAGAAGTCATATTAAGTATTAGAGTATATGGATATTAGGAATCAATAATTAATCATCCCTGTCAGTAACTTTCCAATGCCATAGAATTTTTGAAATCTTCAACTCTTAAATTTCCATTTTTTGTGTGGGTATGGAATTGGAAGGTTAAACCATCTCATTCCTAAATTGACCAAACTAAGCATATTTCTTGGCGGATCAATACAGCGACTGCAACATGATATCCTTAAAACGACACGTCGACTATAGCACGTAGCCTCATCATGGACCATGACGTGACGACGCTGCTGACCCGAGCGGCGCGCAGAGTCTGAGGTACACTGTCAGTATATTGTTATTTGAATGTTCAAAAACTAACCCCCCAACTCGCTCTCTCTCTTCCCCCTCCCCCCCTCTCTTTTTTGACGGATGTTCTAACGGAACCATCTTAAATGCGCTCGCCATTCTCCCTCTCTTTTACGCACTATCTGTTTAAATCAATCTGAGCTAATTACCTCACCTTTCTTCTCTCTCTAGAGAAACATCAACATAATCTTTTTCTTTATTCCAATGTTGAAGATTCTGTGAGCAAGTGGAGCTGAAAGAGTAGGGATTCTAGTCCGTGAGCTTCTGAAATTTGACTCTGTGTAAGCTTCTTGCGGGGATTTTCAAATTAGGTTCCTATTTTTCAAGTTCTTATGCTGAACAGTTTTTTCACGAGCAAGGATGGAAAGGTTCCCGCAGAAGAGGTTCACTATTACAAGTATTGCTGATCGGAGCTCGAGCGGAAGGTCTTCTCCGCTAGAACGAGCTGAACGAGGAGGTACGACTCTGATCTCTCTCTCTCTCTCTCGTTCGGCTGGCTGAAAACTAAGAGAAAGTAAGAAAAAGGAGTGTAGCTTCTCTCTTCTTACTTCCATTTGGTTGCTCAGAAGACCAACGAAATGAAGTGAAATTAACATAGAACATCGGCCTCATGCGATGATTCGGTTTCTGTAATTTTTAAGTAGCTAGAATAGTTGAATTCAGCTCCGTTAGTCTGTTTTCTCCTACAATGATATGTTCTAACAAACTCAGACAATCGGACTGAGAAACTCTTTATTAGATGTAGAGCATGTGCGAACTATATGTTCCTCTTTAGCGGAAGTATGATTTTAATCGCTTTCTGATTTTTCTTTTGCGTTGTGCGCATGATTCGGTCTGAATTCCATTATAGCATCTCAGTTCGTGAATGTGAAATGCTTTTATAGCGATTTCTTTTGCGTTCCTTTAAACGTTTCTTCATTTTCTGTAAAACCGCATGCTCTTCCTTCTCTTTTTTTTTTAGTCTTTGTATGATTGCTTTTCCATGAAAATATTTGCTCCAGTTTCTTCTCAGTAGAAAAAAAAAGCTAGAAAGGGAAGTTTTGACCAATAGATTATGAGACTGAAACCCTGATTTTCAGTGTAGATTCCAGACGGTAGGGCTGTTTCACTTCTGTTGTTTGTTTTTACAGCTCATATTTTCCCTTTGATTCTTACTTTATCTGGTTGTAGAAATCGCCCTCCTAATGTGGTTATAGGGACTATTTCCAGGTAACAGACAGGTTGCAAAGCAGAGAAACTTGCCAAAACTTCCCTCTGATTCTAGTTCATGTAGTAGTGGAACTACCAACGAAGATTTGGTGCGCTCTCTCTCTCTCTCTCTCTCTCTCTCTCTCTCTCTCTCTCGTTCTACTGAGCTATATGATTTGATTCATTCTGTTCTGACGTTAATAGTTTCTTTTAAATGAAAAAAAATTGTGATATTAGTCGTTTTGTCTTTTTAGTTCATTTTTCAGTTAGGGCGTAGATCTTCAAAACAAGCTTCTGGAACTCAAATGAAGAACCTATTAGCAGAAGAGATGACCAAGGAAACTGAATCCAAAATGAGGTCACCCACTATTATTGGCAAATTGATGGGTCTGGATGGGCTACCGCCTCAGCAGTCCTCTTATAAACCACCAAAAAGGTTATCTGATGATCATTTAAAGAGAAATTCATCACTAAAGAAAGATCAAAGGAGTGGCCCTATATGTGCTGGTCGATCGTCTAGAAGAAGCTCAAAAGAGCAGCAAGAATTTAAGGATGTTTTCGAGGTGTTGGACACATCGAACACAATGAGCAATTGTTACTCGTCCCAAGAGAATGCAAAGTCGAAGCTTACTGAAGCTGAGATGGCGTTCGTTCGGCAAAAGTTCATTGATGCTAAACGTCTCTCTACTGATGAGAAGTTACAGAATTCAGAAGAATTCCTTGATGCGCTTGAGGTACTAGATTCCAATAAGGATCTCCTGCTGAAGTATTTTCAGCAACCCGATTCATTAATCACGAATCGGGCTAATGGTTTAGAAGGTGCTGTTTCACACTCTAATTGCGGCTTCCAAGCAGCTAAAGGATCAGCAGAAAATCAGAAGTATGTCAACAATGACCGTGGTCTGAAATCGAAGAGAGAAACTCTGTGGAAGAACAACGTCAAATCTCCACAAAAGCATTGCATTGATAGTTCTAGTCACTCTGACAGTGACCATGGTAGCCATTATACTGATACGTCTTCAAATATTCAATTAGAAGGAAAACAGAAGTTGGCTAATATCCCTACACGAATTGTTATACTGAAACCCAACCTTGGGAAAATGCAGAGTGATACTAACCTTGTTTCTTCACCTTGTTCTTCGGGTGTTTTACATTCAGATTGCACGAAGCACACAGAATCCCAGAATATGAAAAACATGGACGCAGAACTTCCAGGGAAGAAAAACTTCCACAGTGTTGCGGGATTAACAAGAAAGTCTGGGGGATCCACACTATATAAGGAATTTAATAGGCCGGTAAGTAGTCTATATACTCACTCAATGACTCTTTCTTCCTTGGGGTTTCAAGGACCTTCTGGTGGCGAGAGTTCCTACAGATTGTCCGGGAATGAATTTGTGGATGAATTAGAGGTGGAAGCAGTGAGTTTGAGGAGTTCTTTTAACTTGAATAGTCAATGCATGCCTTCACCCTCTCGTTGTAAGGAATCATCTGTGAGTAAGGAGGCCAAGAGGAGACTGTCAGAGAGGTGGAAAATTGCTCACAACTCGAGAGATAAGGGGGCAGTTAGTAGGGGTAGCACACTGGCTGAAATGCTAGCAGTTCCTGATAAGGGGGTCATGCCTGCACGTGTAAATGCAAGGAGCAAAGAGCACAAATGTACTAAAAAATTTCCTACGGATAATGCACCTGCTGGGTGGGTTGAACCTTTGGGCATAAGTAGTAGGGATGGATGGAAGGATGCATCTATTGCAAAACTATCTAGGCAGAGATCTCTTCCTTCTTCAGCAACAGGCTTAGGAAATTTTAAACCAAGACACATACCAGATAATTTTTGCAATGACAGATATATGACACCAAAAGAGGCATTGAAGCGTGAAAGAAACAAGGCTGTGAAATGTAATTCTGATAAGAGGGACAAAAACTCAAGATCCAGGAACAAGAAATCTCATTTTGCAGTCTGCACTGACCTGGAAAGTATTGACACTTTACTTGTTCATTCAGATCAGAATCAAGTGAAGGCTAACTTGCTAGAAAATGATCCATCTGAAAAGAGTCGTGTGGTTCTTGAAACCATGTCTTTTAGTGTCCAAGATAACTATCCAGGTCCTCAAAATGTGATTGATGTGAGACATGAGAAAAGAACCATGGATTCAGAACCTGCTGATGAGTTGCTTCCAGAATTACCCACTACAACAGCAAAATGCGACTCTTGTTCTTGCGACCAGAATACTTCAATGGTGGAGGTGTGTTTCTATTTTCTCTGGTTGGTCATAAACGCTTCTGATATAAATAATTATAGCTGTAAAAAATAAAAATAAATGGCAAACTTAGGCAACATCCATGATTTGCATACTCGGCCATGTTTATAAACTGCCTGCTCACCTCAAAACAAGAAGAGGAAGTGGGCATAAAGGAACTGTTGTCAGCTCATCGGAACTGCTTTGAAGCAGATGCGATTGTAAATCTCTTGGGTGTTATGTTTCTCAAGTAGCAGTCAGAGTATTTATAAATAAAAATAATATAAGACTTACTTACCACAGAAGTCTTTTACAAGTAATTAGCTTGATAGTCAGCCCCTCCTTATTTTAGAATGAGTTTCTTACCTGAAAGTGCATCTGGTTAAGCACCAGTGTCTTCTTTTTCTTCAGTCACCAATTTTATATGACATTCCAGGAACCATCAGTTGGGCTATCTCAGGACAGTTCAGTCCCCTTTCAGGACCCTCTAGATGGAATCAAATACCCTGCAAGGTCCAACGAGACAGAGCAGCCAAGTCCAGTATCAGTTCTGGAACCTCCTTTCACAGATAATCTGTCATCTTGTTCTGAATGTTTTGAAACTCTTACAGCTGACCTTCATGGTAACTTCAATTTATATTGATTTATCGTTTAAGCCTAGGAACCCGATAAATGATCTTGAAAATAAATATTGCAAATTTTGTGCAAGTAGGTTGTCTATTTAGTTGAGCAAAAAGTTGGTACGGGAATAAATTATAATGCCTCAAATTCTTCAATGCTTTGGCTAGACATTGTAAGTTTTTTTTAGTATTTAATAAAAGTAAAGTATATGTAACATTGCAAAAGAAAATAGTCTTTTCAAAGGAATCTTAGACGCTGGTGGCTCCACTTTCAACAGTACACATTTCTCTTTGTTGTAAAACTGAATGTACTGAACAAAAATAAAAGATAGCATCACCACCAAATTCAGAATTATGTCGAGTTCAAAGTCCGGTGGATGAGTATGCGATATTTAGCAGTCAAATGTTTTGAATGAGAGCCATGTGGGGGATAGGGAAAGGAAAATTGATCTGATCTGAACCCTGTATGATATACTGATAATGGTAGACTTTTCTTAAATTAGTTCTACAGATTCTTCGACCATTATATGCCTAACCTTTCATTTTTTGATCCTCTGTTTTGTTGGTAGGGCTTCGAATGCAGCTTCAGTTACTCAAGTTAGAGTCAGAAGTCTCTGCTGAGGGATCCATGCTAATCTCCAGTTATGACGATGTCGGTGAAGAATCAATTGGGTTTGCAGATGACAAGGGACTGCTTAGGGACAAAGAAAGCCTGGAATTATCCTATATCTTTGATGTCTTAATTGTCTCTGGTCTTGACAATGCTGACCCTGATAACATCACGGCAACATGGAGCTCTCCTGACTTCCCTATTAATCCCTTGGTATTTGATGAGCTTGAAAATAAGCAAAATGATCCGTCTGCCAGGCCAAGATCAGAAAGGAAGCTACTATTTGATCGTATAAACTACGGAATCCTGGAGATTTATCAACCATTCACTGACTCACACCCTTGGGTGAGTCCTACAACAATACAGGTTGATCCTAAGTGGATTAGAGGCAGTCTCCGAGACGGTCTATGTAAGTTGATATCTAGCCAAGAGACGAAATTGCTCAACGAGTCAATAGAGAATTTGCTGGTTAGGGAATCTCAATGGCTGAATTTGGGGGATGAGATCGATGTAATAGGTAGGGAAATAGAGAAATTGTTGATAGATGAGCTTGTAGAAGAAGTAGTAGAAGTGTAGTGTAGAGGTTTTGAACATAAACTAATTTTCAGTCTCGGCATATTGTAAATGATGTAATGTTCATTTTGTGATAGGCTGAATAAAATTGAATAAAACACAGATGACAAAGCTTGAATTCTGGTTTGTACGTTAGGGAACGAAATAGACAATCATAAGGATACCGATACTTGGCATCTTAATTTTGCTGCTTGCATGAAATCGTCATGGAGTTTGAGCTTGATCAGCCTTGAAGTGGCACCTCTGAATTCTGATAGACCGGATTCTTTAGACCTTGGTATGGTTAAATATAATGACCTGACCACTATAGTCAGAAAGTGAGAATTAGGTGTGCTCATGGTTCAGTTCGATCGAGGATGAAAAATTCAACCGAAACTTCGGTTCGGCAATAAAACCTAACCGGATCGTGAATGCTAAAAGAACCGAATCGAATCGTACAGTGAGTTTCGGTTCAATTATTCGGTTCGGTATTATTATTTAAAATAATTTTTAAATGATTTTATTGAAAAAATAAATATAAAATGAAAGTTTTGCTTCAGTTCGGTTATATAAGAAATTATATATAAAAAATAAAAAAATATAAACTTAATGTTCGGTTCGGTTTGAAAACCATTAAAATCTGAATCGAACCGAAACTTCAATTCAGAGATTTTCCCGAACCGAACCGAACACACATAAAAAACCGACCAAACCTACCATTTTCGGTTCGGTTTGGCCGGTTCGGTTTAGTTTTGAACACCCCTAGTGACAATCCACAATATCGATGTACGCGTGGTATGCACAATTAGGGGTGTGTAAAAAGCCAGCTAAATTGATCAAACTGAATCAGGCTGAATAAAAAATGATTGAGTTTGGTCGGTTTTTTTAGCTAATTGTGATTGTTTCGGTCTTAGGTTTAAAAAAAATTAAATTTTCGGTTCAGTCTAAAACTTTCTATATTTTAGATCGAACTGACAGATCGATCATTTATTCTCCCACACACACATCATATTTATTTTCACATTTCTCTCATTCTTATTTCCTTGTATTTTTCTCCTTTGGCATTTCTCTCATATCTCTTTGATGTTTAGTTCACATGTAGTGGTTTAAATTGTGAGTTTTTATTGTAATGCATGAAAAACTTAATTTTTTTTTAGAAAAGTGTATGATTAAATTTAGGGAAAATTATATGTATGGTCACTATCAATGTTTAGGAGTAATGAGAGGGCGTCTAAGAATAGAGTATCCGTTGCTTGGGGTTGTGTGAGAGGTCGCATTTCGTCAGGCTTCTTAGGTTTGGGAATCCAAGATCGGTACATAGGAGAGAATTTGAAAGTCCCATCCACTAAGAGGGGAATTCGCTCCGCGAGTTCTTTTTTAGAGATTAGGGTATAGTTTGGACTAAGTTTTAATTTCATCACTATAGTTTCATTTTTCTCAATTACATCATCAAAGTTTGTAAGATTTTTCAATCTCATCACTCCATCCACATTCCGTTAAAAATTTAACGGTTTATTGATGTGGCACACACGTTTTTTTACACGTCTACGCGTCAACAAAGTTGTTGCACATTGCATATTTGTTTAAAATTTATGTATTAAATTCTTTCCCCTTATTATTTTTAGAAATTACAAAGTGATCCCGTGTTTTGTTTTCTTTCCTTTAAGTTTTTTAAAATTTCAAAATAAACCCATTGTCCTTTTCCCCTCTTAAATATTTTAAAATTTATAAAAAAAGTCTCCGCTTCTTCCTTTTCTTCCCTTAAATTATTTAAAATTTATAAAATATACCCCATGTCTTTCTTTCCCCCCTTAAATGATTTAGAATTTATAAAATATATCCCGTTTCTCCCTTTTCCCCCTTAACATTTTAAAACTTTATAAAATATACCTCGTATCTTTCTTTCCCCTTTACAGTTTTCAATATTTACAAAATAATATCGCATGGAATGAAAACATGGAAAACATTACAGTTTGTCTGTTCCTCCTCTTTTTCTCACATATTCTCTCTCACTTTCTCATTTTCAGATTATTCAGAATTTTCTATTCTCCATTTTAGCAGGTTCAACGACAAATAGAAGATCAATTTTACTTGAAGATTGTGAAAGCTACTCAAGGCAGTAAGTGGTTCTCCTTGGGATCACATATAAAAATATATTTTGGTTATTCTTTGGGAAAATAGACAGATTTTATGGGTTGGATATGAGAGAGACATATTTTATCTTTATTGATAGAAAGTAGACATATTTTATCTTTGACAAAATAGATAGGTTTTATCATAGTGTTATGGTGCTTTGATGATATATAACTTTTAGCAATTGTAAGCATATAACACTAGTATTTTTTCACTAGTTATTTTATCCTAAATATAAACTAAACAATTATTTTTCAGAAAATTTTAACAATTTAAAACTATATGAAAATCCAAATTAAGAAGAATAAATAAAAAAAGAAATAAAATGATTAAGTAGAAGAAGAGAGGAAAGTAAAAAATACATCTTGTTACCTTGTAGGAGATGATTAAGTAGGAGAAAGAGAAATGGAAAAATTAAAGAATGAGGAGAAGAAAAAATACATCTTGTTATCTTATGGGTTTTTCTTTGAAACTCAAAAAATTATGGGGAAGAATATTGAATAAAATAAAAATTATATTATACCACAACTTTGCTCACGTAGCGCACACTTTTAAAAAAAGTGTTTGCCACGTCAGCAAACCGATAAGTTTTTAACGGAATGTAGATGGAGTAATGAGATTAAAACATCTTACAAATTTTGATGATGTAATTGAGAAAAATGAAATTACAGTAATGAAATTGAAACTTGATCAAAACTATAGTGACCATATATATAATTTTCTTTTAACTTTATTGATGGACCTCTTGAAACTATACTGACCATACACCAGGCCCAGTCCGGGTTGAGCTATATGTTTTGAATACAAGACCCGTGATGGCCCGAGCCTAGCCCGCAGGCCTTAACCGGTCCTGTACTGTACATTACGGGCCGATCCCGGATTATAACGGGCTGGTTCACCCAGTTTCACAGGTCAAATCGACCCTCTTGCCACCTCTAGTATTCACTATGACAAGGCCGTGATTTTGATCCAGTTAAGTTTTTTATACTAAATACTTGACTTAACCAATCATGCATACTCCTATGCATAATCCTCTTATGCTATGTTTTTGTTTATTGATTTTTTCAAAATTACAATTACAGATGAATTTGAGAAGTTTGAACAAATAACTTGTTTGTGTTAGCCCTATATTTTTATGAGATAACTTTTGATGATAACAAAATATTAACGTTGCTAATAAATCTAATCAAGTTTGCAGAGACTATTGAAAAAATTATCACAAGGCATTCTAATTGAAGATCATTAAAATATTTATTTTCATAGGAGCTCATAAATCATGAAGATTGAAGATCATGAAAATATCTACTTTCATATAATTTTTATTAGGAGCTTACTCATTTTATTTAGGGATAACTATCCTTAAATGAAGTCTACATCCATAAAAAGCTTAAACACCAAAAATCATATCTCTCTTGCATAATAGAAAAAATACATGAGATGGAGATGATGACAAAGCGCAAACAAAGTAAGTTTCAATTTCAAGTAGATAAAGAGAGATGAAGCTTATCTAAATAGTTTTTGACCATATTGTGTTATTTTGGGTACGAGTTTTCCTTACATTTTTGGTCAATGATTTTTTATCATTCTTATTAAGGATGGAGTGTCATTTCCTTTGTCTATATTCAAAATTTGAAATTTTTCCTACTAAACCCTAATCTCCATCTCCTCTATAAATACACCCCATTTCTATTCACAAAAAAAAAATTTCATAGCCAAGTGACTTGCTTTTAAAACTTTCCCAATACTCTCCTAAATCTTTCTTAATATTTTGAGTTTTATACTTGTAAATTTCTTGAATGAGCAATTTTTTTTTGTGAACTTAGATCGGAGATTCTATTATTTGGAGATAGTTATTCTAAGTGGTCATTTAATCTCAAAATACATAGACTTGTGAGGTTTAGTTGGCACCCATAAAGCCAATTGGGTTTGATCCTCACCCTTAAGAAGATCGTGGGATTAAAAATCTCCAAGGGGTTCTTGGAGCGTGGACGTAAGGATAGAATTTTCTGAACCACGTAAAAATATCATGTGCCTATCTTCTTCTCCTTCTTCTCTTTTTATTTTGTGCTACTTATTTTTCGCACTTCAATTTCTCGCACTTAATTTTCATAATTTAACTTCCGCACTTTAAGTTTTCATAATTATTTTATTTGCTTGCTTTATATTTTCACATTTATATTATCGCAAGCATTATTTACTTTAACACTTTCATCCATTACTTATTTATCTTTTCAAGAGTTACACTCGTGAAATATTGAAGTTCATTCTTGAACATTCATTTTCCACTTGAGTGCAAAATTTTTTTATTTGAACACGATCACCCGATTCACCCCCCCTGGGTTGCCATATCGATCCTACAATTGGTATCAGAGCTTGATACTCTATAGATAAGACTGAATCGTTTTGAGTTATGACATCCATGAGTGGTTCTTTCATTGAAGGTTAATCTACTATTAGACCTTCATTTTTCAATGGTAATGGTTAATCTACTTATTGAAAAACGAGAATGATGATTTATATTCAATCGATTGACTATGATTTATGAGATGTTGTTGAAAATGGTGCTCACATTCTATTCAAAACTGTGGATGATAAAAATATTACCAAATCAAGTAGTGAATGGAATGATGATGATAAAAAGAAAATTTCTTTAAATGCTAAGGCTATGAATGTTTTGTTTAGTGCTCTTAATAAAAATGAATTTAATAGAATGTCTATGTGTGAATCTGTTAAATTTATATGACACATGTTAGAAGTCACACACGAAGGTACAAATCAAGTTAAATAATCTAAAATTAGCATGCTTGTTCATAGTTATGAATAATTTAAAATGAAGTATGACAAATCCGTACTTGATATGTTTACTCATTTCACCGAAATTATTAATGGCTTGAAATTTCTTGGTAAGACTTATTCTAATGTTGAAATGGTGAGAAAAATTCTTAGGTGTCTACTAAAGAATTGGGTGACCAAGGTGACCGCCATCCATGAAGCCAAAGATCACAACTCACTTCCTCTTGAAAAACTTATTGGCTCATTGATGACGCATGAAATGAGGTTAAATGAAAATGACGAAGAAGATACATCAAAGAAGAAGAGCATTGAACTAAAATCAATACTTGAACAATATGATAATGAGAATGATGACTATGATGAGGAATATGACATAGCGCTACTCATTATGCGATTCAAGTAATTCCTAAATAAAAAGGAAAAATGCTTCAAGAAAAGATAATAAGAAGATACCTCGTGACACACTCAGGCGCTATGAGTGTAAAAAGCCCGGACACATAAAAGCCGATTGTCCAAATCTAAGTAATGCACCAAAGAAGTTCAAAAGAAGAGCATTCAAGGCAACTTGGGATGAGACTGATGATAGCGACCTTGAAGGCGAAGAAGAAGAAGTTGCAAACATGTGTTTCATGGCACTAGAAGATGAGGTAAGTTCTTCTAAGTTAACTTTAAATGATAAACCTAGTTATGAAGAACTTGAAAATTCTTTTGAAGAGTTTTATAGTGAGTTTGAAAAACTTCGCTTAAAGAACAAAATTATGAAAAATGATTTTTCAAAACTTCAAAAGGAAAATGAGTCTTTCAAAATGAGAATTTAAAAATCAAAGCAACCTTACATGTTTTGCATTGAGACCTTGTTCAAAGCCAAAATAAAGAAAAAAGATTTAAATTCAACCATTTTTAAATGTACAAATGGAAGAAACAATCTTGACAAACTTTTTGATAAACAAAGGAATACTTCCAATAAAAGGGGATTATGATATCAACCTTTTATAAATAAAAAATATCACAAAAGTATTTTTATCAAACCTACACAATATCCTCCTATCATTTGTCACAATTGTGGGGTTTAAGGTCACAAAATTTATTCATGCTTTCATAAAACGAAAGCTAGTTTCTATGAAAGAAATGAATGGATTCTCTACAACACTAACCCTTAAGGACCTAAAAAGATTTGGGTACCAAAAATCAACTTTTAAGTTTTTATGTTATAGGTACCATTGAAGATGAAAGATAAGTGGTATCCTGATAGTGGATGCTCGAGACATATGACCGGTGATGAATTAAAACTTACTCAAATTTGTCGAAAGAAAGGACATGTCACATTTGAAGATGATTAGAAAGGCAAAATAATTGGTATTGGCTCCGTAAGTAATGACTCTTCTCATGCTACAGATAAAATTCTACTTATAGATGGTCTAAAACATAATTTACTTAGCATAAGTCAACTTTGTGATAAAAACTATAGAGTAATTTTTGAAAAGGATTTTTGTCTAATTATAGATAAAGTGTTAAATAAAATTTTATTTGTTGGACAAAGGGACCAAAATGTCTACACTCTTAATCGAAGTTGTAACACCCCAATACTAAAAATCCCTTATTGATTATAATTTAGGAAGTGCTATCCTCTTTAACGTTAATTAATCATTTAATATGAAAGATATAGCTTTATTTAAAACATAACTTTATCAATCCTTTATTTAAATTTATAAGTATTGAATTCAAAGTACTTAAATAATAATAAAAATTTACAACGGAAACTTAGTCAAATAACAACCAATAATTTAAGCTAAATCATCAAAATAATAATAATTAATCATGAAGTAATTGTTTGAAATCTTTATTCAAACTATTCTACTGAGTCCAATTCGCCCGCAAGGTATCGTCTCACAATTACTCCTCACCTAAAAATATTTAGAAACCACGGAATAAGCTAAAACCTAGTAAGTAAAATCTTACACGTACTTAGCAAACACATGCGCATTTAATTCCATTTTAAAAACTTTTGCGTTTGACATACACTTAATAATCATTTTATCACTTTATTTCCTTTGCTTTCATTAATTACGTTTCAATACATTTTTTCCATGCAAACTTGTGACGTTTCTTTCTTTACTATTTCCATTGCATTCATTTCTTTCCTTTATTCGCCAGCTCACTTGTGTAATGTTTAGCCAATCAGAGGCAGTGTGCAATTATTACGGAACTGTTTGATTACCGGGTCCTGGTAGTATCATTCATTCACATTATATCGTTGGACAAGCCAAACGATCATCCATTCACATTATATCATTGGACAAGCCAAACGATCATCCATTCACATTAACCATTAACTGTTGTCGGGTCCGCCGGACTCCCGCGTCCCATTTCCCAGCCACGTCTTTCATGACATAAACACACACCAGATGTTTAAACTTTTAATTAATTGATTATATTCATACTACAAACTTTCATGTATATGTATGAACATATTTACAATCATTAATATTACAATACAATTACATCACATATAACATACATACAAATATAATTAAACATAATATCAAACGACATCACAATGATAAATCAATACAACATCGAAGTTACAAATATTAAAGTATGCATAAAATTCTACTTACTTGGCGTCCTTAGTAAAACTAAATGTCTAGAGAATGTTTTGAGGAGTCAACGCTCAAAGTGCCAAAACTATTAAATTTACACATTAAGATGTTTTATCAATTTCACATAGTCATTGAAAACATAAAACAAAATCAATTGTTTATGACATAGATGGTAGAGTGAAAAACTAAGTCACTGCTCAAGAATAAAACCCAAATATTTATATACTTTATAAGCACGGTACAAATCCAAACTCCAATAGCTTTATAAATTCATGATACTTCTTATTTACTTGTTCTAGTTATAAAACATAGAACACAACTTATACTAGGGCTTTCTAAAAATTATAAAATTCATATAGTATGATCTTAAAAACGCTAGGGTTTCACAAATTAAATTTCATGAAATTTCAAGGTCATTTAGGTGTCAAAACATGGAAACAAATTCATTTCCTAAAACTGTTTCCTCTGAACAAAATAGAAACTTTAAAAAATCATATAAAATCGTATACTTTGATTTATGACCTAAACTTTATATATGATATATTTCAACATGTTGAAAAGCTACCATAAAAATTTAAGACTCAAATTCCATCGTTTGGTATATGAAACATGAAGTCGATTCATAGTGTGCAGAAAAATCCGAAATCCAGTTTTCATTAAAAATCATATTTTTTTTAATGAAAAACGATTCTCCCTTATTGAAATTGATTCAAGAGACTTATATGATTGAAGAGACTTATATGAGTAATAAAAGAGTGTTAAAACTCATTATTATTCAGATCTAAATTAAAACATGTGAATCTAAACTTAAACATTTAAAAACGTTGAATACATTGAAATAAAAAAAGTTATGAATTACAAACCTTTGTCCTTGCTTATAAGATAAAATTCTACCAATAAATCTTTTTACGTCCTCACAACAAGGTAAACACCAAGAGGTAGAAATAGACCTTGAATTTCTACAATTCAATTTTGCTTTGAGAAAGAGGGGTTCGCTATGGGAGGGCTGCGTGAGAGAGAGGGTTGGAGATTGAGAGGGCTGCGTTAGAGATAGAGAGTATATAATAACTAGGTTAGGACTACACTAAGTGTATAAGCACATATGTATGAGTAAACAAGGGAAAGGAGGGGAGATCGTTCAAGAAGAAAAAGAGTAATAATAAATAGTGCTAGGGTTTTTTCTTAAGGTGTAAGTAATATAGGTGTGAGTGAGCTTAGAAAAATACAAATAAATCTAATCTTAGTAAGTCAACAATTTTGATAACTAATATCAATTATATTAAAATTATACTAGGCACATAATGAGTCGTTAGATCACCTCGAATTATTTTTCTGCAAGACATTTAATTAATTCAATCCAAACATTAAGTCAAATAATCATAGGATAATTAAGAGAAAAAATTAACAATTAAACACATAATTTATTGAAAAATTAGTTGGGGTGTTACATAAGTGATTTCCAAAATTATAATGAAAAATATTTTTTAGTTTTGACAATGATAGTTGGCTATGACATAGAAGACTTGGGCATGTTAGAATGAATTTATGTTCAAAACTATAAAAAATATTTAGTAAAAGGTCTTCCAAAAATAAATTTTGTGAAAGATAAAATTTGTGATGCATGCCAAATGAGAAAATAAGTTAAGAGCTCTTTTAAATCAAAACATATGGTGTCAATCACTAGACCATTGTAATTACTACACATGAACCTATTTGGCCCTTAAAAATTGTAAGTCTTGGAGGTAAAAACTATGCATTTGTCATAGTTGATGATTTTTCAAGATATACTTGGGTTTTATTTTTAAAAAATAAGGATGAAACTTTTAAAGCACTTCAAAAATTAAAAGTGATCATGGTGGAGAAAATGAAAATAGAAACTTTGAAACTTTTTACAATGAAAATGGTTTTTTTACATGAGTTTTCTACTCCTAGAACTCCACAACAAAATGGTGTTCTTGAGAGAAAAAATCGGTCCCTACAAGAAATAGCAAGAACAATGATAAATTAGAATGTCTTACCTACATTTTTTTGGGCCGAAGCCGTTAATACATCTTGCTACATTATGAATCATGTTTTACTTAGACCTATTTTAAACAAAATCCCTTCTGAACTTTGGAAAACAAAATTCCTAATATTAGTTATTTTAAAGTTTTTGGGTGTAAATGTTTTATTTTAAATTATAAGGACAACCTTAGTAAGTTCGATTCTAAAATTAACTTAAGAATCTTTTTATGATATTCCACATCTAGCAAAGCATATAGAGTTTATAATAGAAGAACATTAGTTATGAAATAATCCATGCATGTTGTCTTTGATGAATCTATTCCCTCTAACATCTTTTATGATCAAGATGATGAAATTATAAGAAAGGTAGAAGACATTAATATCAATACTAATGAAGGATCAAATCACTCTCCCCAAGAAAATGTCAAAGTACAAGATTGCAACCAACTTCCAAAAGAATGGAAGTTTATAAAAGATCATCCAAAGGAGCTCTTAGTGGGAGATATATCAAAAGGGGTAGAGACCCACTCTACGCTTCATAGTATTGGTAACGTTGCTTTTATTTCTCAACTTGAGCCTAAATCTTTTATAGAGGCCGAAAAAAATGAATATTGGATAGTTGCTATGCAAGAAGAACTTAATCAATTTGAAAGAAATAATGTATGAGAATTTGTGCTAGACCCTCTAAGCACTCAGTAATTGGTACTAAGTGGGTGTTTAGAAATAAAGTAGATGAAAATGATATTGTTACTAGAAATAAAGTTAGATTAGTGGCGCAAGGATATAATCAAGAAGAATGTATAGATTATGATGAAACTTTCACTCCCGTTGCTAGACTTGAGTCAATAAGAATGCTATTGGCCTTTGCATGTTTCAAAGATTTTATTTTATATAAAATGGATGTCAAGAGTGCCTTTTTAAATGGATACATTATGGAGGAAATTTATGTAGAACAACCTCCCGATTTTCAAAGTTTGAATTTTTTAAATCATGTGTATAAACTTAGAAAGGCTTTCTATGGACTAAAACAAGCTCCTAGAGCTTGGTATGGAAGGCTAAGTAAATTTCGTATTGATGATGGATTTAACATGGGTAAAATAGATAACACCCTCTTCATAAAATCAAAAGGAAATGATATCTTAATTGTCCAAATATATGTAAATGATATAATTTTTGGTGCCACTAACGAATCTTTGTGAAAGAATTTTGTAAGCTTTATGAGTAAGGAGTTTGAAATGAGCATGGTGGGAGAATTGAACTTCTTCCTTGGACTGTAAATTAAGCAAATGAAGGATGCGATCTTTATAAACCAAGAAAAATACACCAAAGATTTGCTCAAGAAGTTTGGTATGGAAAATGTGAAGGCTAGTAATACTCTTATGAGTACCACGACAAAGCTAGACAAATATGAGAAATATATAAAGATGTCGATATAAATAAATATCGAGGCATGGTTGGATCTCTACTTTACTTAACTACTAGTAGACCCGATATCATGTTTAGTGTATGTTTATGTGCTCGTTTTCAAACTTGTCCCAAAGAATCACATTTACAAGTTATTAAAAGAATTTTTAAATGTTTACTTGGAACAACTAAATTTGGCCTTTGGTATCTAAAATGTGATAATCTTGATTTAATTGGGTATTCTGATTCAGATTTTGCTGGGAGCTTAACCGATAAAAAATACGAGTGGTATATGTCAATTTTTAGGACACTCACTTGTTTCTTGGTTTAGCAAAAAACAAAATTCAGTAGCATTATCAACCGCTGAAGCTGAATATATTTCTACCGGTTGTGCTGAAATTTTGTGAATGAAGCAAACTCTAAAAGATTTTGGTTTAGTTTTCAATGTTCCTATTAGATGTGATAATACTAGTACAATTAATGTATCCAAAATCCTATTTTACATTCTCGTACTAAGCATATAGATCTTAGACATTATTTTTTTCGAGATCATGTGTAAAAAGAGGATATTTCACTAGACTTTGTAAACACTACAAATCAACTTGTGGATATTTCACAAAACCATTAAATGTTGAAAGTTTTTGTAAAAATAGGCTTGCTTTGAGAATTTTAGATATTAGTTAAATATTTTTTTTCTACTTATCATGTCAAGATAAAAATATTTTTCCTCATTATTATTAGTTAATTCTTTTTATGATAACAAAGGGGGAGAAAATAGAATATGCTTAAGAGTTATGTTTTTATCTTGATGGATAAGCATATATTTAGGGGGAGTAAATTAATTATTTTGATTAAATATATTTTTTGTCTCAGTGGTTTGTCATTATAAAAAAGGGAAGATTGTTAGCCCTATATTTTTATGAGATAACTTTTGATGATAACAAAACATTGACGTTGCTAATAAATCTAATTAAGTTTGCAGAGGCTATTGATAAAATTACCACAAGACATTCCGATTGAAGATCATGACAATATTTATTTTCATAGGAGCTCATAAAGCATGAAGATCGTGAAGATATCTACTTTCATGTAATTTTTATTAGGAGCTTACTCATTTTATTTGCCTTTACTAAAGCTCAATTTATTTAGGGATAACTATCCTTAAATTAAATCTTCATCCATAAAAAGCTTAAACACCAAAAATCATATCTCTCTTGCACAATAGACAAAATACATGAGATGAAGATAATGACAAAGCACAAACAAAGTAAGTTTCAATTTCAAGTAGATAAAGAGAGATGAAGCTTACCCAAATAGTTTTTGACCATATTGTGTGGTAGAAGTTTTCCTTGCCTTTTTTATGGGTTTTTTGTCCTTCTTATTAAGGATGGAGTGTCCTTTGCTTTGTCTATATTCAAAATTTGAAAATTTCTCTCCTAAACCTTAACCTCTATCTCCTCTATAAATACACAACATTTATATTCACAAAACAAAAATTCATAGCTAAGAGACTTGTTCTTAAAACTCTCATAAATCTCTCTCAATATTTTGAGCTTTATACTTGCAAATTTCTTGAGTGAGCAAGATTTTTTTGTGAGCTTAGATTGAAGATTCTACTCTTTTGAGAGAGTTATTCTAAATGGTCACTTAATCTTGAAACACATAACTTTGTGAGCTTTAGTTGGCACCCATAAAGCCAGTTGAGATTGTAAGGTTTGGTCTTCATCCTTAAGAAAATCGTGGGATTAAAAATCTCTAAGGGGGCCTTGGAATTTGGACGTAGGGATAGTATTTCTCGAATCACGTAAAAATATCGTGTGCTTATCTTTTTCTCCTTCTTCTCTTTTTATTTTGTGCTATTTATTTTCCATCTTCAATTTCTTGCACTTAATTTTCATAATTTAATTTCCGCACTTTAAGTTTTCATAATTATTTTATTTGCTTGTTTTATATTTTCGCATTTATATTCTCGCAAGCATTATTTACTTCAACACTTTTATCTATTACTCATTTATCTTTTCAAGAGTTAAATTCGTGGAACATTGAAGTTCATTCTTGAATATTCATTTTTTATTTGAGTGCAAATTTTTTTTAATTTGAACACGATAATCCAATTCGCCCCCCTCTTGGTTGTCATATCGATCCTACAGTTTGTGTTCGTAGAGACAGTTTGCTATAAGTAATTTAGAGTTATTAGTGATTCTAATTTACTTTTTAAAGAGGCAATTGATATACCTAGGAATTTACTTAAAAATAAATCAATCTAGGCTTACCACAATCTTAAGGTGACAATGGATTGTCCTGAGTTAACTTTTACAGATTTATCACGAAATTATATGTATACCAAACATAATTATCTTAGATTGCTGTCAATTATTCTATGAATGATCATGTACAATAAATATATCAATCATGTCTTGCAATTGATTTAATTACCATAAATTAAATTACGATGATCATTCTAGATTTCATATACCAAACAATTATTCACTAATCCAATAAACTAAGGTCATCTCATTTTACCCACGATAAATCAAATTTGGCTAAACTAAACGACAGTCGTTTTAAATTAGCTGGCAAAATCTTATTGTATAACATTTCTAGGGTAGTTTATGGGTAAGTCAAGAATCTTGGTGATATTTCCTTCCTTCATGTGAGTTTTAATTCTCAAATAAGAATAAAAAAATTAAATAAAAATAAATGAAAGCATAAAGAGATCTGAATAATTTCACAAGTCATGAAGTTAACAACCTTTCATCTAACAGTAATGACTAATTGAAAGTTTTATTTATTTATTCAATCTCTGTAATCTGTATAACATCAACATGAGATTATAATTTCAACTGTAGCGATGATAGCAAGTGCTGAGTATTACACTAATGCAAAGGTGGTGGCGGTGCCCAGACCCGCTGCCAAAGAGGAGGTGGCGGTGGAGGGTCAGATGTCCTGCGACTAGGCCCAGATGGAGGAACAGGGCCCTTTGGAAGGACCCCAAAATTCAACACATTGTTGCTCAATGAAGCCGCCCCTGTTGCCTGATTCTCACCCAAGATAGGTATATCTCTAGCATTTGATGGGTACGTGGCAAAATCAAAAGCAAAGAGCAGAGCAAAGGCTACCCATAATAATTTCTGATTGGACACTGCCATTTTCATCGATGGAGATCCTACTCTCTAACTATGCTGCCTTTAAATAAGATTTTTGAGAATTCTTAGTTTGGAAATTATTTGATTTCCATTTATGAATATTTTGCTGTATTTGACTGAAAAAGGCGAATTACCTTTTTATTTGGTAGTTGTCTTCAATTTCGTTTTTTCCATGTTATCTTTGATCATTTTTGTGATTTTCTGATATATACATTTGGTATTATAGATCTGTATATTACCAAATGTACACCGAAAACGTTGCTGAAATAAAGTCTTATCTTTAATCCAGTAAAAGAAAAATTACCATATCTTACATATACTTTTTTTATGTAATTTTCTGATCATTATTAATAGATGTTGTCAAATGTGTGTGTTTACACGTTACATATAATTATAACATGGACCCAAAATCTCATGTCATATCTTAAATATAATTTTAGAAACCGGTTGTAATAATATGATGTTCATTGCTATTATAAGTTGTCAGTGTATGTATTTTCATGTTATGCTAATTAATTATACTAACAAATAAGGATAAAATACTTGCCAATTAGACATGGACCCAAAAGCTCATGTCGTATCTTAAATATAGTTTTGGAAACGTTTATTATTTGTAATAATATGATGTTAATTGTTACTAAAAGTTGTCGATACATGTGTTTTCACGTTATGCATAATAAATATGCTAACAAATAATGTCAAAATAGATGTCAATTATGACATGGACCTCAAATCTCATGCGTTATCTTAAATATATTTTTTGAAACGTTTTGTTATAATTTGATGTTCATTTCTATTATGAGTTGTCTGTTTTTTTTTACGCGCAATTAAATGTGATAATAAATAAGGACAAAATATATGTCAATTATAACATAGACATGAATCTTATGTCATATCTTAAATATACTTTTAAAAACTTATTGTATAATCTGATATTTATTATTACTCTGAGTTGTCAATGCACGCATTTTCACGCTACGCCTATGCTAACAAATAAGGATAAAATAGATGTCAATTATGATTTTACACTATGCATAATTAATATGCTAACAAATAAGGATAAAATAGATGTCAATTATGATATGAACGTGGAATTTCATGTCACTACACTGTCAAATCATAATGTTCAGTATTATTATGATAGGAAAATTCTAAGGTATAGCTTCAGTACGGTACAATGATTGTTTTTATGTATATTTGAACATAAAATCTGTAAATCTGTATATGGTTTACATTTGAATGAACATAAACATCTTCTGAATTATATAGGTTGGGTCGTCGCAAAAACATATGATTAGAGTTTGTCTCTAACTCAAGTCACCCATGATCTAAAGAAATATAAAAGATTGTTCATAAGAAAAGAAAGTACACACTTCATCATTATAAAACTTTTTTTTTATTTTAAGCTGAAGTAATGATCTAAAACTTGATTATTGTAGACTTACAGTAAAAATCGCGATCAAGAAGTCGAAAAAAGCTATCAATGGGGTGGTAAGTGGTAACTAACCAAGTGACCCACAGTTGAGCTTGTTATCAATATTAGCTCGTGCAAACATCTTTCATTTCACTCATTAAAATTTCATAAGATTGATAAAATGAAGAACGATTAAATGATTAAAAGAAAGAAGCATCGTCCAATATCCATGAAATGGTTTCAATAATTCTTTTATTCAATAACAATCAATGATATAAATATATCAACTTTGGCCCCTTCATACAAAGAGATTAATTATTCACATCCATGGTACTTACATGTACTGAACATAATATAATATAGAATAATCAAATGATGTGTCACATTATATGTTATTAAAACTTGAATTTTTAAAGTGTGATTTGAGTCGGAGGAGGTGGATCGGACGTTCTTTTGCTTGGTTCAAGTAGAAACAAGGCGGTTCGGTGGAATTCAAATATTCAAATTCATTGTTGTTGAGTGAATTAAAATATTCGTCATGCCACATATGCAAAGGAAAACTAATCAAATGTGAGTGTGAGCTAATCACTGTGGCAAAACAGAAAGAAGATGATCAGAACTGTAGAAAAGATCAAACAACTAGGTCCAGTTCGGTGGTTAAAGGAAACAAGCAAGATTCCAGGGCATATTCGAGAAATCCCACGAATGTGGTAATGATCCCGTAAATGTAGCGATGTTCTAAAAATTTAGAAAGAATCTCGTTCTTAGATTGATTTACCAATATTTTGTAAAAGCCTATAAATACAGGTCAATGTAAACGAATGTGATCAATACAAGCTAAGTAAATTTCACCAAAAGCATTATTATTTTTCTCTTCTCTCATTTTATCTTCATAAGTTTTCTAACGTAGGGGAAAAAACTTTTACATTTTGGTACTTTTATTGATAGCTGAGAGAAAAGCTCGAGAAACCCACCTCAAAACACTGAACATGCCTAGAACCCGATCTAATGCCGCCCTGAATGAGGGCAACAGAGTTGGAAATGGAGACGACCATGTTGATCGGCCAACTCCACCAGCGGAGATGCTGCGGACAATTTTGACTAGGATGTAGGAGATGGAACGACGGAATATGAAGGCACTACGCAACACGTGGTAAACTGTGCAGGACCAGATTTAAGCACTTCAGTAAGAGATGGAAAGAACACGTGCTGAAGTCAGTCATAGAATAAACAATGAGTAGCAGGAGATACGCTCAGGATAAAATGGACAAGATGCAAGACAACAGAATAATGAAAACAGTAGAAACGTGCAACGGGAGTATGGAGAAATCCAATCTTAGTACCAGAAAAAGGAGACTACGGGGGAAGCACGTCACCCCAAGACCATAACCGAAGAAGCGGTAGAAGAGATGTTGGAAAAAATGATGGAGATGAGGAAACTAGGGAGTGCAGGCAAAGCAAATCTCGAATCACTCACCCATACTCCACTAAGTCCCAAGATTGTGGCAGGGCCTGTACCCAAGAAGTTTGTGGCTCCCAAATTTAAATGGTATGAAGGAAAAACTGACCTGGTAGACCATCTCCGATGATTCAGAAAAGTGATGGCGCTACACCAACATGAAGATGAGCTCATGTGGAAGATGTTTCCTGCCAGCCTTGACAGAGCTGCTCTAAAATGGAGGACACAGAATATCTCCTGACTATTTCTGTCAAGAAGGGAGAGTCATTATTGGAATAAAACCACAATTTAAGGACGAGATGGTGAAAGTTGAGAATTGTGATGATCGAGTTACCATATTGGCCTTTAGGCGGGGACTGGATTCGAACTCACGTTTGAATATTTATCCAAAGTGAAGCCTCTGCCTATGGCAGAAACCTTTCAACGAGCATATAATTATATTACTCTAGAAGAGGAGAGGCAAAGCCTACTAAAAGTGGCTGAGCAGAAGGCAGGAGAATTGAGGAAGCATGAGCAAAATTCAAGATTCGAGACGAAGAGATCCGACAGAACGGAAATGGATGATGAGAGACATGACAACAAACGAGAAAAAATGAAGTACCAAAGGGGAGATTCAGACAAGGTACACCCTCAAGATAAAGTCTACACGCCATTGACAATCCCGGTGTACCAAATCCTTGACATGATCAAAGACAACCTTTGGCTAAAGAGGCCGGCCTCACTCACAAAAGAGCCACATTACAAAGATAAGGACAAATACTATTCTTTTCACAAAATTAGCGGGAATTACACTAGGGGCTGCTTCCAACTCAAAGACTATATCGATGAGCTAATTAAATAAAAGTATCTCCGTTAGTTTGTGAAAAAGGAAGAACATAAGCAGGAAGTTGAAAAAGAGAACCATGGTGATGACAAGCGTGACAATGCGAAGCAACCTCTCCGCATCGTTGATACGGTCATCGCACTGACAGAGCAAGAAAGGACCACTAGGAAAGAAAGAAAAATATATTGCAAAAAACCAACACTGGAGAAATATCTGGAAGGGTCATCAAGTAACAACAGAAATCCCCCACTAATATTCAACGACCTGGATTTGGAGCACGAAAGGTATCACAATGATGCTCTTGTCATCTCAATACAGGTTGTCAACTGTTTACTGAGGAGAGTCTTAGTCGATGATGAAAGTGCTGTGAACATTTTATATCTAACGACCTTGGAGAAAATGTCAATAGGAGAATAGAAGTTGCAAGGGACTTCGCAGCCGTTGATAGGCTTCAACAGAGCCATTATCTAGAAGGAATCCTCGTCTTCCTGGTAAATGCAGAACCCTTTAATTACATGACTGAATTCATGATCCAGAACGCCTTATCTCTATACAATGCCATTCTGGGAAGGACCTGGCTCCACAAGATAAAAGTTGTACCCTCAACTTTCTACCAAGTACTAAAGTATCCATCACCTATGGGGATCAAAATAATGAGAGGAGATCAATTTGCCGCCCGTATCTGGTCTGTAACCGCGTTGGTATATGCAAAGAAAAAGACCACATAAAAGGCAGTTGTTAAGTGGCCGGCAGAGCAATAGAAATCACAAGAAGACAAGCAAGACAGCAAGACAGCCTGAGGTACGAGGTAGGAGAGAAGATGAAACTCATGTGTCTGGAGGAAGGAACGTAGAAGATGACAAACATCGATACTCGCCTAAAAAAGAAGAAAAATAGATATTGATGGACTTCCTCCGGAAGAACAATGATGTGTTCGAGACTACGGCACAGGAGATGCATGGTATTCTTAAAGAAATTATTTTCCATAAATTGAATATGGATCTTGCTGTAAAGCCAGTGAAACTACGAAATAGAAGTTTTGCCCCAGAATTGAATAAGGCAATCAAAGAAGAAGTCGAAAAGCTCTTGACAACCAGTTTCATTGGAGAATATGTGTGGACTTCACCAAACCTAAAAAAAGCCTGCTCCAAAGATGATTATCCTTTGCCAATGATAGATCAAATGGTCGATGAAACTTTGGGACATGAACTCTTTAGCTTCATGGGCGCCTACTCCGGATACAATCACGTGCAACCTATCAGAGGCTTGTGAATAATGTTTTTCATGAACAAACTAGAAGAAACACAGAGGTCTATGTAGATGACATGTTAGTTAAAATTAATGAATGAGGAGACCATGTCCATGATCTTGAAGAATCTTTTTCAGTCTTAAGGAAAAATTCTATGAAGCTGAATCTAAAAAAAATGAACATTTGGAGTGATTGTGGGAAAATTCCTTAGAAACTTGGTGACACAACCAGGAATAGAAGTGAACTTGGACCAGGTTAAAGCAATCATAGAGATGAAATATCCAAAGAAGCGGAAAGAAATACACAGACTGATGGGAAGACTAGCAGCCTTGAGCAGGTTCATTTAAAGGTCTATGGACAAGTGCAAACCACTTTTTGAAAAATTAAGAAAAAAATATGTGAACAGTTGGGACAAAGAATGTGAGGAGGCTCTAAGAAGGATCAAAGAATACTTGACGATTCCCCATCTGCTCTCTATGATACCCGGTGAACAACTCTTGATATACGTTACCGTTTTGGAGACAGTTGTGAGCGCTGTACCCATCAAGGAAGAAGAACGAAAATAGAACCCCCTATACTTTGTGAGCAAAAGTCTCATGTTACATGAAACAAGGTATAAAAGGATGGAGAAGTTCGTACTAGCGATTGTGACTCTTGCTAGGAAGCTGAGGCCATACTTCCAAGCACACAATATCAAATTACTAACAGACTCGCCTGTCAAATGTTTGTTGTACTCGCCAGAGGTAAGTGGAAGGATGGTAAAATGGTCAATTGAGTTGAGCCAATATGAAATCTACTATGAGCCGAGAACCTCCACCAAAAGGCAGGCACTGACCGATTTCGTAGTAGACTTTACGAAAGACAAAATTGATCATAAACCCCAAGAAAAGGTGGAGAACGGACTCTGGATGGCACCTCAAATATCGAAGGGTGTGGTGTAGGAGTAGTGGTGCAAAATCCATTTAGGGAAACACTAAAGCATTCTATTTCCTTTGGATTCAACGCATCAAATAACAAAGCAGAGTATGAAGCGTTAATAGCTGAAATCTCTATACTACGGGAATATGAGGTAACAAATGTACAAATATTTTACGACTGTATATTAATTGTGAAACAAGTAAAGGGAAAGTACTTGGCGAAGGATGAAAGAATGATAGGCTATTTGCAACAGGCGAAGGACTTATTGGGCCTATTAAAGAATTATGATATTAAGCAGATCCCGAGAACCAAGAATGGTCACCCTGATGCATTGGCAAACCTTAGGTCCTCATTGCAATTTCCGTACAAGAGAAATGTGCCAGTAGAGTACCTTGATAACTAAGTGTTTCACTCTCGTGGAACAATGTAATCGAAGTAGAAGTTGACAGAGAACGTAGCTTGGAAGATGACATCATCCGTTACTTGAAGAAAGAGGAATTACCAGAAGATAACTCCTAGGGAAAAAGTACAATAGCAGAGTGCCAAGTACACGATAATAAATGGATTTCTGTACAAAAAGTCATTTACAGGCTCGTATTTAAAGTGTTTGAAGGGAAAAGAAGCTCGATACGTGCTAGGTAAAATTTACGAAGGAATATGCGGTAATCACATTGGAGGAAGATCGTTGGCCTACAAGGTCTTGAACGTAGGATATTAAGCAATATGTGAAGAGTTGCGGCAAATGTTAGCATTTCACTCCAATCACTAAGATGGCTCCCGGTGAACTAAAAACAGTGGCAAGTCCGTGGCTTTTCATGCAATGAGCACTTGACATCATTGGTCCGCTTCCAAGGGCACTGGCCTAGAAAAGATTCTTGCTAGTAGCTATGGACTACTTCACCAAATGAATCGAGGTCAAAGATTTCACGAGAATACAAGAAGAAGAAGTGAAGGAATTATTGTGAAAGAATTTAATATGCAGATTCGGGATACAAAAGATACTCGTTTCAGACAACAGACTTCAGTTCACAGGAAAAATGATAAAAACTTCCTGCGAAGGGCTAAAGATTACAATCAGTTCTCTACTATGTACTATCTGCAAGGAAATGGACAAGCAGAAAGATCAAATCATATCATAGTTGAAAGTATGAAGAAACATCTAGAGTCAACAAAAGGAAAATGGGTGGAAGAATTATCGGCAGTGTTCTGGGCATACAGGACAACCCCGAGAAACAACAGAGGAAACGCCATTCACTTTGGAATTTGGTGCAGAAGATGTGATCCCTATTGAAATTGGAAGCCCAACCATGAGATCAGTACTAGATGAACAACATATGAAGAACTCCTCAAAGAAAGCCTTGATCAACTAGAAAAACGTAGAGAAACAACACTAATACAGATGGACCATTACAACCAGAAAAGGAAGTCTTACTTTCAAAAAAGGGTAAGAAAATGGGAATTTGAGAAAGGAAATCTAGTATTAAGAAAGGTCTTCCAGGGAGAAGGAAATCTTAGACCAACATAGGAAGGGCCATACATCGTCAGCGGAGTAGGTGGAAGCGAATATTATCATTTGAAAATGGAAAAGGGAGTGGACTTATCGAGTGGAATGCTACTCATTTAAAGAAGTACTCTATTTAAAGTTGCAAACACATTATAGTGAATACTTTCCCGTGGTTTTCTCTCACAAGGGCTTTCCACATAAAAATTCTGGATGTTGGTTCTCTCTCTCTCTCTCTTTTACAAAAGCAACCAAAATAAGGGCGTATGTCATTGAGATGGACAATTCATAACTTCTACTCCTATAAAGAACTAAGGGCGTAAGTCATTGAGAGGAAAAATTCATAAGTCCTATTCCTAGAAGTAACTACGGGCGTAAGTCTTTGGATGGGCAGTTCATAAGTCCTACTCCTAGAAGGAGCTAAGGGTGTAAGTCCTTCGGATGGATAGTTCATAAGTCCCACTCTCAGAAGACACTAATGGCGTAAGTCCTTTGGATGGATAATTCATAAGTCATACTCTTAGAAGAAACTAATGGCGTAAGTCTTCGAGAGCGGAAACTAATAAGTCACACTCTCAAAGAAACTAAGGGTGTAAGTCCTTGGGAAATGTATTTCATAAGTCCTACTCTCAGAAGAAACTAAAAAGTGAGGAATGCCTTTAAGAACGGGCAAAAGGAGGGGAAAAAAGAAAAATAAAAAACTCTAGAAAGAATCATAAGCAACTATCTCGTTTTGAAAAATAGGTCCAAACATTAAGGCAAAAAATACAAGTCTTTTGAAGCTGAAGGGGCAAGAATCTTCTGTGTAATGAACCCGGTGAGTATAAATTGTTTTTAAGTGCAGTTATTATCTTCTTGAATCAGTAGTTTTTTGGTATAAGTCATCGTGAACAGGCAGGAAGCCGTTTCACGAAGTGAACTATGCAAAATATGAACTTTGTAAAAACGGATAACTTGAAGGACATTCATAAACTAAAATTCAGAAGTCTGACGGAAGCGAACACGTCAAACGGACCCGGCTTATGTCATTGTATGTCCTGCAAAATGAATTATGTTCAGCTTTCTTTTTATCTTTTGAATGAGCTTAATCTTTATTCGAGTAATGATAAAAATTGGGCAAGTTTGAGAAAACAGATTCAGTTAGTTAAAGTTATAAGGTGTATGTAAATTTGACTAAGTGTCCAGAAAAGAATAGGAAGATTCAAGGAAATGTGATTCTCATTGAAGGAAAGTACAGGAAATATATAAACATGAGAAAAATGAAATTTGGCAAAGTGTTGCAAAGGATCATTTCATTGACTATTGAAAATTACAAAATGATCTTTTTAAGTACAAGAAAAGAAAATTACAAGTGCAAGAATTGAAAAATACATATACAAGAAAAGTAATCTATGAAGCTTCCTAGTCGGCTAAATCAGCAGTGGCATCTTCCTTGAGGCACTGATCACTGAATGACCCTTTGGGAGATCGTCAAAGAGGCATATGGCAAGTAACCTTGGCTTGGTCATCCTTATAATCGACACTGTAATACATTCCCTGAGCCTTATCAAATAAGGCGTAGTACTCGGCTTCGATCTGGCCTTCTCGTTCTTCAACCTTAGCCTTGGTCGCCTCCGCAGCCAATAACTTTTCCACTGCAGCTGCCAACTTTTATTCAACGAAGGACAAGTTCTCTCCAGCGACAGTAAAATCTCTCTCTAAAGACTCAAGAGCTTCCTTCGACTCTCTCAAAGATTTCTTGAGCTTAGACCGTTCTTCGGCAGCTACATCCGCTTCCTGAGTAAGCCGTGCGATAACTTCTTGGAGTTCAGTCTCATTCTTTTTCAGAGCATCCTTCTCGAAAAGAAAAAGGTCAAAGTGTTTGTTGCAATCTTCCATCTTCTTCTTCCAGCCATCCATCTACTGCTCCAAGGAGTGGAAGTACTCTTGAAGACCGTTATGATAAACCACGACCTGAGAAGAAAAATTCCTAAGTGTTAGAATATGATAGAAAATAAAAGAAGAATAACGCTAAGGGAAAAATAACACCTTCATCAAACCATGACTAAGGCCGATAACCTGGTCATTGACAAACATATTTCGGACAGCGGCCACATCGATATCAAACTGGATCCCCTTTATGATGATGTGAGAAAAGTGGGGATCGTTCAGGAAACTGACGAAAGTAGGAATGGGAGGTGCAACGGTGTGCCGCCTCCACTTCCACAAAGTAGGCTCCTCAGACCTCTCTTAGGGACTAGTAGAGGTTGAGGGAACATGCCTTTGAGTCATTGAGGGAGGAGGTAGAGAAACATTTACCCTTACTGAAGCATCATTGACTACGAGAACGTGAGGAACAACCAAAGCAACAGGAGGTGGAGTGTTGGCATCGAGAATAAGAGACAATGGTGTTATAGGAACATCCTACGAGAGGACGGGGTCATTCGCTCTCTGATGAACGTTCCAACCATCATCGACTAAACCCCAATGAGAGCTCCGCAGATGCCTTGACATGTCTACTTCATCGTAAATATTTTGGAACATCATGTCTTACTCTTCTTCTTCTTGCTCAGAATAAGTGGACACCAAGGTACTAGAAACGGAAACAGGATGGAAGGAAGGAACGAGTATAGCTTAAGGAATCTAAGAATTTGATGAAGAGGGAGCAGAAGCCTTGACTATAGGAGATGGGGCAGGAACGTATGCTATGTTGATCTCCCTACTTGGATCAAGAAGATCGCGTCAGTCCCATTCTCGATAATTGTAAGCTACGGATAACCGCCTGGCAACATCTTTGGACACAAAAGACCTTGTGTTCAAGCTTTTATTTGTAAAAACAAAAGAAAGAAGAAAGTTAACACTAAAAAAGAAAGAAAGGAAGCACGGAAACGGAGCTTTGACTACTTACTGAAAGATCCCCGGATCTTGGGGATTATCTACTGGCCATCGTCGCCCCAATTTCCACATATCAGGAGTATGCCATTCTCTTATCCTTTATCCCCATTGGGATATCGGTAATCAAGGCTCCTATTCTTTCTCTGGGATGATGAGCCAGGTAGTATGATACACCACGTTTCTTGATATTGTACGTAGCATGGAGTTTGTCGATGCCTAAATCGAGGTTATGCCTCTTATTCATAGCCTCAATCCCTAAGAAGACCCTATATGTACTCGGAGTGTACTGGGAAGGGGCAAGATTGAAAGTACTGAAGAATTCTTGAAGAAAAAGGGAGAACATGAGTCTTAGTCCTAAGGCTATGTACATACGGCTAAAGGTGATCCGGTATGGAGGTTGGCAAGGAAAAGACTTAGGCATCTCATTCTAAAAAACACATGACATCTAGAGGGAAAACATCTCGATAACAGTCCATGAAGCGATTGAACTCATCTTGGTTCCTAACTAGGGAAGCTGTGACCTTAAACTCTACCTCATTCTCCATAATTGGTAGGAAAGCCCACAGAAAGAAGAACATTACAGAGAATGAGAAAAAATGAAATGGGAAAGAAGAACTTACAAGAAGCAGGAAGGATGAAAGAAGAAAAGAAAGGAGGAAGATGAAAGTCTTATGTAGATTGTCGATTCAAAGAGGAAATGGATTAAAAATATAGAGTATAGTTTATTCTGAAAAGGTGTAAGTGAAAGGAAGTATCACAAGCGTTCAGTGGTAGAAAGGAATAATCGGCAAGATGATGGCGTGAACCGTCATTTGAAACGGATCAATGGGACGATGACAACTGGAAAAATAAAAGTAAATAAAAGGTGTGTCATGCCAAATAAAGAATTTGACGTGCACGCCCTACATCAATAATTGAGAACAGGGAGGTGAAACGACAGGAAGCAATGATGAAACGTTAGTTTTTTAGGAATCAGCAAAGGCAGGAGACAGGACAACGAATGTACACTTCTCGTATGTGCTCGTTTAATTAAATAATGTGTATATTTTGTATGTCATTAATGCACGTAGGTTCCGAAAAATGGCTAGAAAGGTAAGAGGTCCAAGTAATTAATTCCCCAACCGAGGTGTATGTGAAGCAACATCATTACACTTGAATGAAGTTTCGTTGAATGTAATGGGGGACAAATGAGCAGACATAAAATAGTCGCCATGCCATGTATGCAAAGGAAAACAATCAAAGGAGAGTTTGAAGATGATCACCGTGGCAAAACATGAAGAATATGATGAGAACTGTAGAAAAGATTAGACCTCTAGGACCAATTTGGTGGTTAAAGGAAACAAGCAAGATTCCAGGGCATATTAGAGAAATCTGATGAATATCGTAGTGATCTCGTAGATGTGGCGAACGTTTCAATTTTTTTTTAAAAGAACGTTTATGTTACTTCGGTGTTTCGGAGAAAAAATTCGGATACATAAAAAAATATTATAAAATTTATTATAAATAATATAATAAATAACTAGCCAGATACACATAATTCTCAATTAAAAACTTTTTTATATTAAGAACTCGTACCTTATTCACACTTCAATTTATTTAGCATAATTGTTCACGTGAAAAAATAATAAAATAATACACAAACCCAATTAATCTAAAGAAATCACTCATTTAATCTAAAAATAATCACTCCTTTATTTAAATTTATAAATAAATAAATCACCACATATCTAAATAAGTTACATGTTTTAAAAAATAATTACAGAAAAAAATAAATTATAAACTTTTATTGAACAAAATGTAGCAAAAAACTAAAACGCATGTGTAGAGGTTTGAACCTTGGTGAGAGATTGTTTTCTAAATATTGCTTCATGTAGTACTTATTATGGTTTTCTAAATAAGGATTTCTTTTAGTTTAATTACCATTTCGCCCGTTCTGGGCGAAATGTGCATATTCCGGCTGGATTATTCTGTTTCGGTCGGAATTGACCGAATTCGTGGATGAAATTTTACTACCCCATATTCCATTCCGTTCCCATCTGGAACCAGAATATTCCGATCATTCCGGCTGAAACAGAACGAAAATGACTACTATGCGAAATACAGGCTCATGTAAACGAATGTGATGAATACAAACTAAGTAAATTTTACCAAGAGCATTATTATTTCTCTCTTCTCTCATTTTATCTTAATAATTTTTCTAACGTATTTTACATACGGGAATGTGGTGAATTCCAAAGCTAATACTAAAGTAAAAATAATAATTATCAAGTAATTGATAAAAGTTTAAGTGCAAAGTTCTGTTAGTTGGTGTTTATAACTCATTAAAATAAGTTGACAAACTAACATATGAATGATTACCACATCATTTAATCACTCAAAACTTAATTAATTGTTTGATCGGTGTAGAATTACTAAACTAAAAAACTACACTTCACAATTTCTGACCAGACACTGACACTTTCATATTTCTTTTTTTGTTTTATGAAAATATTTTATGCTCTATTCCCCTTTAAATAATTTTGGGGTGTTCTTGTATGGGAAATTACACGAATCCATTATCCTTCCCTGAATTTTTTAGCATTTTTTGATGTAATTGATTGGATACAATGATGGTGGACTACTAATTGCTATGGTATTTTCTTTAAATGTTCACTTTATTTAATGTTTTTCTTCAAAAATTTATGTCCCTTATGCTGTCTAATGTCTATCGCAAGAATTAGTTTGCAACGTATTTGAATGTCAACTAATAAGGAAACATAGATTTTCAATTATGATTCTACATTACATTGTTCCTTTCCTTGCAACATTATTAATATTTTCTGATATCATTCCCCAATTTAGATTTCATTATAAAAAATTAATTATACCATAAAAGGAAATAACATTATGTCCCCCATTCAAAAAGATAATTAAATAAGATCCTATCATTGTCTAAAATACCAAGTCAATTAATACTTATAATGAACATGTTTAGTTCAAATTATAATTTTGTCAAAGCTACAAGAAGGAATTTTTTATAAGAACATGAACCACAATTACATTAACATTTTTGGTGCATTTATTATTTATGTGAAGTGGTTGAATTTCAAGTAGTTAATAGGTTTTTTTCCTTTGAAACTTTTCCTTGTAATCTATAAAGTGACTATGTATGATATTTATTTTATATAATTATAGATTTAATAATAATTATATAAGTTTGTTGGGTACTGTTGAGACTTCTAAATCTTAAAAGTTAGTTTGAGAAGCGAAATTTTTCCTCACACTTATAAACTGACCAACAGTCCCTTCTACAACTGACGTGGGATAACTTCAACAATCTCCTCCCTCACACATCAGGTCCTGAGTCGGATAAATATCGACTCTTTCTATCCAGGTTCACCATACATCGGGTCGTGAGTTGGTGGAGCCAATGAATCACTTCACCCGGATTCACCACACATCAGGTTATGAGTTGGAGGACCAACAACTCACTTTACCTGGATTAGACTGGAGATTTGTTGGATAAATTTGGACAAGACTCTAATAGCAGTTGTTGGGATTTTAACTAACCCTAATAACATAGATCATTATTATCATAGTCTATCGAACTAATTTGATTCACATAAAATAATATAGCGAACAACTTAATAAACCAATAAGAGGAAAGCAGAAAAATAGGACACCAGATTTAACGTGAAAAACCCTTCTGTGTAAAGGGAAAAGTTACGAGATAAACTCTGAATCAGATCTTCACTGTAAAATAATGGGTTACAGCGAGTTATTCTCTAGATAAAACTAGAGGATTACACCAAACAATTAACTTGAACTTTGTCATCAATAATGTTGGATACAGTAAAATAAATCCCGCCAAATAAGCAGAATGAAAGCAACGACGGTAGAGATAATGAAGAAAATATCATAGAAGATGAGTGTGATGAACCCATGAATACACCTTCAGATTACTGAGATGATGAGGAAAATATTTATCGTAACCGCATGATAATATTTTTCTCTATTTTTCTCAAAATCTTCTTCCCCTCATCTCACATTTTTTTTTCTCTATTTTTGCATCTGAACACAACTGGTCGAAGACAATTTCATCACTGACTTGCTTATGGCGGTATCACTCAAAGAAAAATTGAGACTTCATATTCAATTTGAAATCTAGGTGGCGGCTTGAAAGAAAGCCTTTCACAATTGGGTTTTAATTATGTGTTTTGCATGAACAATAATACCATACACCTAGCTTCAATCATAAGCATTCGACCAGAATATGGTCCAATCCAACAACCCCATAATTGGGCTCAATGCTTCATTGGGCCAAAGAATAAGGAAGCAATGTCTCCTCCAATAGAAGGGACAACCCAACAAACTTCTCTTCCCGACTAGTTGGAGGTGGGCATCATGCCCGCCAACTTCTGGCATATCTCATGCTTATCTTTTGGTAAGGTTTTTATCATAATGTCTGACCCAATATCATCTGTATGGACTTTCTATATCTCTAACTGCTTCTCATTTAACTTATCACATACCCAATGATACCTCACATTAATGTGCTTCGATTTCGAATGAAATGTCAGATTCTTGCTCAGATGAATAGTAATCTGACTGTCACAGTATATTACATAATTTTGCTGCTTGAACCCGAACCCTTGCAAAAATGTCTTCATCCACAACATTTCTTTGCAAGCTTTAATAACTGCTATAAACTCAGCTTCATTATTTGGTAGCAACACATTTATGTAATTTAGACTACCACGATATTGCTCCCCCTGTGAAAGTAATCAAATATATTGATGTCGACTTTCTGGAGTCAAGGTCACCGACCATATCAGCATCTGTAAACCCCTCAAGAATATGTTTTCTATTACCAAATGATAAACATAGCCTCGAAGTACCTTTGAGATTTTTCAGAATCCATTTTACTGCTTCATAGTGTTCTCTTGCATGATTTGACAAAAATCTGGTGACAACTCTAACTGCGTGAGCTATGTCTGGCCTCATACATATCATGACATACATCAAACTACCCACTACTGACGAATATGAGATTCTATCCGTATCTTCCTTCTCTGTGTCTATAGAAGGGCTTTGCTTCAAACTCAACTTGAAATGACTGCCGAGAGGTGCGCCAAGTGGTTTTGCTGTTTCAATGCGAAACCTTTCAAGCAGATATTCAAATTTGTCAAAAGAAAGGACATGTCACCTTTGGAGATGATAAGAAAGGCAAAATCATTTGTATTGACTCCGTAAGTAATGACTCTTCTCATGCTATAGATAAAATTATACTTGTAGATAGTCTAAAATATAATTTATTTAGCATAAGTCAGCTTTATGATAAAAACTATAGAGTAACTTTGAAAAGGATTTTCGTCTAATTATAGATATACTCTTTTGAGCGAGTTAATCTAAGGGGTCACTTAATCTCGAAACACATAGCCTTATGATATTTAGTTGGCACCCATAAAGCCAATTGAGTTTGTAAGGTTTGGTCTTCACCTTTAAGAAGATCGTGGGATTAAAAATCTCCAGGGGGCTTGGAGCGTGAACGTAGGGATAGGATTCCCAAACCACGAAAAAATATTGTGTGCCTATCTTCTTTTCCTTCTCCTCCTTTTATTTTGTGCTATTTATTTTTTGCATTTTTATATTTCGCTCTTCAATTTCTCACACTTAACTTCCGCAATTTAATTTTCACACTTTAAGTTTCTGTAATTATTTTATTTGCTTGCTTTATATTTCCGCATTTATATTATCGCAAGCATTATTTACTTTGACACTTTTATCTATTACTTATTTATCTTTTCAAGAGTTAAACTCGTGGAATATTGAAATTCATTATTGAACATTCATTTTCCACTTGAGTGTAAAAAGTTTTTAATTTGACACGATCACCCAATTCACTCCCTTTTGGGTTGCCATATCGATCCTACAGTGATAATCACAACTTCTTTACTCTTCTATCATGGTAATCCTCATGCCAAGAATTTTCTTTGCGTGCCCTAGATCTTTCATTACAAATTATTCATTCAATTTTCTCTTCAGCTGTTACATTTTATTGTTATCCAAACCAACAATAAGCATATCATCTACATAGAGTAAGAGAATAATGAATTTACCATCTGGAAATTTCTTGACAAACACACACTGATTTGAAATGTTCTTCTTGTACCCATGCTCCCCCATGAAGGAGTCAAACTTTTGATACCATTACCTTATAGCTTGCTTTAATCCACATGGACTTTTCTTCAACTTACAGACATAGTCTTCTTTCCCTTTGACCTCAAAACCCTCTAGTTGCTCCATATATATCTCTTCCTCTAAGTCACCATTGAGGAAAGCGGGTTTGACGTCAAGCTGTTCAATCTCCAATTCTATGCTGGCGGCTAAACCCAGAACAACACGAATGGATGCCATTTTCACTACAGGCGAGAAAATCTCTTCAAAATCTACATCTTTTTTCTAACTGAAACCTTTCACAACCAATCTTGCCTTGTACCTTAGATGTGAGCTATTTCCTTTAGTAATCAATATGTACACCCATTTGTTCTTCTATGCTCTTTTTCCCTTAGGCAACTTCACCAACTCATAAGTGTGAATCTCATGCAAGGATTTCATTGTTCGATTAGTGATTTTAAAATTAAAGAAAAATAAGTTTAAACCACGAACGGTTCGTGAGCGGAATATCAAAAGTCTTTTCTAAAACTTATTTAATTGAATTGAATAATTAAAAACCAAAACAATAAGCGATCATGCATATCAAATATTTAAACGAATAGAAAAAGGTTGAAAGGATTTTTACCTTTACGATGTATTGGAGATTTTTTAAATTGGTGGAATCCTTGTATTCGTTCTTCACGTTCTTCAAACTTCAAGATCCAAATCTTCAAGCTTGATCTTCCAGAACCAAAATCTAAGTACGATCTTCAAAAACCAATTTTCTAAAATTTTCTTCACACCAATAACCACTCGTTAAGTTCAGAAATATATTTCGTGAGAATTTGTTTAGGAGCTGAGTGTGAGCTCTCAAAATGATTGAATAAGAAAAATCAAAATTTTATTCATTCAATTTTAAATTCGGCGGCAACATGTGAGGGAGGGGGGCGGGAGAAAACTCTTTTTCTCTCTGTGTGTAATTTCACACTATATTGATCAGTATCAATTACTGTATTCTAGAGTTGTGTTGTAGGTAATACAATTCGTGTGACAATCAAATTCCTATCATATATATATTGTTATTAATTTACAAATTTGTAAATATACCCTTAATTTCAAATATTTGAAAATTAACCTCAAAATAACCACCATGGCTGAATTTTGTATATATCCTCTTAGAATTTGTGTTGTATCAAAATTCATCAATCCAATTGATAAATCTAATTGATCTCTATCAATTAATTAATTAATTTTTTTATTTACTAATGATCTAATAATAGATTAATTAATTTTAATAAAATTAATCATACTTAACTAATTAAGTGACAACATCCATCACATATGAGTATAGGAAATACATCTTGGCACCAAAATACATTTTGGTCCAACTGATATCGTCTCTTTTATTGTTGTTCTCATGAGCTATTCCTGAGACCGAATGGACCCACATGAACAAAGCTATAGATTCAAATACCTGGTGAATTTATCTTTATAAATTCTCGACCTATTTAATACTGACATCATACTACTCCACTATAGGTTCGATGCAGAATCAACTCTCGATTCATGCGCGCTACATTTTCTATTGGTGTAAATTAAAACTTTTATTTCACGATTCACAGAATATTTTAACATATTATTTATCGTGAATATCGGTAACAAGAGCGGGGATGTAAAATTACCGTTTACTCCTATTATTATTATTATTTTCTTAACTCATTTATTGACTGTGAATAAGAAAGACAAAATAGTGAATTGTCTCGTACAATTCACAAGTCTTAATCAATGACTTAATTCATTGAATACCAGGCCTGGTTGATTTGGAAGAGTTTGTCTTGAAGTCTCTTTGTCTTTACTCTTCTTATGTTGATAATAGTTTCAAGACTTGAGTAAATTATAAATACACTTTAATTAAAGGAAAACTTTTATTTATTCAATAAAATTCAGTAATACAAAATATTTGAGAATTAACTAAAGACTCATAAATAGTTATTACACCCTACTTTATGGACATAATTCCAACATTCATCTCATCTTGTATTGCTTGCAACCACTTTTCTTTCTGAGCATCATTCACAGCTTCTGTATATGTTTCTGGTTCACTCCCATCAATGAGCAATAAATATTCATTTGGAGAGTATCTGGTAGACGACTGTTGTTTTCTACTCGATCTTCGAACGTGAGTAGTCTAATAAGTTGCTGGCCCTAATTCTGATTTATCATCATGTACAGATGGATTGTCAGTATTTTCATCATCAACACAATTACCATCAATGCCTATACCATCACCAACCTTTATAGATGTAGGAACCGAGTCTTATTTTTGCGTTGTTACTTTGGTGGTTGAATAATGACAAGTCAGTTCGATCAAGGTGGTGAAGTTGGACGCTCTTCAGCTGCTTCAAACCATTTTATCTTAAGAAAAAGTTAGACGTCGTTATCAACCTTAGTACCACAAGGGAGGTGGCGTAACTATTTTAAGGAAACCATGCAAACATGACTCGGTTTGATTTCTCATTACTGTTACTTTGTTTGATTTATTTAACGTTAGTATTTACTTTCTTTACATTTCATAAGGATTATATTTCCATTGTTGTTTGTAATTATATTATTTACTGTTGTAATTAATATATTTATAGAATTGTTGTATTATTGTTGTTCCATTTAATCTTATAATGTAATACACTATTTCCAACAATTTAAAAATAGTTTTTATACAAGTTATTGCATTATAGGATTAATTTTGGAAATTAATTTGATTTTTCAAAATTGTCCAACAATTGTTTTTGGAAATCGATTTGGGTTTTTTCAACCTAAAAATTTTATTTTTAATATTCTCCAAAATTTTGAAACTGGAAGTAACTATACAGAGAATATCTGCCTAGGAAATTTGAATTTAAGAGAATTCATCCCTCTAATTACCTGGGACCTGAATATTATCGAGAGGGTTGGTCCTAGATTGGGTCTTAGAACCCTACCAGTTCATCTTGACTGTTATGTGTAAAAGTGTTATTTGGTTTATTTTGAAAAATATTTGGAAAATTAGCATATTTTCATCTTTGAGAAAATAACATAATTTTTGAAGTGTTGATAATTGTGGTGAACCATGCTGCGGAAATCCAAAGGGAGAACCCTACTGTTGGGGCTCAAATGCCAAACCTAGGTGTGCATAACCCTATTGTAACCCCTGTGGCTCGTATGCCACCGATGCCTATGAGTGTTTCTCACGGAGAGAAACCTGGGAAATTTAATGGTCTGAATTTTAAAAGGTGACAACAAAAGATGCTTTTCTACCTGGCCACGCTAAATCTGGTAAAATACTTGACTGAATAAGTTCCTAAGCTCAATGACAATGAGCAGGATTTTCAAACGATCAGTGCTATTGATGCTTGGAAAATTCTCATTATTTATGTAGGAATTACATAATGAATGGTCTTGTTGATTCCTTGTATAATGTTTATTCTGACAAGAAAACAACGGAGCTTTGGGAATCTGTTGAACAAAAGTACAAGACTGAGGATGTGGATGCCAAGAAATTTATCGTGACCCACTTTTTGGAGTTTAAAATCGGGGATTCCAAAATGGTGATTAGTCTAGTGCAAAAACTATAAATTATCCTGCACGAGATTCATGCTAAGGGAATTATGCTGAGTGAATCATTTCAAGTGGCTTGTATTATTGAGAAATTGCCTCCTGCATGGAAGGATTTTAAGAATTATTTCAAGCACAAACGAAAGGAAATGAGAATAAAAAATCTTATTATTCAACTTCGAATAGAAGAAGATAATAGGCTATCTCAAAGAAGAAGGCCAAACCCTTGCTGCAGCAAAGGCTAACGGTGTGGAGCACTGTCAAGATTCCAAAACCATGAAGACAAATAACAAAGGGAAGGGTCCAAACATGCTAGGACCTAAATGAGGGGTTTCTAAGAAACTAAAGTTTCAAGGCAAGTGCTACAATTGTGACAAGCTAGTTCACAAATCATCTGCGTGTAGATTTCCTAAGAGAAACAATGAGGTTAATGTGATTGAGAACATTACTCGAGACATTTTTTTACATCAACCTCTCAGCAGTTATTTCTGAGGTTAACATGGTTGGATCAAATCCAAAGGAATGATAGATTGACACTGGAGCTACCCATCATGTGTGTTCAGACTACGTGATGTTTTCTACCTTCGAAGTTATCGAGCATGAAGAGAAGCTGTTCATGGAGAACTCGGCCGCCTCTGAGATCAAAGGCCAAAGGAAAGTGGTTTGAAAATGACTTCTTGGAAGGATTTTACTCTGAACAATGTCCTGTATGTACCTGAAACTGGAAGAACCTTGTGTCTAGTTCACTGCTGAATAACCATGGATTTTATGTGGTATTTTAGTCAAACAAAATTATTTTGTCTAAGAGAGGAATGTATGTTGGTAAGGGTTATATGAGTGACGGAATGTTCAAACTCAATGTAAAGACTTTGGTCAAACCCAATATTAATAAAGCTAGTTCTTCTGCTTACTTGCTTGAGTCTTCCAATTTATGACGTGGTAGACTAGATCATGTTAATTATGATAGTTTGGGTAAATTATTTAACTTGGATCATTTACTAACATTTCATATTGATTTAAATCACAAGTGGGAAACTTGTTTTGAGGAAAAATCACAATGATATATGTGATTAAAAATTTGTATAAACAAGAGGTCATAATAAGTATTTTATTACTTTTATTGATGATAGAACAAAATATTGATATGTATATTTGCTAAAGAGCAAGGATGAAGCTAGAGAAATTCATTCTCTATAAAAATGAAGTTGAGAATCAACTGAATAAGAAAATTAAGGTACTAAGACGTGATCGAGGTGGTGAGTATGAATCATCGTTTGTTGAGATTTGTGCTCAACATGAGATAATACATGAAACCATAGCACCTTATTCACCTCAGTTCAATGGTGTTGCTGAGCGTAAGAATCGTACCTTAAAATGATGAATGCATTGTTGATCAGTTCTAGATTACCTCAGAACATGTGGGGGAGAAGCTGTTTTGACAGCTAACTATATTTTGAATAAGATACCTAAAAAGAAAGAAGATAAGACCCCATATGGGTTATGAAAATGTAGAAAACCTTCATACAAAAACTTATGAATGTGGGGATGCCTCGCTAAAGTAATAGTACCTACACCCAAAAAGGTGAAGATAGGACTAAAAATTGTCGATTGCATTTTCATTGGGTATACAAATAACGATAGTGTGTATCGAATCCTTATGTACAAATCTAGCAATCCTGAGATTCACAAGAACACGATAATGGAGTAGGAATATATCATTCTTTGAACATGTATTTTCTTATAAGTCCAAGGAAGAGTCAAGCTCTTCAAAAAGACTTCTTGAGACTATTGATGAAGAAGATAGTCAGGACCAGGATGAAGAAATTGAGGTAGAACCTAGAAGGAGTAAAAGAGATAGGATAGAAAAGTCTATTGGTCCTAATTTTCTAACATATATGATTGAAAGTGAATCAAGAACTTTCAATGTAGCTGTAAACTCCAATGAAGGTCCTTGTAGGAAAAAAGGCCATTAAGAGTGAAATTGATTACATTTTACAAAATCATACTTGGGAACTAGTGGATCTTCCACCTGATTGTAAACCTTTGGGTTTCAATTGTATTTTCAAACGAAAAATGAAAGCTGATGGATCAATTGATAAATACAAATCTAGAATTGTAATTAAAGGCTACAACAGAAGGAAGATCTTGATTATTTTGATACATATTCTCCGGTGTTGAGAATAAACTTTATTAGGATGATACTTACAATTGTAGCTTTGCAAAATTTAAAGTACATCAAATGGATGTGAAATAGCCTTTCTAAATGGAGCAACCAGAAGGATTTACATGGAACAACTAGAAGGATTTTTCGCAACTGCACAAGGAAAGAAAGTCTGTAAGTTGGTCAAATCATTGTATGGTTTGAAACAAGCACCAAAACAATGACATGAGAAATTTGACAGTCACATGATGTCAATTGGATTTAAAATCAATGAATGTGGTAAATGTATCTATGTTAAAGATACAAAAAATGGATATGTCATTGTGTGCTTGTATATTTATGACATACTTATCAAAACTATGAAAGACATGTTAAATCTATATTTGATATGAATGACATGAGACTTGCTCATGTTATGTTGGGAATAAAAATCAAAAGAATATCAGATGGACTTATTTTAAGACAGTCTCATTATATAGAATCTATTATTGAAAAATTTAGCAAATATGACACCGGTGAATAAAAAACAGCGGTGGATATAACTGTACATATGTCCAAGAATAAATATGAGAGTATCTCTCAAGTAGAATACTCTAGAGTGATAGGTAGTCTGATATACTTGATGAGTTGTACGCGACCTAATATACTATATACAGTAAGTAAACTAGGTAGATTCATGAGTAATCTGGAGCTAAACATTGGAAAGCCATTGTAATAGTATTGAGGTACTTACGATATACTCGAAGTTATGGACTACACTATTCAAGATATCCAGTGGTCTTAGAAGGATATACTGATGCAAATTTTATATATGATAAGAAAGATATGAAATCTACTAGTGGGTATATTTTCACACTAGGAGGAGTTGCCGTAGCATGAAAATCCTCAAACAAGACTGTTATAGCTAAATCCATTATGAAATTTGAGCTTATAGCTTTGGACAAATGTGGAGTGGAGGTCGAGTGGCTACACCACTTCCTAAAGGATATTCCTAGGTGGACAAAGTTTGTGCCACCAATCTACATACACTGTGATAGTTAAAGTGCAATGGAAGGGCACAAAGTAATATGTATAATGGTAAGTCTAGACACATTCGTCGTAGACATAATACCATTAAACAACTACTCTTGACAGGGGTTATCACTCTTGACTATGTGAATCAAAGGATAACATTGCAGATCTGTTAACTAAAAGTTCAAATAAAGAGTTAGTTGAAAAGTCATAAATGAGAATGAGACTAAAACCCATGTAAAAATAAGTTGATACAAAAGAAACCCAACCAAGTTGACTAGAGATCCCAAGATCTAGGTTCAAAGGGCCAACCTAATTGTATAAACTTAGCCAAATCACTGTGGAAAATTTCCCCATCCATTCCTATGATGAAAATAATGATACCCGTTGAGATCAGATTAAGCTAAGCTTTTAATGATTCTTATGTGACATAAATTGTGAGATCCAAGTGAGATAATGTGAGTTTACTCTTAAATTAATAGATCACATATGTGAGAGTGAAATGAGGCCACTTCTATAAGAATTGTAAAGGCATAATTCTTTAAAAAATCTTGTAGAAACAGGAGGATGCTCATAGCCAAAACGAACATAATCATGAGAACTGAACTATGTCAGGGATGACTCATCTGTGTAGTATGTCCTCGTTTACATAAAAAATCGAATAGTTCAAAGACATCGTGTCTACTGGTTAGCTAGTAAAGTAAATATATTTACACAAGGGAATGTTCAAAGGGTAAAATTAAACCTACCTATCCTATGCAGGTTTCAGAATGTAGAATTCTATCACAATGTCTGTAGTGTCATTGGTCATCAATTTTCATTCATGTGGGGAATTGTTGAAAAATGGGTATTTTGTACACTATTTTCGTAGATCAATTTTAGATAAAAATTTTGTGGGACCCACTATATAAAAGAGTAAGGTCTTTAGATTTTTGAGTTCTTCTTCGCGGGTACATCGAAATTGATTTATCACTACAAGAAATATGGCATTCTACAAGAGGGGGATATCCCCGTGAAATGTAATCCACATAGATCATGCGGTGCTTGTGACAACCCCTCATATTAAAAGTCTGCATTTTTCACGAGGCGCAACGCCTCCTGTGAAGACCCATGTGGCATCTCACTTTTTACATGATTTTTCAACTCCTGTAGAACGTTGTTTAATAGGGTTATCAGACCCCTGTTAAATATATTCAGCATGTGCTTAATTAACATTCATAGGTATTTTGTATCCTATAAAGTGAAATACCATAAGGTTCATTGTTATAGTCAAGTATTCATTTTAAACACTTTCAAAATGATAATTTTAAGTAGCATAAATAGCATCAATATGATAATCGACAACATTAACATTTAATCATTTCAACAAAGTTTTACATTATTCATTTGATCAACTTACAAATAAATCTAACTTGAAAACTAACTAACATATCCTTAATATACAAGCAAACTTTGTTTCAATAATGAAAAATATAAAAAGATTTTCACAAAACCATGCAACTTGAAGAAGTAAAACAGGCCAAAAGAAAGTCAAACATCAAGAGCTGATACGGTAGTTGTTCCGCTGCTTCAAAACAACAATTCCGAAGAGTTCTAGATACCTGCAAACAAGCAATCATCTACATATTATTCTTTAAAAAGTAGAGTAAAATAGAGTAACATAATAAACACTCTTTTGGCCTATTGTACATATGCTTTATTTGAGAAATTAGACTTTAAAGCCATAGAACCTCCAGAAAACAATGGAGACAAACCAAAACAAGTTACTTGAAAATCTATCCTCAGACTCCCTCATATATTCAAAATCACGATTTCCAAGTACATCAGCAGAAAAATATCAGAACAACATACTTCATTAGAAAAATATCCCCATAACATACTTCAGCAGAAAAATATCTCCATAACAACATACTTCAGCAGAAAAATATCTCCATAGAAAGAAATTATGCGCAAAATTTCATAACATAATTACACCTATTTTTCCGAGCCAAAGAAATTTGTGCAGTCATAGATGTAAAAGTATGCTAATAGGAGACCAAATTCATACTTGTAATGTAAGAAAGAAAGAGGATACATGCAAATTGATGTCCCAAATTAACTTAATTCAAATATCTCCCTTCAATCCACAAAGCAAAAGATGTCATATAATATATTATCATTAATTCAATGAGTTCGAATGTACAAAACACTATAAAGAGAGAAATGAGATCTAATAACTTTGATATCAAACTAACACTTAATAATTTCAGATGGTGAACCTGTAATAAAGAAAGAGACTTCTACAAAGAATTTACTTATTCAAAAATCCATATAAGAAACCTAATCAAGGATCTAATACCCAAGAGAAGTATACCATAAGGTCAAGTGATCACTGTGCTTATCAATTGAAATAACTTAGTTAAGTTCATGGCATTTTTAACTTTTCTGATATACAATACAAATTATACATGTGTTCGTCCAACATCAACAACAATTAAAGTTGGAAGGCCAATGGTTTGAGTTGCTTCCTGTAGCTCATTCCTGGTGCATTTTGTTAAAAGCTTCAGGTCTTTTAAGATGAAAGTTTGCTGTTTAGGTCGAACTACAATTTCAAAAATGAAATCACTTGCTTACATTTCTTGTTGATTCTTGCATGTCACAACTATCTTGGCTTACATTGCTCCCACTGTCCTAAAAGGCATTGATGGCTGAAACATATATTAGGGATGCACTTTTATATGCATGGATCAGAATGATAGATGACTTAAAATAGTTAAGTTGAAATCAGAGCGAAAAAACTCACAAGTAGCAAATTCATACCTTTGCACCAGTTCTGTATACATTCCAGTGGAAGCATGTGCAAGGTTTGAAAGATTAGCAACATAACAAAGAGAAGAAATAAAAATTTTACTCATTGAAGAGGGGATATGGAAAACAATGGACATGAGCATTTTATAATAGAAATGAAGATAAAATGAGGCACAAGAAACACGTATATAGGTTTTGATATCGTACGAGCACATTAAGATGCTATTTTTTCAGCTCCCATCTTCAGGTCCTATCTAACTATCAGAACCTAAGTATTGCATAGCACAATGTTTGACATCAGCAAATTTTGGACAAGTGGAAGCATAATTACTAATGGAAGGTAAGGAATAATAAAATAAGAGGATCAGAGAAATAAAAACTATGATTAAATCTAACCATTTTAAGCTCCTGATAACCATTATCTAAGACAAAAGATTGGTGTTGATTCTTTTTCGGCAATGAATTGCTTCTTTTATTATGACATCTGTTGGGCTTTGACAAATCCAAAAATAACCCAAAATGAAACCAATGATGAGGCCTGGAAATAAATTCTCTAGCATAAAACTCGAGGCTAACCATTCCCTTTCTTTCCACTGATGTTGCTTCCAGTAACGTACAAGATAGCAACATTCGTATAAAACAACAAAGAGAAATAATAACCAGAATGCTTCTAAAACCATATGAGGGAAATTTATGAAAGATCTGTTGGCAAATTCAGGGAACTAGCATAAAAAACATGACTGTGAGTCTTAATTCCAATATGTATTGTCGAAGAAACCCCAAGACAGGGTAAATACAACCTATGTATTTATATCTAAAGAGAGATTACATAGGCCATTCACCTAGTTGCTCTCAAACTCCAACGTGAGTAATAATTACCCAACCACTCTCTCAATATGCTAGTAAAGAAAAAGAAACCTTGAACTTGGATTTTCTACCCCTTCAAAAATTCTGAGATTTCTCTCATGGCATATACCCGAAAGAACAAGAGGGACAACCTGCCTAAAAACTTATCCAAAACACTAGTGTTTAGAGACTTCCAACAAAAAACCAAATTGTTAATAGAGCAAGGCACTGCCCACTTAATAAGTAAACTATCTAAAAGTTTCCCCCATATCCCTGAAGAGAAAGGGCAGTGCAGAAAGATATGAATGTTGAACTCTTCAGCCTCTTTGCACAAGATACATCTATTAGGAAAGCGTAAACCTTGCTTCTACAAGTTATCTAAAGAAAGCATAATACGTATACTACAAATAACTAATTACGGATGAAAGCAACAATTATGAGTCTTAAATTTTGACTTGAACAAACAACTCCCAGAAATGAATAAGAAGCCTTTAAATTTCTACTACTAAAATCTCATAAAATATAAAAAATCTAACATGGAAGCATTTTTCTAGTGCGTCATAATCCCAGAGTTATCACTACTTATATATAAATTTAGTAAGTATTTTAGATTTTATACAAATGATGATACATGTAAGGGATAATAAATATTGAGATACCTTGTAATTAAGATTCTCGAATCTTGTAGAGCATCCCACCTGAAAGTCTCTTATAACAATAGTATCATCCACAACAAACAAAAATCAGAATTTCACTATGAATAGACATATATGGTAGATAACATTTAGAAAATTTAACTCAAGAATAGAAAAAGGAAGCTATATTTATGCCTTCTTTCAGCTTACGATAAGCTGAAATCCTTATTATCAGCATTCAAAAGTCAAAAGTTGAAATTGGACAAAACCTAAAACCCAGGGTAGAGATCGGATTTTATACGCGTAAGCAGAAGCTCAAAACTCCTAGCTCGAATAGGAAGAATTTTTTTTTTGAAAAAATATGTAGATCAAGATGCGATAGACCCAAAACTGTGCAAAATCATTAACGGCTTCAGACTCGAAGTCGGAAAAATTTGGCCTCACAAGAGCGTGCATCAAAACCCACCTTCGAAAAACATCAAACCACAAAGCTTCGAAGAACCAGATCCACAAGAAATGTCCGCTTGAAACTGCCATGTCCAAATTAATCAAGCTTAGCATCAAGATTGACATAGAAAACCCCATTAAAATTGAACCCTAGGTCGAGCATAAGAGCTCACGACCTGTAGCCGATGAATTACGCTTGATTTTGCCTCTTCCATTACCAAGCTTTCTCCCTGATGCACCTTAACCAAATTGGAAAATAGTGAAAACCAACAGAAGATAACAGTAGAGAAATTCACTCACCTTCAGAAGAAGAAAGTCGGTCAGTAACCTAACGAACAAAATATGAATGAGAGAGTGAGCGCTGTTGTCTCTTCTTCGTCGATGGCCTAGACCTAGGTGGTCTGAGAGGGACAAGCTGTGAGAGAGAGGATCTGGAGAACAATAGAGAGAGAGAGAGAGAAGATCAAAGTTGAAAATTTGAGAGGAATCGCGAAAGAGAGAAGCAACGATTCGAGCTCCTCTCTGAAAATCAAAGTTCTGCCTCCAATTAAGTCCTGCTTTTGCTTCACCCCTCCCGTTTTTTTTTCACTTTTAACAAGAATTGGTTTTACTTGATTCTTCAAAACTCTTCTTGTTTTGAGTTTCTAACAAGATGAGACTGCAATCCCTGTATTTAAACCCTGTAGAATGTCATGTTTTTTATAGTGTATTAATTTGTCAAAATTTGTTTGAGATGAATAAGAAATTATCTCCCAAAGTGAGCTAAATGAAAATGAAAAATAGATAAGAATTGTAGAAATATCACATTGGAAAGGGAGAATAGGTTGACGTGTCATATATAGAGATACTTGTATCAATGATGATAACTTGATAAGCCTAAATACTCTCTATATGAGCCACTTCTATATGGGCCAATGAGCTGTCTTTTGCTCCAAATTTATTTTTCTTTCTCATAGGAAGCTCAAAGGTCATAGACTATGGAATATTCTTTGTAGTCTAAGGCCCGAAACATTTTTTATTTTGCAATTTAAAGGAAAAATGTTTTTGGACTTAATTTTGGTTAAATGTCCTTTTAATGGGTTAATATTCTTCATGACACCTCTCCCCCATGAGTAGGATAAAAAGAGACCTTCCCCTCATCATTTTTCACATAAAAAAGTATTCTAGCTCTCTTTTTCTCTCAATTCTTGATCTCCACATCTTTTTAGTTTTTCTTCAAGTTTTCTTGGCTCAGTTTTAGGTTCGATCTTGGTTCGATTTTCGGTTCAGTTTTTGATTTGGTTCGGTTCAGTTTGTTTTTGGTTCCGTCGACGGTTTGGTTTTCTGGTTCAAATCTTGTTTTTGCATCGTTACTCTGGTGGTAGAATTTTGACAAGTCAATTCGATCAAGGTGGTGAAGTTGGGTGCTCTTTAGCTGCCTCAAACCGTTTATCTTCGGAAACAAACGCTGTTATCAAGTGAGGTGGCGTAACTGTTTTAATGAAACTTTGCAAACATGACTCGGTTTGATTTCTCATAATACTGTTACTCTGTCTAATTTATTTAATGTTGGTATTCACTTTATTTACATTTCGTAATTATTGTATTTGCATTGTTATTCGTAATTATATCTTTTACCTGTTGTAATTAATAGATTTATAAAATTATTGTATTATTGTTATTTTCATTTAATCTTATAATACAATACACTATTTCCAAGATTAGTTATGGTTTTTTTAGTTATGGCATTTCATTGTGAAATTTTATGGAAGTTATAGAATTGATATATGGCAATTTGGGGGCAAATTCTTGCATTGTGGAACTGTATGGCACTCATGGAAGTTGGAACATAGATTTCAATTTTGATGGTAATTCGGTTTATTCATATTTAGGTATTTGTTTTGTTCTATGACTTAATTTAATTCCTTGATGATGACAGTTTCAGTTAATGCCGATTTTCAGTTTTTTTTGCATGAATTTGTAAAAGTTAAGAATTATATAATTGCATTGAAGAAATGCTGAATGTTGAAATTAAATGCTTTCTGATTTTCTTTGGACTTTTCATTATGGAAAAGTTTTACGTTATTGTTAATTTGGAATTGATGGTTGATTTATAGATTTCATCTTCCATTATATTAAAAAATTTGAAACTGCGAATTGCATTAGGGTATGATTTGCCGACAGAAATTTGAAGTGGCTCTATGTTCGGCTGCATTTTTTGGCTATGAAAGAAAAATTCTGAATTTCTATCTCACCATTTGATTGTTTGGCGCCTCTTAAGTTTACGAATGTACAATTTCGTTAAATGCCGGTTTCAATATCTAATGCAATTTTTATCTCAAGGTCTTAATGATTTTCGCTTGTGAAAATATGTTAACGTTATCTGACTGTTGATATTTTCTTATTTTTTCAAGCACGTTTAGTTCTTGCTTGAATTATTGCTATTTCATTTTCTTATGATTTTGAATGAAGAAAATTCCTACTTTCTTTTCGTGTTCAAAGTATGGTTATTTAAGAACTTAGGATTTTAATTTTTGACAAAATTAAATGATTGTAATAATGATAGCTTTTAAATTACCAGTTTGACAAACTAGTTTTCAAGCATTTTGAAGTAAAATTATCACAAATTGAAGTCCATATTAAGTGAGTTTGTTAGTCACCAAAGTGACCAAACTAGAAAATTTTATGGATTAAATTTATGTGAATACTTTCAATTGCCTATGCGTTGTTGATACTTACTATTTAAAAATGACATGATGGTATGAATGTTACATCACAAGTATATTGAAATTCATTTTTCATGAATATTTAAAAATCGCCCAAAGGCTGATTAATTATTCATATAGAAATGAACATTATTGTGATAATTAGTATACTCTATTTGACTTAGTTGTATATCCATAGATAATAAATATGTCGAGTGAGAATATATATAGTTATCAAATTGAGTAAATTATACTTGTGTCGTAGTATCACCCAAAGGAAATCATTGACATACATTTTATTGTTTTGAATTTGAATTAGACTATTATGTTACAATTTACAATTCAAAGCATTAATGTTGGAACTTTAATGAAATTCTTAAGTACTTACTCATGTTTCTTATGTTCTCATGTTTAATGGCTTAAACTTCTCAAACTGGTGTGGGCATATCCAGTTTCACCTGGGTGTTATGGATCTTGACTTAGCACTACAAGTTGAGAAATCCGTTACTATTACTGAGAAAAGTAGTGCTGATGAGCTTGGGAAAGATCGAACAAATTATATTTAATGTTCATGTGAATGATTGTACCAAACAATATAAAGTCTACTCTTCCCAAAGCTGATAGTGTTAATGAATTTATGAAATTTATGGAAGCGCGTTCCCAAACTACTGATAAATTACTTGTTGGATCATTATTGGCTAGCTTAACCACTATGAAATTTGATGGTTCTCGCAACATGCATGAGTATATTCTTGAAATGATAAATCTAGTAGCAAAGTTAAGTCCTCGAGAATGAATGTGGATGAACATTTTCAAGTACACTTTATTATTAATTCTTTGTCTCATGCTCAGTAGAGGCCATTTCAAATGAACTATAACACTATTAATGACAAGTGGACTATCAATGACTTGGCCAATATGTTAGTTGAGGAGGAACAAAGATTCCAGAATCAAGGAATTCATTCCGTTCATCTCGTAAATGATCAAAGAGCTGGAAGAAAAGTTGGAGCCTGACTGGGCATCAAGAAAAACTACACAAGCTTCCTGACAATGGTATCTCAATGATTTAAAGAAAACATCGGTATTCGGTGTATATATCTTAAGATCAGTGGGAGCAAAATTATGTTTCTAGTTTTGTACGTTGATGGCATTTTGCTTGCTAGTAATGATTTTGGTATTTTACATGAGACCAAGAAATTTCTCTCTAATATTTTTGGAATGAAAAATTATGAGAGACAACTTATGTGATAGGTAGGGATAGAAATAATCTGAGATGGATCACAATGCTTGTCAGAGTTGTCTCATAATGCATATATCAATAAAGTTTCAGAGACACATAAAAGGGAAAATACTCCGAATGAGTTGTTCCAATTAAAAAATGTGATAAATTAATCATTATACAATGTCTAGAGATTGAACTGGAATGTATATTTATGAAAAATGCAAAGCAATATGTAATTATTACGTTCACTATGGAAGCTAAATTTGTGGCATGCTTTGGGGTCTTAGTTCATGTTTATGGTTGCAAAATTTTATTTCAGGACTTGAAATTGTCGACAATATTGTCAAGCCGCTAAAAATTTATTGTAATAATTCTGCAACGGTCTATTTTTGAAAAATGACAAGTCAAAGAGTGCTAAACATATGAAATTGAAATACTTTGTCGTTAAATAAGAAGTTGAGAAAGAAAGAGTATCAATTGAGCATATAAGCACTGAACTTATGATTGCAGACCCACTAAAGGGCTACCACCAAAGATATTTAAGGACATATTTAAAGTAGGAAAATTTTACAGAATAGATAAGTATTGGTGGGTGTTTTAAAAAATAGCAGTTTTCAATAGTTTTAAGTAAATAGTAGATTTCTTAATCTATCAATAATTTTTTACTACGATGACCACGATCTATATATGGTGTGTTTGATAATTTTTTTGGTATATTATAGGTATATAGATGATATACCAATTTGAAAGATGCTAGAATTAATGATGTAATTAATGCTCAAAATTTGAAATTTGAAATACCTAATCTATATATGGTGCATTTGATGATTTTCAGGTATATGAGAGGTATAAAGATAACACATCAATTTGAAAGATACTAGAATTAAAAATATAACTAATGCTCAAAATTTTAATTTTGAAATACCTAATATATATATATATATATATATATATATATATATATATATATAGTGTATTTGATGATTTTCGGGTATATTAGAGGTATATAGATGATATACCGATTTGAAAATTTATTTTTCATAACTGTTCAACAAAAAACATACTGATTTACCATAACCATTCTTGATTTTTCAAGTATGTCAGAGGTATTTATAATGTCATTAATTTGAAAGAATATTTCCTTAACAAACTTTAGTTAATAGTAAGAAAAATATAATCAATCATCGATTTCCCCTAATTTAATTACAAAGAAAAATCAATGAAATAATATTTGAATTAGAAATCATTAATTACCAGAATTTTAGTTAATTAAAATGACCCATAAATCAGATTATGAAATTTATATTCAATGTTAAAATCATCAAACTATAATTTCGTCAACAAATGGTTGATGACGTGGCAAAAAAAATTATCTATTTACCTAAAGTTTGAAAAAAAAACTACTATTTCTTAAATTAATTTTCGAAACTTGTGTATTTGGTGTAATTTCTTTTGAAAGTATGGGTCTTGGTTGTAGTTATGATAAAATATATGATTTGCATTATGGATGATTATTTGACACTCTAAACTCATTGTTTCTGTTTCTGATATTTCTTGTTTATCTATTTAGTATACATAAATGAGTTGCTAAATGTTAACAAGATTAATGATTTGTTGTACAGTTATATATTTCCTATTTATAGATCATGTTACATTAAGAACTATATATTGTGGTATATGGAAGGAATTACGTTAAATAGTGGCGTATGACCGCTACGACTCATATTAGTAATTTGTTTAACAATGACATGATGTGACAAATAGAAAGAAAGGGTTTAACACTTATTATGTGCATTATGATCTCATTATTAAACCATTAAGTAAATATGCACATGGTCGAGTGAGAGAATGTCGTAAAGTGACCATGTATAATAAATGAATATCAATCAATCTCTCTCTAAACCGAATATTTCTCTCAAATCTATCTCTCTAAACCGAATATTTCTTTCAAATCTCTCTCTCTCTAAACCGAATATTTCTCTCAAATCTCTCTCTCTATCATTCACTCTCTTTATCAAATTAAATATATATCAAATCAAATCTTTCTCTCTCACCCTAAAACACATTAAATTAGATCTAATGTTTATATTAATTAATATTTAATTTTTAAATTTAAATCAAATCAAAATATTAAATTAATATTTACTCTATAAGTCTCTCCCTCTCTTTAAATACTGTATCTCTCTCTAAAAAAATATTAAATTAATATTTAATCTATTAATCAATTAATATTTAATATTTAAATCAAATCAAATTATTAAATTAATGTTTACTCTATCAATCAATCTCTCTCTATGCATTATTCTATCTTTCCATCAAAAAAGAAATTAATATTTACTCTATCAATAAATTAATATTAAATATCTAAATCAACTTAAAATATTAAATTAATATTTATTTTATTAATAAATTATTCTCTCTCAATCTCTATTTTAAAAAATTAATTTAAATATAAATAATAAATGGATATTCATATATCTTTCTCCATCAGTCACTTTCCCTTCAAGCCAAATATTTCTCTCTCAAATCTCTCTTTATCAATTAAATTTTTATTTCTCTCTAAAATAAAATATAATCTCTCTATCAAAAAAGTATTTAATTAGTATTTAATATTCTCTATCACCAACGGACATTGAATCTTTGTAAATCAAGAGCCGCTGGACGGAGAAAGCTTTTGTTCAAAAAAATTAGAAGAAAAAAAATCGAACAACTATTTTCTCCCTCTACATGCCCTATTATAAAAAATTATAATAATTAATATTGCGCAAAGTAGGGATTTGGATCATATATTGCAAAGTGGATTTAATGGTTTGAAATATAAAAAAACAAAAAAAACATGAAAAACTTAAATTGGAAAAAAGTTCATCAATTAATTAACTCTAAAGATAAATATGTCTATTAACAAAATGATTTAATTAAAAAATATTAATTTTGACAGAAATCTAAAGAATTAAAAATGTTGACAAAAATTTAATTGGGTGTCCAGAAATAACCATTTGGTGCAATTTTTGTAGTTTATATTACATACTTTTTTATATTCGGATCCTCTCGTGTTCTTGTTTAAAAGAATAACAGAGATCCTTTTCAGAAGAGATTTTACCATTGATTTTGTTTTCAAGATTCCAGTTCTGCTCAAAATAAGCTTCAATACTTGCATTAAAAAAAGTATACTAAAAGTAATAGCAGGTCTTGACCATTGGAAACGAAATCGATGGTTTGGATTTTCCAAGCAACACCTCTCCTGTTTCCGTTCAGAACAGGAGAGGATCCCGATGCTACTCTTTCCGTTCTTATAGTTTTTAACATACTGTATACTGTTCCCAAAATGTTAAAAAAAACAAAGAAACTACGGAAAATGAAAATGCGAAAAAGCGTCTCAAGCAGAGAGATTTATACTAACTTAATGGAAAACGTATATAAATAATGTGAACTGAATTGGGGTTTCAGAGAAGTGTCTGCATAAGATACAGGAATAAGATCACAATTCTATTCAAGTATGAAATCAAGGATTAAGGATTGTATCAAAAACCCAAATTAAGTTAATAGCAGTTAAGAACATAAAAAGATGTTACATTTATTCAACAGAATTCATTGTTCCCTGAGACAAGAATGAACAAAGATGAATCACGATGTTCTGATCCATCAATGTGAAACTAAAGTACTTTGATTGCTGCCGAAATCTGCTCACTTTTTAGGTTGAAAAGCTCAAGCAGATCATCTATAACCTGTATGCAGCTGTTAGCCTTAAAAAACTCCTTAGCCTTATACAACATAAGTATAAATCAAAGTTAGGTACACAATTGATTTACTACACGATGACTACACGAGGTGAGTGTAACCATCATGTAGTATACACAATGGTTACACGATGTCAGTGTAACCATCATGAATACTATACGAAGAAGAAGTGTACACTACATGGTGACTCTAGTTACAGAACTTAGTTCTCTTTTATAGAACTTACTTTGCCCTTGGCGAGGTGAACCATGCTTTAAAATGGGCTTCAGCCCCAGAAGATACATCACCATATGCTTGAAAATGTTTGAAGTCTGTTTTGGCAACGATATTCTCATCATCTTTTTTCCTTCGCTATTTTTTCTTTTCAACCTTTTCGGTTTCCCAATTAGGTGACTCTAGTTACCAAGATCTTTTTATCGTTCTCTTAGCAAGTTCACCAAGACAGACGAGCTCTTCTTCTTCTCCATCATTGTACTGCTCTGTTGACCGAGCCGAATCCATCAATGCAAATATTATCGATGCAACCTTTTGTTCTTCTTCTTCTTCTTCTTCTTCTTCTTCTTCTTCTTCTTCTTCTTCTTCTTCTTTTTTCTCTTCCATTTATTTTTCCATTTATTTTTTCCCTTCTATTTTTTCTTCATCTTCTTTCTTTTCACCTTCCTCCTCCTTATTACCTTCCTTCTCTTCTTCCTTTTCTTCGACCTTCTCTTCTTCCTTTTCTTGTTTTTTCTTTTTCTTATTATTCCTTCCGTTCCTTCTCTTCTTCTTCATTCTCTACCATATCTTCTTCTTTTTCATCCTTCTCTCCTTATTCATTTTTTCACTTCCTTTTCAATCTCATTATCCTCCTTATCGCTAGCCATCATCATGGCATATTGAGGATAGAATGAGTAATCATCTGGTCTCGACGTTACCAGATGATCCATCAAAACTTTAATTTGGAAAATTACAAAGGAAATGTCAGATTGCATGGAAAGAATCTTCTTATCCATTGAAGTGATCTTTTGGTCCATTCCAATCAGACATTTCCTCACCTAATCTTCATGTCCACTGAACTTCTTGGCCTCTTCGAACATCTTCCTCTTCTTCTTCTCCTCTTCCTTTTCAATGGCATCCTCCTCCTCATTAGCCTCATCTTCTACTGGAAAAGGTGAAGGAGGAGGAGTCGACTAAAAAACATGTAATATTAAGCAGACAAAATAGAAAAAGGTGACTACATGATGGTTACACGGACCTCCTACACGATGGTTACATGGAGCTCGTGTAGTCATTGTGTAGACTACACAATGGTTACACGGACGTCATGTAATCATCGTGTAGACTACACCATATTATATGGATATTGTGTAAGCATAGTATAGACTACACGAGATCAGTGTAACCATCGTGTAGACTGCACGATGACTACACGAGGTTCGTGTTCAAGTAGAAGAAGGGTAAAAATGAATTTGAACATAACTTCTCTCCAACTACTGATCCCTAGAAGCTTTTTTCTTCTTCCTCCTCAGTAGGGACCAAGGAAAGAAATGTCAACTAAAAATACAAGAAATATAAATCAGTATATGAGAAAGTAATATAAATTAACTTGAACACGTAATTCACCAACATACATTCTCATTCGAAAAAAATTCTTTTTAAATATTCTCAACCGGTACTATCGTGGTCGGATACCACTTGAGAATCCTTGGCACTTTGGTCGAAACTCGGTTACCATACAAACTACCCACCAAGGGAATAGTTTCAAATACTCATGCGTATTTAAATAAAAGAGAGTAATTCAATATTCAACACATAAATAATTCAATACATCACTACATGAAACTAAATAAATTATACCTAGAAGGTAAATGGACATCTATTGAGTGAATATCCATGAACAACAATTGGGGATTTATGTGTTTTTTTTGTTTTTTTCTTGATCTTTAAGACCACAAAAAACAGCCTTTATATTCTTCACAACTAATAATGGTTTCATTATTTTGGAGAACGAGAGCTCTCCCCACGAATATTGGTTGAATGCTTCAAGGTCATCAACCAAAACCAACAATCTCTTCTCGATTAGGGTACGGTTCTCCTTCCCCAACATAAAATGCTTTGGTAAATAAATCAGAGCCATCTTGACCCATCAGAATCTAACTCATATTCAGAGTTTTTAAACTTCTCCTCCAACTCATCCATGCTTATTGATTGGGCTTTGAAAAAGTACAGATCAGAAAGTTATTGAGGCCACGTGTCTTTTTATCATCCGAGGCTTTACCAAACTTTAGTCCGGTCACTGAAGAGAACTCTTTCTTGGAGAAACAAAGTGGTTACTCATTAACAATAAACTAGATTTCCTCCTCATATGGAGTGTCGTTGACATATTCAGCCTCCCTAGCCAGCAACTGGTGGCAGAAAGTTGTTGAAAATTTCAGGACTGGTAGATCAAGGAGATGACCAAAGCATGTTTCCCTAAATAGAGAGAGTTGAGGAGCTGTCAGCTTGGTCTTGATGACCTATATGCAGTGAGTATTGTACTTTGCATTGATAATTACTTTTGGAATTGCGTTAACATCATGGACGTATCTTAGTTGCATCTTTGTTTAAGCCATAACCTGTAGAATATTTAAGGAAAACATAAGATCAGGAAATATGCTCGTGTAGTCATCATGTAGACTACACGAGGTGTACACGATGCTCGTGTAGTCACCGTGTAAACTACACGAGGGGTACATGATCCTGGTATATTCCTCATGTAACCTATATGAGGCTTACACGACTCTCGTATAGCCTACACGAGGATTACACGACCCACGTGCAGTCCTCGTGTGAACTACATGAAAGGTACACAACCCTAGTGTAACCCAGAAAATAGACACTCACTAAGACCAACGCCTCAGAAACCCAGAAAATAACACTAAAAAACCCAGAAGAAATAAACACTCAGAAATCCAGACTAGAAAATATTAGAAACCCAACAAAATCAACCTTGTTGTGATTCAGACATCCATAAAAATCCAGAAAAAAAACCCTCAGAAACCCAGAAAAAAACACTTAGAAACCCAGACAAAAAAATATTACCTTGTTGTTTTTCCTTGCTGTGGGAGATGAAGACTCAAGGATTTGTAGAGAGAGAGATGTTGTAACTTCAAGAGAGAGAGGGAGAGAGTAATAGTAAGACGAAGGGGTGGGGTTCGTGTAATCATCTTTTTTTCTAGTCGTCGTTTGGAATTCATGAAGGGGCTTTTTGGTAACTTCATAAGGTGGTTTTGAATTGAATGTGTGCCAAGGGTCAGGATAAGTGAAAATTAGTTTTAGGGTCTATTTTTACAAAATAGTTAGTGTAGGGTATACTTTAGTAAAAAACTCTTTCCTTGGGGCTCTGAAAATGAAGAGATCAGAAACTGCAGAGAGAAGGAGAGAGACGCAAGCGAGAGAGTAGAGGTGTAAAAAAGATGTCTAGACAATGTAATCCGCTCTGGACTGAACCAAAGTTGATAGGTTTGGATGGTTTTTTCCTCATATTTGGTCGGTTCGGTCCTCATTTTAGAGAGGATCGAACTTTTGATTCGGTCCAGAATTTTAATCAATTCTAGACCAAACTGACCATATGATATATAAATATATATATATATATATATATATATTTCTTTTTAGGTTACAAACAAAAGAAACGTTGAGCCTCCCTTTCTTTCCCTCTCACGACCATGACTCTTCCCTCTCCTCTCCCTCTCGCGACGCCTCCCTCTCCCTCCCTCCACCATTCTCCTTGTCCTTCTCCTACATCAGCTTCTCCTCAACCCTTCTCAGTTCTGGGCATCTCCTTCCTCAATGGTCGATACTCGAGCCGCGATCTCCACCTCAAGACCACGACTTGGAGGTAGGCTTCTCCTTCCATGGCTTCTCCTTTCTGTAACTCAGTTTGAGGATTCAATCTTAGATTTAGATTTAGGATTTTAGTCGGTTCCTAATCCCTATGGTTTGTTTTATTTGCATGTGGGCTTTATGTTGTTTGGTTGGTGATTTAATACAATAGCCTTGTCTTCTATCCATTCTTTGTGATTTAATGTTTCTTGATTAGTTCATGTATAACTTATCAATCAATAAAATGAGGCATAATTCAGGAATGAGAAGGAAAGTCGAGGAAATTGATAAAATAATAAACTTCTTGATTAGTTCATTTATGCTTTGCCTGGAGTTTTTCTAGTCTAAGCAGAAACAGAATCCGTAAGAGAGAGGCAGTCCAACCAAGTTTTTTGTTATCACTAGGTACTGCAGCCACTATATTGAGTTCTTTGAACTTTGGTTATGTTTAAATGTTGGATATTAGTACTTTGAAGTTTGGATATGTTTGAATATTATGATTTAACGCTATATAAATGCTAAAAAAATTGGTCTTTATTGTTAAATAATATATTTATTGTAAAACAGGTACGTAGACCATAAAACCGTCCGAGCCAACTGTTGAGGTTTGGTCTGGTCGGTTCAAATTTTTGGCAGTTTATTAGTCGGTTCGGTCCTCAAAATAGGAGGACCATAATTTTTGGTCTGGACTCATTTTCCTCTAAAAATCCGACCAAACCGACTGTTGAACACCCTTACAAGAGAGACTGAAAGAGAACTGAAAAATAATAGCCTATTTTTCAACATGCAACGTGGGATAATCGCCTTTTGAAGAGACTCTTTCTTGCACCACGTCATTCCTCTTTTCACCACGTTAGCACGTCCAAAACTTGTATAACATGGCATGAATGCTGGGCCTTTATGTCATTGGATTGCTTTTGAGCAATCCAGACCATTCAAGGCACATCCGATCAAAGGTTCCTCTTTTTTTTGGGTTCACTTAAAATGTTGAGTACTTCGCTAAAAATGTACAGGGTTCATCTACAATATAGAGATGTTAACCTAAATGTACAAAATTAATTATACTTGGAGGGGTTCCTAAAATGTATAGTAGTTCACAAAAAATGTACAGAGATTCATAAAAATATAGAGAGGTTGACTTAAATGTACAAAATTAATAGTTTTTGAAGGTGTTCACCCCAAATGTAGTGGGGTTCACCAAAAATGTATTGAGGTTCATCTAAAATGTAGAGGGGTTCACCAAAATATAAAAAATTAATATTTATTAGAGGGATTCATAAAAATGTAGAGATGTTCACCTAAAATGTACAGGGATTCACCTAAAATGTACAGGGCTTCACCTTAGTGTACAAAATTAATTTTGTACATTTTAGGTGAACCTCTCTACATTTTTTGTGAATTCCTCGAAGAAATATTAATTTTGTACATTTTAGTGAACCCCTCTACATTTTAGGTGAATCCAAATACATTTTTTGTGAACCCTACTACATTTTAGGTTAACACCTTCAAGAAATAATATTTTGTACATTTATGTAAACTCCTCTACATTTTAGGCGAACTCATGTACATTTTAGGTGAACCCCAATACATTTTTGGTGATCCCCTCCAAAAAATTATTAATTTTGTATATTTAGGTGAACCCCACTACATTTTAGATGAACTCTTATATATTTTTTATGAACCCCACTACATTTTAGGTTATTACCTTCAAACAATATTAATTTGTACATTTAGGTGAACCCCTGTACAATTTTGGTGAATTCACTACATTTTAGGTGAACACCTCCAAGAAATATTAATTTTGTACATTTAGGTAAACTCCCCTACAATTTAAGTGAACCCCTGTACATTTTTTGTGAACCCCACTACATTTTAGGTAAACTCCAATACATTATACCGGTGATTATTGTATTTTTTATGGCTTTATACCGGTAATTTTACATCTTTTACGGCATTTTTATGTTCTACCGGTGATTTTCAGACCTATACTGGCAGTTATTGAATTTTTCTTTGGGTAAATACCAATGGGTTTTGAACATTTACCGAAGGTTTTTATGTCCATTAGAGGCGCTTTTAGGACATTTGTCGACGGTTGTTATCAATATCGGCAATTTTTAGGACCTATACCGGTGGTCGTTCGACAAATTTGATTTTTTTTAAATTAATAAGCGTGTACTCGATTTTTGAATGCGAACATTAAGTACATTAACTTATATTTAAAATTAGATTGAATTGAATATTAATTGTCAAAATAATTGAACACATTCATAAACACTTAAGAACATATCATGGTTATATTGTCGTGAATTTATGACAAGTATCAAGTGAAATAATTTTTAACATATAAAATTCTAGATCGTGATTTTATCATAGTCGATAAATTATATATCTTGATTTAATGAATATGTATAACCCAAAATCCCGATTCATTTTGACAACTTAACCATTTTCATGTATTTAGCTATATTTTCACACATTTAGCCACTTATGCTTAGGCATTTTCACATGCTCAATCATTTTCATATACTTAGTGAATTTCACACACTCAGTCATTTTCATGAACTTGGCAAATTTCACACATCTAACTATTTTCAAACACTTAGTCATTTTCATATACTTAGGTGAACACATGTATATTTGTTGTGAACTCCACTACATTTTAAGTGAACACCTCCAAGAATATTAAATTTTAAATTATGGTGAACACCTCGAACATTTGTTGTACCCCACTATAAATTCATTGAACCCCTAAAATTGCAATCACCACTCAACAAGTCCTAATCGCCACTCGAAAGCCTCTAATTGCCATCTAGAAAGTGCTAATCGTATCTTCATGGGTAATCACAATGTGAATTGCTTCAATCGCCACCCTTGTTATGGCGATCGCAGAACATTCTCCTATCGCTATTGAAATGGCTCTAATCGCCATGTCCCCCCATAAACCCCAAATTTTTTTTTATGGTTTCACACACTCTTTATTTTCAAACACTTAGTTATTTTCACACATTTAACCATTTTCACACACTTCTCCATTTTTACACACTTAGCAATTGTGGTGAACCCCGCTACATTTTAGGTGAACACCTCCACTTCCAAGAATATTAATTTTTAAATTTTGGTGAACACTTACGCATTTGTTGTACCCCACTGCAAATTCATGGAAGCCTAAAATTGCAATCGCCACTCAACAAGTCCCAATCGCCACTCAAAAGCATGATCTAATTGCCATCTAGAAAGTGTTAATCGTATCATCATGGCTAATCGTCATGTGAATAGCTCTAATCGCTACCCTTGGTATGGCGATCTCAGAACATACCCCTAATCGCTATTGAAATGGCTCTAATCTCCGTGTCCCCCCATAAACCCTAAAATTATTTTTCAGTTTCACACACTTCTTTATTTTCAAACACTTAGTTATTTTCACACATTTTACCATTTTCACACTTCCCCATTTTCACACACTTAGCAATTGCGGTGAACCCCACTATATTTTAGGTGAACACCTCTAAGAATATTAATTTTTAAATTTTAGTGAACACAACAAGCATTTGTTGTACCCCACTACAATTTCATTGAACCCCTAAAATTCCAATCAGCATTCAATAGTGGTTTTGTTTCTTTTTCCCGGTTTTTTTGTCAATACAATGATTTTTAGGACCTTTTTACAGTGGTTTTTCAACAAATTTGATTTATTTTTTAAATATGCATCGCCTATTTTGTCATTTTCACACACTTAGCCACATACACCTTGACGATGTTCATTCACTTAGTAATTTTCACACGTTTTACCATTTACATACTTGGTCATTTTCATACACTTAGTCATTTTCAAACACTTGATCATTATACACACTTAGTAATTTTCATATACTTAGTCATTTTCATGCACTTAGTAATTATCACACATTTAGCTATTTTCACAGACTTCCCCATTTTCACTTACACTTAATCATTTTCATGCACTTTTTTTGATACACTTAGTCATATTCGTGTACTTAGTCATTTTCAAAACTTAACCTTTTTCATGTAGTTAGTCATATTTCACACACTTAACAATTTATACTTAGTCATTTTTACATGCGTAACCATTTTCATGTGCTTAGCAAATTTCACACACTTAGTCATTTTCATATACTTGAAAAATTTCACATATTTAACCATATTTTCACGCGCTTAGGAATTTTCACCGCTTTGCCATTTTCATGTACTTATTTTGTTACTTACCCATATTTTCACGCATTTAGGATTTTTCTCCACTTTTGCCATTTTCATGTACTTGTTTTTATGGAACTTAATTATTTTCATGTACTTAATCATCTTCACAAGGTAATGTTAGAATTATGTCCATAAAGTACGGTGTAAAAACTATTTATGAGTAAACGGTTATTTCTTTGACATTTATATATTACTGAATTTTATGAATAAATGAAAATATCTTTAATTAAAGTGTATTTATAACTTACTTAGTCTTAAAATTGTTGTCAACAAAAGAAGAGTAATGACCAAGCGGTCTTCCAAACAAACTCTTCTGAGATAGTTCAGAATATTATTCGTAGTTTTAGGATCGACAGGACAATCGAATCCAATTACGACTCTTAAGTTAAACTAAAGGATACCGGTTTCAGGACATGGGAGTGGAGACTAACGGTTGACCTAGACATGCTATGAAACATGTTGAATAGACCAATAACCAATTAATTTAGAGAAAAATTATTTATCTAGCTCTAAATTTAATTGTTACACCTTAAGAATATTTTTGTAATTACTTTAATCTTGAGTTGAATACGAAACTTGACCTAGTTACTTGCGAACTTTGATATGCTAAGAGAGTGATACTGATATTGAAGAAGGGTAATCTCAAGAAATATTTTGTGGTCTGTGAAATATAAATATTTATTTACACCAACAAAAAATATAGCGTGCATAAATTGAAAGTTCTATCGGCGTCAAACCTATAGTGGAGTCAATTAAATAAGTCACGAATTTATGAAGATAAATTAACGAGGTATTTGAATCCCATAACTTTGTTCATGGGCTCCATTCAGTCTTAGGAGTAGCTCATAAGGACAAAAATGAGAAACAACGATAGTTAGACCAAAAACGTGTTTTGAACCAAGGTACACTTCTCGAACCCCATATGAGATGGGTGTCATCACTAAATTAGTCAAGAGAAAAACTAAAGTTCAAATTAATTATATTTTTATTTTCTAATTATTGGATAGTTAATAAATAAAAAATAATAATTAATTAATTGATAGAGATCAATTTTGACTGATGAATATGGACACACTTTTGGTTCTAGGAAAGATGTAAAAATCACACATCGCAATAAAAGGAGAGGATAAATTTTGGTTTTATCATATAAGAGATTGCATCCTTATTCCTACCCCTAACCCTATCTTATAAGTGTGTTAATTATAGCAGAAAAAGATTTTGTCTCTCCTCCCCACTCAGTTGCCGCAGATTTAGTGAAGAGGAAAATTTTAATTTTTCTCTTCCTTTAGAGATTTACTTTTTTGACTCTAACGAGTGGTTGTCGGTGTAAGGATCAATTAATAGCTGTGAGGATCTCAAGAATGAAGAATGCGAGATAGAGAATTGGATCCCGCCAAATCAGTAATTCTCCATTAATTGAAAAAGTATAAATTGTTTCAATCTTTTCTCGATACATTTATATGATTATGCATGTCTATTGATTAGTTTTGTGTTTAATTGGATTAAACATTTTTATGAATTTTTTTTGAAATTCCACCCATGAATTGTCATGGTTCATTAATTTTTCTTCAAAATCTAAACCTAATCCAATAATTGGTATAAGGGCCAATGGTTTTTAGAGTATACATAATTCAAAATGTATGTATGGATGAATATGATGATATTATCATATAATTTTGTATGGTAGATTCAAAGCATGTTTGAATGTGTTTTATGAATGGATTTGGATTGATTGGCTCTAGGTGTTATTTTTCAATTTTAGAATTGATGTAAGCCAAAATTATGGCATAGAATTTTATGTAATTTAATTTCGCTAGAGTTATATCGTTAATTTTCATGTAAATTCATCATCAATGTTGGGAAGTCGCATAAATCTTGAGAAGCCGCACGAATCCCGAGAAACTGCATGAATCCTGAGAAGTCGCATGAATCTCGAGAAGCCGCAGGCACTTGAGTTATGCTGTCTATCGTCCGAGCGTCACGCTGTTCGCTGGGATTCATGTCCCCCTGCCACTGCCACCACAACCGGCGGTACTCCTTTTTATTGCCAGGGTACATGGCGCAGATGCCCTGATACTGTGTTGTTCTATCCCTGTGATGCTTCACGAAAACCCTTATCGTAAATTTTGAATTTTGAAAGTTGGTTATCAATTTTTATTTTTTGAAAATTAAAATTTAATCAATTGATTGGCTTTGACCTAAGTTTGATGACTCATTAAAAAAAATTTAACTAATCAAATTCAATTAATTTAAAAAAGGATATTTAATGGAATTATTTGATTAAGAAAATAATTTTCCTTAATTAAAATGGTTTTGGTCATCAAAGCTTGAAGATTATTTTGAAAATGGGATTGGACTTTTGTGAAGAGTTACAATGAGGTGGGACTTCTTAAAGGAGAATGAGATAATTACTGACGCCATAAATAATAGTTTTTAAAAAATATTATAATTTATTATTTTTTATGAGTTGTAATTAGAAATGAGCCATAGACAGGTTAATTTTTAATGTATGATTTTTTATTAATCTCGCATCCTCATATAACATATGCCATATAAAAATATGAATATGCCAATATCAAATTGTCATGTAACATGTACATGCATTATTGTAGTTTAAATTTATAATCAGTTATAATTAAAAATACAATGTGAATTTTATAAAAGTTATAAATTTTAAATTTTGATTTAAATTTTATAAAAGTTTATAATTTTTACAACTTGCTTTTCAAATTATAGAGTTATAGTTTTTGAAAAAAGCAAAGAAAAATCAAGTTTTCCAAAAATTAAGTGAGAGGGCGTTTACGTTGAAATGTTCTCAAGGTCCCCAAAGCAAACTTGATCGTGGCACGAGAACTGATTTAGAATCGCCCTAGCGGTCCTCTCTTTAGTGGGAGAAACTTGGGAATCGTGTAACTTTGAGTCATCAAGTTGCTTGCGAAACTAAAGCTTGTAAAGAAAATGACGAGGTAGGACCGTCCCTAGATAGACCGTTAGTTCATAGCAACATTTAAAGCCAATGCGTTAGTTAAACACTTAGACCAAAGCACATTGGAATCTCTCATCGGAGCTGGTCAATGGGGCTAAGGTGAGCAAAACCATTGGTGATTGGTTGAGCTAGATGTAGTGACATCTTGAGAAACATTAATCAAACGAGGTAGCTCGGGCGTTGTCCCTGGATGAGACGAGCTATCGGGTTGATCATAACATCATGGAAGAAATATATTTTTATTGTATTTTTAGATATTTAAGTATTTACATCATGCATCATACTATCCTAAATAATTGAGTATTTCTTTACACCAATTTATTTATTCTTATCAATAATTATGTCATTATCCATACTCTCAACAATCTTGAGTGCAAACAAACTCACTGGTGGAAATTACATGGATTGAAAACATAATCTTGATATTGTATTGACAGTAGAAAAGCACAAGTTGGTGCTTCACCACCTCTTGTCCCCTTGAGCCTATTTAAGTATTTACATCATGCATCATACTACCCTAAATAATTGAGTATTTATTTACACCAATTTATTTATTATTTTCAGTAATTATGTCATTATCCACACTTTCAACAATCTTGAATGCAAACAAACTCACTAGTGGAAATTACATGGATTGAAAACATAATCTTGATATTGTATTGACCGTAGAAAAGCACAAGTTCGTGCTCACCACTTATTGTCCCCTTGAGCCTATTGCTGAATCGACTCAAGAGGAAAAGTATGACTATGTTTCTTGGTTGCGTCCTAATGAGATCGCTAGGTGTTACATCTTCGCATCAGTTAGCAATGTGTTATAACAACAACATCAAAACATGAAGACTGCCGCTGATATGATGTTGAACATCACTAAAATGTTCGGGGATCAGGGTTGTCAAGCCAAACATGCTGCTGTGTGAAACTTCATGAACTGTCGGATGAAACCCATAAGTCTTATCAAAGAACATATGATGTTGATCATTAGTTATGAGTGAGATATAGATCATAGGAGTTGAGGTAGATGGTGAGACTCAAGTTGATATGATCCTCAAGATTCTGCCAGACACTTTTGAGAACTTCAAACTTAATTATTCGATTAATAAGTTGAGGTACTCTCTTTCAGAACTTATGAAGGAGTTGTAAGCTGTTGATACCCTATTTTTGAAGGGGAGAGGCAAACTTTAATGAATGTAAGCCTTCCACCTCTGGCGCAAAAAAAAACACAATAGAGGTCCGGTGAAAGCAAAGAAGGTGAACTCGAAAGCTGTGAATGGCAAGGGCACTGCAAAAGTGGATGAGTCAAAAGATAAGTGTCATCATTGTGGAATCGCTGGCCATTAGAAATGCAACTGCCCAAATTATCTCAAGGAGTTGAAATCCAACATTACTTGTTACTGAAACCTGTTATGTGGCTGACTCTACATTTTCATGGATTGTAGACTCTGTAGTCACTAACCATATTTGTTGTTCCCTACAGAGGTTCAGGGAAAATATAAGGCTTTTAATGAGGGCGAGTCCAGCTTCCATTAGCACTATCATTTGGAACTATTAAAATGTTATTTGAGAACAGTTATTGGGTTTGCGTGATGTTTATTATATCTCGATTTTGGGAAAAATGTCATTTCAGTGGCTAGTTTAATTGAGCAATGATTTTCCTTATATTTCATTGATAATGATATTGGTATTTTTATAAATGAATGCTTAATTACTACTGCACACATGATAAACAACTTATTATATGTAAAACTAAAAGTTCCAATTATATGTGACGCTGAAGTAAATAATTATTTACAAAGAGATAGTAAAAGGTTGAAGTCTGACTCACTTGATCTAACCTACTTGTGGCACTTGCATTTTGATCACATTAGGCCAGACAGGATTAAAAGACTAGCAAATGATGGTCCATTGCAAACTTTAAGTGTGAGATCACTACCCGTATGCGAATCCTGCATAGAAGAAAAAATGACCAAGAGACCCTTTTTAACGAAGGGTGAAAGAGCCACTCAGTATCTCGAAATCATACATAGTGATATATGTGGGCCATAGAATGTCCAACAAGAGGATATTATGAATATTTTGTAACCTTCACAGATGACTACGCATGTTTTGGCCATATTTATTTAATGCGCCAAAAGTCTGAAACCTTTGAAAAGTTAAAAGAGTACAAGGTTACATCTTGACCTAAACTATTTTTCGCAACAGTATCAACAACAATATTAAATTCTCTACTCACCCAAACTAAGAAAAATCTAAAATTTGAACAAAAAAGAAGCTTATGGACATCACTAACAAGATCAACCAGTTTCTAATAAGAACAACTTAGTTCTAATCCAATTAACAACTTGTTTAGAATCAGAAAGAAATAGCCCATTGGACCCGCCCAAAATGCAAGCCCAACGAACAACCTCCCTAATAGCCATCAACTCTCATTGACCCGTATAGTAAAAGCCTCAACCCGGAGACTCAAATAGTGCAGCAACTCCCCTTCCTTATTTCGAACGACAAACCCTAAGCCACAGAAGAGAATGTTGAGAGAAGGAAGTGTCAACCGAAATTCAAAACCCTCTTATCCGATTGCAGTGGAGAGTACTTACTAGGAGAGTTCGAAGATATTCTTAAGAAAGAAGGTATTCTTTCTCAGCTTACAACACGCACTTCAAAATAGAATGGTGTGTCAGAGAGAAGAAATTGAACTCTAATGGATATGGTTAGATCCATAATGAGTTACTCATCCCTCTTAGATTTGTTTTGGGGATATGCCTTAGAAAAAAATATATATATTCTAAACTAAGTTCTGTCAAAGACAGTGCCTAGTACACCATATAAAAGATGGAGTGGATAAAAGTCATCTGTAAACCACCTTAGGATATAGGGATGCTCGACACCTATGCTGAGACTAAAGACAGGCAAGTTGGTCGAGAAGCAGATAATTATGCCTATATGTTGGATATCCCAAGGGAATGAAGGGATTTGTCTTTTATGGTCCAACTGACAAGAAAACATTTACTAGCATGAATGCTCATTTTCTAGAAGACGACTACATAATAAGTGTGAAGTTGAGAAGCACACTTAAGCTAGAGGAATTATTGAGTGGGAGAACACCGAATCCCCAATCAAGACTATCCCATCCATGCCTCTTTTCTTCTTATAGATCCAGTTGTATCCTATGGGTTTTATCCCTTCAGGAGGATCTACAAGCTTCTAGAATTTATTCAAGTACATCGAATGTATCTCAAAGTTCATGGCTTATTGCCATAAATTTGCTTCAGGATCAACCATGGCCTCTGAGTAAGAGACAGATTCATCAAGGTCTTATCTGAGACACTTGTCAAAGCTTCTCCATAGGACATATACCTCTCAGGTTGTCTCATAACCCTCCCACTATGTCAAGGCTCCATAGGCTCTGGCTCTTGTCATGGTTCTCCCTTTATTGAATCAAAAATAATTTCTGATTAAGGAGTCGGTGTCCTCCTGCTCAATAAATTCTCTAGCACAACTGTGCTTCTCATCTGTACACTTTTAATGTAATCTTCTTCAAGAAAATTAGCTTTCATGATAACGAATGTTTTCTCGTCAGTCGTACTGTAAAAGATGTACCAATTTCATACATTTAGGATATCCTTCGAACATACATTATTCTGAACGACTGGCCAACTTGCCTATCTCCAGTTTTAGAACATGTGTTGGGTACCCCCATATTTTAAAATGATTAATAGACGACTTTCGTCCATACCACCTTTTATATGGTGTACCAGGCACCGTCTTCGTAGGAATTTGGTTCAGAATATACGTTATTGTTTCTAAGGCATATGCTTAGAAGAAATCTGGGAGGGATGAGTAACTCATTATGGATCTAACCATATTCATCAGAGTTCGATTCGTTCTCTCTGACACACCATTCTGCTATGGCGTACCAGGTGTTGTAAGCTTAAAAATAATACCTATTTCCTTAAGAAAGTCTTCGAACTAACCTAGCAAGTACTCTCCATCACGATTGTATCGTAGCATTTTGATTTATTTTTCTAATTGTTTTTCAACCAAGGCCTTATACTCTTTGAATTTTTCAAAGGTTTCAGACTTTTGAAGCATTAGATAAACATGACAAAAACGTGAGTAGTCATCAGTCAAGGTTATGAAGTATTTATAACATTCTCTTGCTTGGATATTCAATGGCCCACATACATCACTATGTATGAGTTCAAGGCATTGAGTGACTCTTTCAACTTTTGTTGAAAAATATCTCTTGATCATTTTACCTTCAATACAGGATTCGCATGTGAGTAGTGATCCCAGACGTAAAGTTTACAAAGGACAATCCTTGATAAGTCTTTTAATCATGTCCAGTCTAATAGGTTAGATTGGTTGAGTCACACTTCAACATTTTACTATCCATTTGTGAATCATTATTCACTTTAGTGTCACATATCATTAGAAATATTGGTTTTTACGTGAAACAATTTATTAAACAAACGTGCAATAGTAATTAAACAGTCATTTCTAAATATACCAATATCTTTATCAATAAAATTCAAATTGAATCTTTACTCAATTAAACTAGCTACTGAAATAAGGTTTTTCCCAAAAACAATTAAGATATAATAAACATCACGTAAAAACATATAACCGTTGTCAAGTTCCAACCGATACAACCAATACTAGTGCTTTATTATTCCCTATACGGACGATGAACTCGACAAAGATATCTGCTAAATCCAGGCAGTTGTGTATCTAATGTTTATCAACTCCACAGTGATGACACTTGTCTAACAACATGTCCACCTTGTAGTGCCCTTACCATTCACAACTTTTGAGTTCTGCTTCTTAGCCTTATTCAGACCTCCTCTCATGTTTCCTTTTGACGCCAGAGATGGAAGGCTTACTTTCAGTAAAGTTTACTTTCATAATCTCAGGAAACGAGTACCTCAACTTATTCATCAAATAATTAAGTTTGAAGTTGTCGAAGATATCAGGCAGAGTCTCTAGGATCATATCTACCTGAGTCTCGCCATCAACCCCAGCACCCGTGATCTCCATCTCATTCAGATAATTAATTATCAACATCATATGTTCTTTGACAAGAGTTCTAGGTTTTAACCTACAGTTCATAAGGTTTCACACAACTGCTTGTTTGGCTTAACCACCCTGATCTCCGAACATTTTGGTGATGTTCAACATCATATCAGTGGTGGTTTCTGAATTCGGATGTTGTTGTTGCAACACATTATTAACAGAAGCCAAGATGTAATATATGGCTATCTCATCAGAACGTAGCCAAGAAGTACAAGCATCATTTTCCTCTTGAGTCGATTCACTAAAAGGCTAAAAGGAACAAGGGGTGGTGAGCACGAACTTGTGCTTTTCAATCCTTAATACGATAGCAAGATTGTGTTTCTAATCACTGTAATTATCACCAGTTAATTTGTTCACGTTTAAGATAGTTGAGAATGGGGATATTGACATGATTATCGAAAAAAAATAAAGCGGTGTGAATAAATGCTCAATCGTTTAGGAAAGTATGATGCATGATGCAACTACTTAAATATTTGAAAATCCATTAAAAATATTCCCTCCATGATGCTACGATAAAAAATGATAGCTTGTCTCATCGAGGGATGATGTCCAAACAATCTCCTATCTCATCGAGACTTTTCTCATTTGGTTAACGCTCAAATGTCTCCACATCGAGCCTAACCAATCACCAATGATTTTGGTCACATTGGCCTCATTGACTAACCCCTAAGTGGGGATTTTAATGTATTTCAGTCTAAGTGTTTAACCAATGCATGACTCCTAAAAGTTATTATGGACTAACAATCCGTCTATGAGACGACCCTACCCTACCACTTCCTATAAAAGTCTTAGCCTCTCAAGCAACTCGATAACTCAAATCGACACGACTCCAAAGTTTCTCTCATTGAAGATAGGACCACTATGGGCGGTTCTAAACGATTCCTCGTGGCACGATCAAGTTCGCGTTGAAGACCTTAGGAACGTTTCAATGTAAATGACCCTCTGACTTAGTTTTTGAAATTTTTGGATTTTTGGTTGTTTTTCAAAACATAACTTTTAGGGAGAACTGTAAAAATGGCCCCTTTCCCAGCCCAAGTTGCAAAAATGTCTAGAAATATTTTTTATTGCAGAAATGGCCAAAATATGGTAAAGTTTATTTACCACTATGTAATTTTGGTAAACAAATTATTTACCACTGCCATATTTCGGCCTTTTTTGTAAATAAAAAATTTTTCAGCCATTTTTGCAACTCCACCCCGAAACCTGCCTTTTCCTATTATTTTCCTAATGATTTGTAAAATGTGATAAAATTTATAAATGCTTTATTTAATTTTAAATCCAAATTTAAATCATAACCATTATAAATTTCACACTGTAATTAAATTATAACCATTATAAATTAACCTACAATGATGCATATATATGCTCCATGGAAATTTGATATTGGTATATCCATAGCTCTATATGACATGTTATATGATGATGCACCATTAAAATTAAATCATACATTTAAAATTAACCTCCCTATTGGCTCATTTCTAATTACAACCCAAAATAATAATAAATAAATAATAAATTAATTTATAACCTAATCTTCATGGTATCTGTAATTTTCTTATTCTTCTCCATACTGTCCCACCACTTTGTAACTATTTACAAAAGGCCATTCTTATTTTAAAATTCAACTTTAAAACTTAAATAAAAAATTTCAAAATTTAAATTCAAATTTCAAATTTAAAAAAATCAAAAATTAAAATTTGATTAAAACCCTTTAATTAAGAAAAATTATTTTCTAATAAAATAATCTCATTAATTATCCTATTTTTAATAAAATAAAAGGATAACATTGATGATTATCTTTTGAATTCAAAATTCAAAAGTATAAAAAGATATAAAAGATAGTTATCTTTAAATTCCAAATTCAAAAGATATAAGGGTAAAATAGATAAATATCTTTTGAATTTTAATTATCTTTTATTTGTTTAAAATTTATAATTTTAAAAGATAAAAAAATAGGATAAGAGTTATCGCGAAACATCACAGGGTTTCCTAAACTCTAATTGTTATCGCTTAGGGTTTCACAAATCGTAGTAACCATGGAGGGCACGACAGCGGACAACGGCGGTGACGCCACCGAAACAGTATCGCTGGCTGCCGGAACAGTAACTCTGGAACATGAACGGTAGGTTTTAAAATCAACTAAAAACAAGTTTGACACAAGAACAGTTCGTATGTGGAATATCAAAAAAATTTCAATTAACTTATTTAATCAAATTAAATAATTTAAAATCAAATAACGTGTGATTATGCATATACGATATAAAATGAGAAGATAAGGTTAGAAACAATTTTTCACCTATACTTTGTCTCGGAGAATTTCTGAACTACCAGATTTCCTTCGAGCGTTCTTCAAGCTTCAGGATTCAAATCACGCACTTGAACTCCAAAAATGATTTACGAATTTTTTCCACCAACAACCACCCGTTAATTTTAGAAATATATCTCACGAGAATTTTATGTAGGAATTTGAGTGCCGGCTCTCTAAACGGGTGAAAAATACGTCATTGCCACGTGAAACAAAAAAACCTATCACCTCATATATGAGAAACCAACGTCTCTAGAATGAGAAGTCATTGCCTACAGATCGGGAAACTATCACCTCCAGAACGGGAAATCAACGTCTCTAGAACAGGAGATCATCGCCTGCAAGACGAGAAACCATCGCCTCTAGAACGGGAAACCGATGTCTCTATATTGGGAGGCCATCGCCTCTAGAACAGGAAGCCGACATCTCTAGAACGGGGAACCATCGCCCCTAGAATGGGAAATCGACGTGTCTAGAACGGGAGGCCATCGACATCTCGAGGATGGAAAATCATCACTTCCTGGACAGGACAGGACATCAGAGTGAAAAAGAGGATTCATATTGACAGTCAATTGGTCGTGATTTACTGGGTAAGCTGCGTCACTCAGATAAGACAGATTAGTAAAGTCACCAAACGGCTCTGACTAATTGGCTCAGAAACACAGGGAATTGCCATATGGTAGCAGTTGATAGGGCGGATGAGCGTGACAAATGAAAGGTAAATAAGAAAGGAGAACCCACGAATGAGTGTGATCCTAGGCCTGACCTCATCTGATACTTTTGTTACTATTTGGTTGTTTTTAGCTAAACCCGTGTAATGAGAGGTCTATAAAAGGCCAATCTACTCAACAAAATGGAGAGGTTTGGACCTTAGAGAATTTTCAAAATTATCAAGCTTTTCTTTACATTTTACAAAGAATAATACAAGTTCGATCAATATTTTCACATTTTCCATGATTTTTCTCAAAGCCTAAGAAAAATCATTTACATTTTGGTGTTTTCATTGAGAGCCTGGAAAAAAGGCTCAAGAGACCTACCCTATAAGACCATAAACATGCTTAGAACCAGGTCTAACACAGCCCTAAATGAAAATAACAGATCCAGAAATGAAGATGAACGTACGAATCAACCAACCCCGCCCATAGAAATGCTACAAATGATCCTTAACGGGATGTACGAGATGGAAAGAAGGAATACTGAAGCAATGTATAATGCATGGCAGAACGTACAAGAGCAAACCAACACGTTACAATAAGAAATCACAAAAAACAAGAAAAATTAAGTCAACGGGTGAATGATGAGGAACAGGAAACCCACTCTGAGGGTGACCAATGAAACGAAAGGCAAGGGGACCACGAGAAAAACAGGAACATCTGACGAGAAGAAGAGGTCCAATCATAAAACCATGTGAAGGAAACTGCGAAAGAGGTTCGACAACCCCAAATCATGTCAAAAGAAGCAGTAGAAGAACTATTCGACCAAAAAATGATGGAGATAAAGAATCTCAGGAGTACTAGAAAGAGGGACCTCGAGTCTCTTATTAGGACACCGTTAGGCCCAGCATTTTTAGCGGCCCTCGTACCCAAGAAATTTACCCAGGTTCAAATTCTATGAAGGAAAATCTGATCCTGTAAACCACCCTTGACGATTTAGGCAAGACATGGCGCTATACCAATACGACGTCAAGCTGATGTGTAGAATGTTCCCTACTAGTTTAGACGAGATGGCTTTGAAGTGGTACCACTCCTTACCAATGCACTCAATCACTAACTTCGTTATTGTGTCCTCAGTTTTTATAGAACAGTACTCAACACACCATACCGTCATGGAAGACTCAGAACATCAGATGTTAATCTCCACCAAGGAAGAGGAGTCCCTAAGAGAGTACACTCACAGCTTCAAAGATGAAATGGTCAAGGTCGAGAACTGCGATGATTAGTTTGCCAGATTGGCCTTCTGATGGAGTCTGGTCCCGGAATCGCCTTTCTTTGAGGACCTGTTTAAAATAAAGCATGTTTCCATGGCGGAGGTTTTTCAATAGGCCTGAGCTTATATTACACTGGACGAAGAGAAAAGGAGTATGCAAAGAACGATTGAAAGGAAGTAAGAAGAATCTCAGAAACAGGAAAGGAGCTCAAGACTTGAAGGGAGGAAACAAGACAGAACAGAAAGAATGGATGGGAAGAAAACCCAACAGAACATGAGTTCCCAACGGATACGAGATTTTGATAGAATCCACCTGAGAGACAAGGGTCTACACATTGTTGACCATCCCAATCAATCAAATACTGGAGAAAATCAAAGATAAACATTGCTGAAAAGACCATCCTCGTTCCCTAAAGAACCTAACTACAAAGACAAAGATACAAAAATAAATATTGCTCTTATCATAGGAGCAGCAGACATTACACACGGGCTACTTCTAGCTCAAAGACTATATTGAACAACTAATCAAACAGGGGTACCTTACCCAATTTGTGAAAAGAGAGGAGCAGAAAGGAGAGACTGAGAAAGACAATTGGGGAAGGAGATAGGAAGGACAAGGGGATACAGCCCATCTGCATCGTCGACACGGTTATAGCACTAACCAAGCAAGAAGAGACAATAAAAAATAAAGGAAGATATACTACAAACGGCCAACGTTGGAAAGACATTAGCTGAAGCACTCAATTAGCAACGGGAACTCACTGCTTGTGTTCAGCGACTCTGATCTAGAAAATGATGAGCATCACATTGATGCCCTCGTTATTTCAATTCGGGTTGGAAACTGCTTGTTAAGGAGAGTCTTGGTAGACGACGAAAGTGCAGTGAACATTCTATATCAGGAAACTGTGGAGAAAATGTCCATGGGCGATAAAAAATTACAAGGAACATCACAACCATTGATTGGGTTCAACAGAGCCATTAGCCATTCAGAATGAACTCTAACGCTCCCAGTAAGCGCAGATCCGTTTAACCATATGAGTGAGTTCGTGGTACTGAAAACAACATCCCCGTACAACGCAATCCTAGGGAGGACTTGGCTCCATAAAATTAAAGTTGTACCTTCAACATTCTACTAAGTGTTGAAATACCCATCCCTAGAAGAAGTGAAAACAATAAAAGGCGATCAGGCCGCAGGCCGTATCTGCTCGAAAGATCCGCAGATCAATAGCATTACAGGGAGACGGGCAAGGCGACCCAAGGTACGAATCACAAGAAGAAACAAACCCCCTCTGCTTAGAGGAAGGGATAAAGATGTGTTCGCGGCATCAGCATAGGAAATGCCCGGTATCCCAGAAGAAATCATATGCCATAGGTTAAACACTAACCCCACTATGAAACCTGTGAAACAAAAAAAGAGAAGCTTCATCCACAAGAAAAATCAAGCGATTAAGGAAGAAGTTGAGAAGCTCTTAGTAGCAGGTTTCATCAAAGAGGTGAACTACCCAAATGGCTCGCTAATGTAGTAATGGTGCAGAAATAAAATGGAAAATGGAGAATCTGTATCGATTTCACTAACTTAAATTTCCCCAAAGATGAATACTCGTTGCTAATGATAGATTAGATGGTAGACGACACTTCTGGTCACGAATTGCTCAGCTTCATGGACACTTACTCAGGTTATAATCAAGTAAGGATGTTCCAACCTGATCAAGAAAAAACTTCCTTCATTTCTGAATACGGCGTCTACTGCTACAAATTCATGCCTTTAAGGCTAAAGAATGTTGGCGCAACTTATCAAAGGTTGGTGAACAAAGTTTTCCGCGAGCAAATTGGGAAGAATATGGAAGTCTATGTTGATTACATGCTAGTTAAATCTAAGAAGCGGGAACACCACATTCAGGACCTTGAAGAAGGCTTCTTTGTTCTAAGGAAAAATTCCATTAAGTTAAACCCAGAAAAGTACACTTTTGGGGTATCAGCGGAAAATTTCCTTGGACATCTAATTACAAAATGAGGAATTGATATAAACCCAGACCAGGTAAAAGAAATTATGGAAATGGGGTCCCCGCAGAACTTCAACGAGATCCAGGGGTTAACGGGAAGATTGACCGCTCTAAACAGGTTCATCTCCAGGTCAACGGATAGATGCAAACCTTTTTTCAAATGGTTGCGAAAAAATTCCGTGAACGGTTGGAATGAAGACTGTGAAGAAGCATTTACAAAAATTAAATTGTACTTGACTACCCCATTTAGTCTCCAAACCTTTTCCTGGCGAACAACTTCTGTTATACGTAATTGTATCAACGGGCGAAGTTAGTGCACTCATCAGAGAGGAGCAAAGGAAGCAGAAACATGTATACTTTGTTAGTAAAAACCTTGTATTGGTACAAATAAGGTATGAACGAATGGAGAAACTAGTGTTAGCAATTGTAACCGCAGCATGAAAATTAATGCATTACTTTGAAGCCCACAACATCAAAGTATTAACTGAATCTCCCATTAGAAGCCTTCTGAACTCAACAGAAACAAGCAGAAGAATAGCAAAATGGTCAATTGAGCTAAACCAATACGACATCAGCTACAAGCCCTAAGCATCAATAAAAGGACAGGCGTTAGCAGACTTCGTAGCCGATTTCACAAGAAAAGAAGCTGAACGAGAAGTTCACCAAACAGGAGAAAGCGGAGCCTGGACGCTCTTTATAGGTGGGGCTTCGAACAATAGAGAATCAGGAGCAGGGGTGGTGGCACAAACTCCCTTTGGGGAAATATTGGAGCATTCCATCTCCTTTGAATTTAATGCCTCAAATAATGAAGTAGAATATGAAGCACTAATCGCGGGAATATCCTTGTTACAAGAATATGAGGTAACCAAAGTTAAGATTTTCTATGATTCTATGTTGATCGTAAAACAGGTCACAGAATAATATACGGAAAAAGATGAACGGATGATGAAATACTTACAACGGGTGAAAGTTCTCATTAAAACAACAAAAGATTAGAAATCCAGCAAATTCCAAGAATGGAGAACGGACATGCTGATGCCCTAGCAAACTTGGGATCTTCATTACACCTCCCTCACAGAAGGAACATCCCCGTAGAAGTTCTGATGGAACCAAGCATCTCGCTAACATTAGCCAATGTGGATGATGTACAAGTTGCACGGGAGCACAGTTGGCAGGACAACATAATCCACTTGCTTGAAAATGGGACACTCCCCGAAGATAAGCTTCTTGTAAAAAATACGACAACGGAGTACCAGGTACAAAATGGTTAACAGAGTACTATATAAAAAATGTTTGTAGGATCATACTTGAAGTGCCTACGAGAAAAAGAAGTCCAACACATGCTAGCAAAAATTCATGAGGGCATATGCGGGAACCACACTAAGAGAAGGTCGCTAGCCCATAAAGACATGAATGAGGGATACTACTAGCCCCAAATGCATCAAGACGCCAAACAATATATGAAAAAATTCAAACAAGTGTCAGCATTTCACGCTCGTGGTAAAAATGGCCCCCGGGGAACTCAAGATTGTAACTAGTCTTTAGCCGTTCATGCAATGGGCCCTAGATATTGTTGGGCCATTTCCCATGGCGCCTGTTAAAAAATGCTTCTTATTAGTACTAATGGACTATTTCACTAAATGGATCGAGGCTGAGGCTTTTGCTAGGGTTCTTGAGGAAGAGGTACAAGGATTCCAAAGGAAGAACTTGGTGTGCAGATATGTGATCCCTCAGATCTTGGTATCTGACAACGGACTTCAGTTTACCAGAAGCTTAGTAAAAACATATTGTAAAGATCTGGAAATCATGAATCGTTTCTTCATTCCTTACTACCCTCAGAGGAACGGACAAGCAGAAAGATCAAACTGAGTCATACTTGATAACTTGAAGAAACATCTTGAATCCGTAAAAGTAAAATGGGTAGAAGAGATACTCGCTGTCCCATTGGCATATAGGATGACCCCGAGAGGAATAACGGGAAAAACCCCATTTGCATTATCATATATAGCAGAGGCAGTCGTCCCTGTAGAAATTGGAAGCCCTACCACCAGGTCCGAACTAAACGAACAATGAAATGAAGAACTCAAAAGAAATGGTTTTGATGAACTAGAACAAAGAAGAGAAGCAACCCTCATCAGGATGGCCCATTATAATCAGAAAAGGAAATCTTATTTTGAGAAGAAAGTTAAGGAAATGGGAATTCCAAATGGGAGATCTGGTCCTGGGGAAAATTTTCAAAACAGAAGGAAAACTCAGGCCATCATGGGAGGGACCATATATCGTCAGCAATATAGGTGGAATGGGATATTACCACCTGAAAATGGGAAAAGGAATTGAATTACAGAAACCATGGAACGCGATTCATCTGAAAAAAAATTTGTACAAAGAAAGTAAAATATCCATTATAGTGAGACACTTTTTCCACAAGGGTTTTATTCCATATAAAAATGATGACTCCAAATCTTCTTTCATCAACTGAATTGTCACTAAATGGAACTAAGGGCCTGAAAAGTTCTTAAGAGGGGCAGTTCATAAGTCCTACTCTTATAAAAAACTAAGGGCCTAAAACGTCATTGGGATGAGCAGTTCATAAGTCCTACTCTCAGAAGAAATTAAGGACTGAAAAGTCCTTGGGAGGGGAAGTTCATAAGTCATACTCTCAGGAAAAACTTAGACCTGAAAAGTCATTGGGATGGGCAGTTCATAAGTCCTACTCTCAAAAGAAACTAAGGCATGAAAAGTCCTTGGGATGGGTAGTTCATAAGTCCTACTCTCAAAAGAAATTAAAGGCCTGAAATGTCCTTGGGAGGGGCAATTCGTAAGTCCTACTCTCAGAAGAAACTAAGGCCTGAAAAGTCTTTGAGAAGGACAGTCCATAAGTCCTACTATCAGAACAAACTAAGGGCTCAAAAAGTCCTTGGGAGGGGCAGTTCATAAGTCCTACTCTCAGAATAAACTAAGGGTCTGAAAAGTCATTGGAAGGGGCATTCCATAAGTCCTACTCTCAGAAGGAAAAAAAGTCCTTGCGAGTGGCAGTTCATAAGTCCTACTTCCAAAAGAAAATTTAGAGGCATGAAGAGTCCTTGAGGGATATCCCATAAATCCTACTCTCAAAAGAGAAAGAAGATTAAACAGAAGGAGGGACGGATCCATTACCTTGAAATAGGAAAGGAAATTCCAAATGGATGAAAAGTACAAACGGCCAAAACAGGAATGATATGTTATCGCTGTTAGGAAAGACAGGAAACACACGTTGCTAAAAGATTGCTTCATTAAAAAGTGAAACTACATAATGAAGTACAAAAAAATAACAACAAAGGCTAAGCTTCCCGTTCATAAGTAGCTTCAGCAGGAACCTTTGAAGTAGTCCTAGGAGTCTGTATTATGGGATTAACACGAGTATCCACCTCAAAATCAATCGAATTTTCAGGAAGGGGAACGAGAGGAATGCGAGAAGCCTGGTCAGACTTAGCATCGCGATAACCCATAAAATATACCATCTTCTCAACCTTGTTGACAATGGCTTAATACTAACCCTCAAGACCAGTTTCCCGTTTCTTCACCTCAGCCAAAGTCACCTCGATTCAGGACAACTTCATCTCTGTCACAGACAACTTAGCCTCAGCCTCAACAAATGTTGCCTCGATTGAAATCAGCTTCGCCTCTGCCGTAGACAACTTCACCTCAGCTTCATCCAACTTCTTTTCAAATATTTCCCGATTTTCCCCGCTGGCTTCGATTACCATCTCTGCTTCAACCAAATATGCTTACAACTTCACCCGTTCAACTACAGACGCGTTCAACTCAGTAGTCAAACCTTTTTTTACACTCTCGTTCAGTGAGGACTGCATCATATACCCGGTTAATCTCCCGGACCTCATTCACGCAACTCGCCAGTAGAAGCTCCATCTCATGCAAATCTTCCTGAAGCCATTATGATAAGTCATGGCTTGCCAAAAATAAAAAATAGCTAAGTGATTAACCGAGCTGATGCAAACCAAAAGCAAAAAATAAATAAAAACGGTTGAGTTTTTACCTGCATTAAACTGTGACTAAGGCCAACGGCCTTATCCACAACAAACATCTGATGTAGTACAGTTGCATCCACATTTGACCACGATGTGCGAAGGAAAGGGATCCTTGAGGAAGTGCATGGAAGCTGTAACAGGCGGGGCCGTTGAGAAGCGCACCAACTTCCAAAGATCGTTGTCCTCCATAGGTATGTCATGAGAACTGACGGGAGGTTAAAATTACCTCTGAATAGGTGTGGGGGAAGAATATGTGGCATCTTCTTATCCCAGAACATCCTTATTTAAAGGGCTCGAAGGATCAGCTGAGGTTGATGGCCGCACAGCAGATGGAAACGGGGGAACTGACCTGTATCGAATGCTGGTGGTCCCAGTTTTATGGTGAACATTCCTCTCGTCCCCATAAAGTATCCCAAACAGATCACTTTTGAGACGCTTCGACATCTCCAGTTCGTTGTGGGAAAAATGGAAGTCTGCCTCTTGTTCTTCAGCTTCCTTCTGTGTAGCTTCCCGCTGAGCCTCACTCTCTCTCTCTCTTCCCGGTCCAAGTCTTCTTCCTCTTGTTCTGACTCTGAGGACTCAGAGGAACTGGTCTGGATTACCCCATGAGTATGAGAAACAGAGATCGCAACGGGGATAGCCCGAGGAATTTTTGTTCCATAGGTTGAAGGGGCAACAGACTCGATGACCGGAGTGGGTGCGACCGCGACTTCAACCTCTCTCCTTGGATCAAAGTGATCTCTCCCGTCCTGATCTGGAAAACTATATGCGGGGCAAAGATGGGCTGCAACGTCTTTCAGAACAAAGGGCCTCTTATTCAGGTTATAATCTACATGAAGAAACAAGATGCGTCAGACAAAAATAATGATATAAATAAAAAAAATTGGAAACAAGGGACTCAGACCACTTACTGAACTCCCCAAGAATCGGGGTATGATCTAGTGGCCATCGCCGCCCCAACTCTAGCCGATCCAGAGAATCCCTTCATCCCAGCCTTTGTCCCTAGGTGGCAAATCAATGACTCAGACCCCACGTTTCTCAGTGGCACGAGGGGGCAGGTAATAAGAAGTACGACATCGCCGAACAGAGTATACGACGCGAATGTCATCCAATCTTATGGACAAATTGTTCCTCCTATTGAGGACTTTTATACCTAAAAGAATCATATACATATTAGGAGTATACTGTGAAGGAGCAAGATGAAAGGTACTAAATTTTTTTTGAAATAAATGAGAAAAAGGAAGTTTTTTCCCTAACGCTGTGTACATGGGGGCTAAGGAAATCAGGTACGATGGATTACAAGGAAAGGATTTGGGTATCTCATCCCCAAAACCACAAATAATGTCAAACGGGAAGGCATCTTTGTGACGGGTGATAGAACGATCAAATTCATCATGATTCCTAATTAAGGGGACCATAACCCATAATGGTTTTTCTGCCATAACTAAACCAAGAAGAGAAGAAAACAGAGGATGCGAAGAAGAAGAGACGAGATGAATAAATTACAGAGTAAGGATTAAAGCGTGAAGAAAATGTGAAAAATTAAGGTTCTATATGGGTAGCGGACGTAAGAACCTGATTCAAATTGGTTAATAAATATCAAAATAAAAGAAGCTTTATGGAAGACAAATAGGCGTACAGAGGGATAAATGACAAATAGACGTGTCCAATCTGTCTGAAAGACAAGCCAGTGGTGACATGACAACTGGATAAAAAGAAAACCCGGTGGACCAGAAACACACATGATGAAAGAGCCGTAAAATAAAGCAACACATAGGGAATGAAATAACGAAGCCCACGCACACGCGTGTCATTATGGGGTAAAACAAAATTAAATGCAATGGAGTTTCTAAGAAGAATGTCAGCAGCCCAGGAATGAGGCAATGATGGTACATTATCTGATTATTTAAATATATTTAAAATTTTTCTTGCACAACACTTAAATTTTCCAGAATAATAGAGAATCCTGAATTGATGAAAGTAGACCAAGTATAACCATTCTCCAAAAATTGGGCGTGTATTAAGATGTATTCATTACACATCGATGGATATTGTCGAAGTTGATGGAGGGCAAATGAACAGGTGAAAAATACTTCACTACCACAAGGAACAAAAGAAACTCATCGCCTCCAGGACGGCAAAACAACATCTCTAGAATGGGAGGCCATCACTTCCAGAATGGGAAACCACTCCTCTAGAACGGGAAACCAACGTCTCTAGATAGGGAGGCCATCGCCTCCAGAACAGGAAGCCATCACCTCCAGAATGGTAAATCGACGTCTCTAGAATGGGAGGCCATCGCCTCTAGAACGGGAGTCGACATCTCCAGAACGGGGAACCATCATCTCCAGAACGGGACACCGACGTCTCTAGAATTGGAGGCCATCAAGTCTAGAACGGGAACTAACATCTCAAGGACAAGAAATCATTATTTCCTGGACAGAACATCAGAGCGAAAAGGAGGATTCAGATTGACAGTCAATTGGTTATGATTGACTGGGTAAGCTGCGTCAGTCAGACAAGATAGATTGGTGAAGTTACCAAGTGGCTCTAACTAATTGGCTCAGAAACACAGGGAACTGTCATGTGGTAGCAGTTGATAGGGTGGTTAAGTGTGACAAATGAAAGATAAAGAAGAAAGGAGATCCCACGAATGGGTGTGATCCTAGGTCTGACCACATCTAATGCTTTGGTTACTATTTAACTCTTTTTAGCTAAACCCATGTAATGAGAGGTCTATAAAATATCAATCTACTCAACAAAATGGAGATGTTGGGACCTCAGAGAATTTTTGGAATTATCAAGCATTTCTTTACATCAAGAATAATTTAAGTTTGATCGATATTAACATATTTTCCCTGATTTTTCTCAAAGTCTAAGAAAAATCTTTTACACTCTCAAAACGATTGAAGGAAAAAATCAAATATTTTCCCTTAAATACTCTCTAAATCGGCGGCAATCACTAAGGAAGGGAGACAACTTTTTTTCTCTGTATTTGATATGAGATCTATATCTCTATCTCTCTATCTGCAATCAAAATATTATTAGATATTTATAAAATCTAATTTTTTATATTTATAAATATACTCATATATTTTAAATTTCTGAAAATTCACCCCCATATATTCAAATTGCCGAAAATCAGTATATCTCCACAGTGTTAGAGTTGTATCGAAATTTATCTCCACAATGATAGATTTAATTGATCACTATCAATTAATTTATTAATTAATTTTTATTTACTAATTAGAAAATAATAAACTAATTAATTTCAATACAAATAATCACACTTAACTAATTAAGTGATATCACCCACACATATATGTGTAGAAAATATGCCTTGGAACTAAAACACATTTTGATTTAATTTACTTGGTTTCTTTATTCTTGTTCTCATGAGATATTTCTGAGATCAGATGGACCTACATGAACAAAGCTAAAGATTCAAATACCCAGTGAATTTATTATCTCCACAAATTCTCGATCTATTTAATCCTAACATCGTACGACTCCACTATAGGTTCGATGCCGAATCAACTTTCAATTCATGCACGCTACTTTTCTGTTGGTGTAAATAAACCCTTTTTATTTTCAAATTCCACTGCATATTTTAATATAATACCCATCATGAATATCAGTAACAAGATAATAATGTAAAATTACTATTTTACCCCTCTTGTTATTATTTTCTTAACGCTTTTATTGACTGTGAATAAGAAAGACGTAATAGTGAATTGTCTCGTACAACTCATCTTAATCAATGACTTAATTCATTGAATACCTAATCAGGTTAAATTTATTCACACACACATCAATAAAGTATAAGGTGATATTATTACTTTCACAATCCAAACCACGAATTTTCATATCTGTGAATCATGTAACTTCAATTTAATTGAATTACAATCCTAACAACCGAGGTATTACCCACCAATTCGAACTCACTCATTTGACATATCAAAGATTGAAACTAACTAAGTCAAGCTACATATTCACCTCAAGATTGGGTTAATTATGAAAGTACCCTTAAGGTGTAACAATTAGATTTAGAGCTAGGTAAACGGTTTTGGGCTCTAAATTAATTTATTACCAGTCTATTTAACATGTTCATAACATGTCTAGGTTAACCGTTTGAGTCTCCACTCCCATGTCCCATGAATGGCATCCATTGGTTCAAACTAACACTCGTAATCGGATTCGATTGCCCAGTCGATCTTAAGATTGTGAATATCGTTCTGAACTTTCTCAAAAGAGTTCGTCTAGAGACACATTTATCTTTAATCTTCATTCGTTGATGAAAGTTTTAGGACTTGAGTAATTGACAAACACACTTTAATTTAAAATAAAACTTTCAATTTATTCATAAAAAATTCAATAATACTAATGTCTGATAAATAACTAAATACAAATAAATAGTTATTACACGCTACTTTATGGACATAATCCAATAGTTTGCACACAAAATGAGGCTTGGTTGGATCTTTAAACCCTTCTGGTTGCTTAATGAATATTGTGTCTTGGAGTTTTCCATGCAAGAAAGCATTGTTCATGTCTAATTGATGAATATCCCACCCAATTGTAACAGCAAGAGTTAAAATGATCCTGATTGTGCAGGAATTTATCACAGGACTATAAGTTTCAAAGTAATCCACACCAGGGGTCTGTTGGAAGCATTTTGCTACCAATATTTCTTTGTGTTTGAATATGGAGCTATCATGATTGAATTTAACTCTATAAATCCATTTATAAAAGAGGCATGTTAGGAGTGGGAGGAACAAGTTTCCAGGTGTGATACCGGATTAAAGCATCAAATTATGTTCACATTATAAATTTATAAAGTGCATCTTTGAGAGCTTCTGAGACTGGTGTAGGTTCTGTCTTTGGACTGATTGTGGCATTGTAGAGTTTGGGTTTGACTATTCTTATTTTGGATCTTGTAATCATGTGATAGGTGGGTTGAATTGGTGCTGGGACGTTTCAATTGATAAGGGAGATGGAGGATCTGCAACAAATGATGTAGAAATAGAGGTGAATGGAACGATGACTAAAGGAACATCATAGTGAGGAGTAAAATTATGATTAACAAAAGGAAGTACCTGAAGAATAGTGAGGTTGAGGTGTTCTGGGTTGTGCTGAACAAGAATTAGAAGATGATGATGCTTCAAATTATGTAAGATGAATTGTTTCGGATACCTAGAAAGAAACAGAAGGAACAGGAAGCATAATAGTGGGTGACATTTTTGGATGAATCTGGTGTCTTGGTTAAGTTATGATAAGGGAATTCATGCTCATTGAAAGTCACACTTCTTGCTATGTAAAATATACCATTTGAGGGATCAAAACATCTATAACCTTTGTGAGATGTGCTATAGCCAATAAAAATGCACTTGGTTGTGTGAAAGTTGAATTTATATTGGTTATAGGGTTTACGAAAAGGAAAGCAGGTACTTCCAAATGCTTTTAACATGTTGTAATTTGGAATTTGATGAAATGGAATTTGGTGAGGAGACATATGTTAGAGAGTTGGGGTGGGAAGAAGGTTGATGAGGAAGGTAGATGTACTAAAAGCATCCCACTAGAAAGACAGTGGTAATTGAACATGAGCTAATAGAGATAGTCCTTTCTCAATAATGTCTCTATGATTCCTTTCTACACACCCATTTTGTTGATGAGTGTGTGGACAAGGATGTCTAAATGATAAGTCAAGTTGTTTGAAAATAGGAGTGAATGATCTGAATTCTTCCCCCAGTCTGTTTGTAGACATTTTATCTTAAGTGAAAGTTTATTTTGCTTCTGATTTAAAATTTGGTGGGAATATCCAAGTATACCGAGTGTAGTCATCAATGAAGTAATGTAATACCTAAAACTAGTATGAGGGAGAAGGGGAGAGGGTCCCCATAAATTTGAATGCACCAGTTGAAAGGGTTTGGAAGTGGCAGTGTGTTGTGAAGGGGGAAATGAATACTGATGTAGTTTGCTCATACAACATGCATCGCAGAAATACATTGCATTAATATTAAACATGCTTAGAAACTAGCTTAAGTATGGGAAGGGAAGGGTCACCTAGTCTAAAATGCCATAGTGCCGCACTGTCTTTTGATTGAAAGTAGTTAAATAGCAGTAATACTGAGAAAGTAAAGCAGTTGGATTAGGCACTTTGGAGTGAGCAAAGTAATTGTTGATATTAATAGGAGAAAATGATACAACCCATCCTTAAGTACACCTTGTAGTAGAACCTCCTTCATATTCATGTCATGCACAAAATAATAAGAATCATCACAGAGAAGAAAAACAAGATTGCACTTAGTTAACTGTGAAACACTAAGTAGGTTCTTGGTGGCTGAAGGAACATATAAGAGTTCATCAAGGATTAAACTAATAAGGGGATTCTGACTATTTATTCTTGTTTTTCCCATATGAGAAATGCTTAAAAGCTCACCATTCCCCATTGTAAGTTTCTGTTTACCCTTATAATCTTGCTTGAGAGAAAGATTTGCCAGTTCTGATGTAATGTGGGCATTTGCACCACTGTCCATAAACCATGAAGTGTTTTCATACAGAGAGGTTGAAGATGTAACCTAGGCAGTTGGGGAATGTGGGGTTAAGTTATAGTTGGAGTGAGGCCCTTGATTTGGTTGTTAGTTTGGAGATTGAGGATGAAAATCATGGTCAAAGCAACTGTAGCAAGTAGATGCATAATGACCAGGTTTTTTGCATATTTGACACATTGGTCTACCTCTTCCTCTTTCTCTGCCCCTACCCCTTATAGTTGATTTAACCCCTAGAGTAATGAGCTTGGGAAGAAGTTTTGTCTGAGATTTTTCTAGTGAAACTGGCAACATGAGCAGTAGGAGTTTTAATTTCTATGAGAGGGCTGTTAAGTTCTTCAATTCGCATTTCATGGATCTGAAGCATGAATTAAGCTTCTTGAAGGAGATAGATTCATAACAAGAGGTTAGATGCACGACAACAGGGACATATTCACTCCTTAAGCCCCCTAAGATATACAGAAGTAAATAATCATCATCAATAACCTGTCCACTTGAAGAGAGGTTTTCTGCAATTGATTTCATTTTTAAAATGAAGTCATTAATGATGGATGCTCCTTTGTTAACTGTTTGTAATTGATACCTTAATTATAGAGTCCTTGCCTTTTCTTGGGAAGCGAAGATTTGTTCAAGAGCGTGCCAGAGTTCGTGGGAGCTTTGATAGCGCACAACGTGACCGAACATTACTTCTGTGATTGATGAGAGTAGTCAACTCATAAAATGTTGGTCACTCGAAATGAGCTCGTCACCCTTATAGGTCCAGGCGCGGCCCTTATAAATGTATTCACTATTATCTTATTTCAGCCTTACTATGTCACGTGGGTGTATTTAAGCGCCACATGTTCAATCTTGATACGTCACTCTCAAGGAGCGGATCCATATTTACATTAGCCCCATGTCCAAGTTCAAATGTGTATAAATTGAACTTGTACATAGTCCTTTCATGCGTTGTGGTCTTGGTTGATGAGCTACATATTCAACTCTGATGGCCATCTTTACTATTATTGTCCTTAGCCAGGTGCGATGATATACCAATTGCTCTCATTTAGGTTCCTGTAAGAGATGCTAGAAGTACTTGGGTATGTAGGTCTCTTTTAATAAAAAAACTGATTGTGACGACATTCACAAAAATGGTGACTAGTTGAAAAAATATCTTAAGTCTCGATGTAAGCTTGAGTGAGTATGCATGGTAGTATATGTAGCATATGCATGTTCATAATATTTGTCCAAACACCAAAGTATCATGACAAATGAATAGAGTCATGCAACATTTTATACCTACATTATTCTCGTATATGATAGATACAACTCAATGATGTGTTCGTAATCATTTAGAGATAATTCATTAAAATCAGGAGCAAACGTACCACCGCTTTCTGATATTGAGATAACTAACTAGGACGAAGGTCATCAAGAAATGGCCAGGCAGCAGGCGCGCATGCTGAGGTGATGTTCGTGGATGATTCGACTTCTCAAATTGCATACACGTAGGAACCTGCATGATATTGCCTAAGAAGGTGCATACATACACAATAATATAATCAAGTTGCCTAAGGAGGTCCCTGGATATTGGACTATCAATATTGGTCATGCTTAAAGGATTATATACCCATCCCTACTTCGGATCTTATCATGCATCAGTTCATACTTTGAGATTTCATGCCTCATTACCATGCATCTCTACTTCGCACATACGTCGCTCTTACATACGATTTTTAACATGAGCATATTCATAATAAAACTCTAAGTTAGATTCAATTTATATAACAAGATCCATATACCGCGGCGGCGAGCAAAGCACATAGTTAAGATAACTAGTGTATTCCAGACACATTATGGCGGTCAAGTTCTGCTTTGAAGGGATTCTCAACAACGACTAAGTTCTGCCCAACTACCTTTGCTGAGATGTCTTCATTGCATTTTAGGACAAACTTTACCAAAATGTCTTAAGTGCGTCCCAGGGTCATACACTGCTGGAATGTCCCAAATGCGTTCCTGTAACAAGATTTCACTGAAACGTCTTAAAAGCGTTCCATGATCAATCTTTGCTGAAACGTTTTAAATGCGTTTCAGGAACTAACTTCGTTGAAATGTCTTACACGCATTTCAGGAACAATCTTTGTTAAAACGACTTAAATGCATTCCAGGAACAACTTTCACTGAAATGTATTAAAAGCGTTCCAGGATCAATATTTGTTGAAACGTCTTAAATGCGTTCCAGAAACTAACTTTGTTGAAACGTCTTACACGTATTTTAGGAATAATCTTCGCTAAAATGTCTTAAACATATTTCAGGAATAATCTTTGCTGAAACATCTTAAATGCATTCTAAGATGACAGACCTATTATAATTTTTTGGGCTATTTTGATAATCACAAAGTTGAAGTAAAAGTAACAATGCTAAATATGATAGTTTCTTTTTTTTCACTTAAAGTTGAACATCGCCGAGACGATTTGAAGCGTTTGAGGTTCATCCCATCTATTATCAACCATAGATGTGGTCTCATGTGGCCCTTCCTATTCTTATAAGCATGCACATAGACGAACAATTGTAATTTTCAGAATAGGCATTTCATAAATAAGCATGTATTGTGACATCGAGTACATAATCTTTAGACTTTACAACATATGATTGCGTTTGTACTTAATGTACCCTCCTCGGGTTTTGTAGCAAACCAACCCTTCCTGTCACGATGGTCATGTAGCATGTGGTGGTAAAGGTTGGTTCCCCATGACTTCCATGTTCGCGTTAATTATCTCTCCTTTTTGGAGCTTGTCATGGAAAATCCGTCTCAAAGTTATACAATCTTTGGTCGCATGGATGGTGTATAGATGGAAGCGACAATACCGAGGTGATTCTATTTCTTCTCTCGTAGGCACGTTTTCCACCCAAGGTCTTCGCACAACCTTATCCTTGACTCAGACATCCAACAACGCTTCTACCTTATCCATGGAGCAGGGGAAAGATGATGGATAATCCATTTCGCTTCTGTCCCATTTTACACCTCATCCTTGGGGTTGTGCCATGGCCACTTGTAGCGTGTATCTTGCGGGCTTCCATGCAAATCCCCTGTGATCACTCTATTCCGTAACCTTTGGCCTATACACCGAAATGTTGGTGCGTTGAGAAACTACATGGGGGCGCGATAAAGTGACAATGTCAAGGTTCTCCAAATGCGCTCTATACTCATTCATCATTCTGCATCTTTACTAATTCTTCCTCATTCCACTCTTCATGGAAATCTAGTGCTTAAGCAGGCCATACACGTCGAGTAGTTCTCCTATCTTGATTTAGCGTAATTTTATCATAATCCTACCAGAATAGAGCCCCTAGATTGTTCTCAGGCAATAAATAGCCTTCGACCTTTTATCACTTAGTCCGAAAACGAGACTCAGCACTTGACGCATGATCTTGAAATGGGCTCGCCACCCTTATAGGTCCAAGCGCGGTCCTTACAAATGTATTCATTATTATCTTTTTTTCAGCCTTACTGTGGCACGTAGGCACCACGTGGGTGTATATAGACGTCACATGTTTGATCTTAACTTGTCACTCTCAATGACGCGGACTAATATTTACACAGATTAAAGCCAATATATAGACCGAGGTTCTTTTATGTTCGTCAGAATAAGAGAGTACCTTGTTCAATCTGGTCTGTCTATTCAAAAAGTAGACGGACCAGATCTAAAATAAAGTAAAATTTAATAATAACATCACATCAATTTTGATTTTTCTGTAAGTTTGCTTTGAGCCGTTGAAGACAATTTTAATGATTCAAATCGAACAAACATTACCTTTTGTTCGGATTATCAAACATGAGATGCACCAATTATCAATATAACCCAATATACATAGCGACATTCGACTATGGATCACCCCATGGTCTAAGGCTGACCCATTAGGACTCATAAAGCACTCCCACCTCCAATCCAATTGGACTTAAAGTTATAACCCAATAGTGTTCTTTTTCTCTCTCTTTTTTTCCAATCTCTACAGGCCTATCTTTTTTTCTCTCTTTTTTCCTATGGGTGATCATAAGAATAAGTTGTTTTCAAAAAATAATTAATAAAAAATTGCCAAGGATGAAAAAAAAATAACCACCCAAATTTAGAAAAATTAAAAAAAAATTGTGCCAAAAATCGTCCCCCATTCGCACCAGCAAAGTTTTGAATTTTCATTCGTAAATTTTATATAATATATACTATATACATAAAATATATTACAAAAATTACATAGGTATATAAAATATGTAATGTATATATAATATAAACTGCCAAAATCTGGGCACCGGTGCGCGTGTGCATGAGACTCTTTCTCCGTGTGGAAGTCAGTTTTTCTTGAAAATCATGTCTAGAGGTCATTGTTATGCTTTTTATATTTGTGGTCATTTTTATGATTTTTTTTCAAATGTTGACTATTTATTATTATTATTATTTTCTATCTCATTAAAGCCTATCCACTTTTTTATAAAGAGGAACTATAAAAATGATAAAAAAAAATAGGGCGATACACAGATGTAAAGGTAAAAAACCTATTTATACCTTTATAGTTTTCGTAAGTAAATTATTTGCCTCGACTATTTTCGGTTTAAAAAAATATTTTCTAATCATTTTTGCAGTTCTCACCAGAAAGTTGATTTTTCGTTATTTTCTGGTTTTTATCAGAATTAAAGGTCTATCCGAATACATAAGATTTTGAATTTCCTATCCATGGAGTTATGGAGCAAGGATATTATGTTATGGAAGTAAGATTATTTTTCTTTTTATTTGGCAAAAATCTATGTCCGACCCACGAAAACTAAATATTAAGGCCGTAAGACTAAGGCTCACCAAAATCTATGTCCATCTTAGATCGTACTTGAGCATGCCACGGCCCAAATTAGCCGAATAAAATGAGAGAAAGTACGGAACAAATCTCTCGAAAAGAAATTATCGAATAACAAAGCTATTGACTACTAGTTTGACGAATTGGAAAAAATTGATTGCTAGGATGCAAAAAAAAAAAATAGACAAACTAAATTGAAACCAATTCCAATAAGCTAAATACCTAAACAAACTGAAATTGAGAAACTGATTGAGAGTTTAATTTGATCAAGTGTATTCTGTTGGGTGAATGAACACTTTTGGGATATTCTTGGCTAGTGAAGATTTACTTTTCCCATCATATCTGAAATTTTGAATTAGAATAGATATTTTATCTGATAGAGATGATCAATCAATTACATTCTTATTTGAAAATGAGTTTCTGAGATGATAAAACACTTTCTCATGTTATCTTCAATTTGAATTTCAAATCTTTTGAGATGGAGATGAATCATGTATATTCCATTTGAATTATAATTTTTTGAGAAGATAGAACTCATTCTATGTTTATCTTGGATAATTATCAAATATTCTAAATATATGCTAGCTTTATCTGATTATGTCATCTTAGAATTCACACTTGATCACATGCTGGTTAGCTTGGGTCACCTAACTCTGGAGTTGTTCTCATATTGGTTAGTCTGGGCTTTCAACTCCTAGACTTAATCTCGTGTAAAAATTAAATGCTAAGGTCTTGGGCCCTTGTTGGTTTGTTCAAGAAAATATAACTTAAAGTTAATTTCAACATATGGTATTCGAAGTAAGGATCAATATGCGAGAACGTAAGTCTAACTCATATAATCCATACCACTTCCTCGCGGGTCATACATGAGAGTCTTAGATTAACTTGGCAATCTTCATTAGTCCTTATACATGTTCTCTTGTAGATAGGAGAGAATGTATTGTCCGTCTACTAGGGACGTGCAATATTCAATAAACTAAAATTGGGTTGATTTAAAGATTACAATAATTCAGGTGGTACAATTTTTATGTAGATAAACTTCTGATAAAAATTTTCGCATTTCCAAAATCACAATAATAATTTCGCTTCAATTACACTAATGGAAATATTGATTACTTTATTTTATTAAAAATATACTTAAATACAGTATAACTTAATTTACAATCACATCTTTAATATAATAAATATGAGAAGAGAATGAGAATCATTTTTTTATATTTTTATCCGACTTTATATTTACATTATCATAAAATAATTATTTGAGTTTACTCGGTGTATTATTATTAGTTACTTTTTCAAAATTTTGTTACTTATTTATCTAACAGTGTATATCTTAATAAAGCTTTATTTTTTGCTGATATCTTTTAATTTTTTATTATTGAATGAAGTGCCGTTAGTTAAAAATACACGGCTAACTATTTTTACTGGTTTTACTAGCCAATAAATTATTCTCCTTATTTAAATAATTTTTAGACAATAGAATCTTTTAAGATATTTATTTCATCAATAGTTATATTGAAAAATGTAATTAACTAAAAAATAAACAAACATGCTTTAAGTTTATGTCACATAAAATTCAAATATACACAATGTGGATATGCACAAATGATATACTTATATGTTGTTCTATATCCTTATGAATCTAAGAAGTTTTGTTCGCATTGAATCATTTAATCTATATATCAGAATTGATGAAATTTAAGATTATGCAAGATTATCACAAAAAAATCTTATTCAGCTCTCTCTTTAGTCTTGTGCCTCTTATCTTTAGGAAGTCTTCCTCCACTAACAAGTTTTTTAAGGAAACTTTATAGTGTAGATAATATATAAGCTTACATTTCTTGGTTTCAATAAGATTTGTCAAGAGATTTGTTTATAGTTAAATAGAACGAAAAATCATTAAAATAATGAGTTATAAAATAAAAAATATATGTACTCACATATAAATTAATTAATGCTATAAAAATAGAATAACCATTCATACAATTAAAGCAATTTGATATAAAAAATCTCAAGTCGGGATGATTCATGAATTTTTACTAGATCTAAGGAGTTGTTGAAAAATCAAAAACTAGAAAAGTATAATTATTCGATTATTTCTATAGATCATAATTCAATCAAAACTTCTCGAATTACTATTAAAAGATAAATATTATAAATGGTTAAGGTACAAATATGTTTTTTCAATCCCGTAAAATAAATATTTGTTTATTTTTTGATATACAAATATATATTTGTTTATTAAATATCTTAATGCGAAAAACAATGCGAGTGATTTTACTTTAATCTTATAATAGTAATGGATAATCCTCTAAGCATATACACGCAAGGGTGTGGTTGTGGATAAAATCGAATAAAAACGTTAATGTAAAGAAATAGGCAAAGTCCAGATACAGGGATCTCGAGGACGAAAGGCAGAGAACCACATCAATCGCCGCGTGTAAATATCTGCCTTACACCGTACTAGTATTCAGTCCTGTGGGCCCCGATGCATCAACGCTACCTTCAATCCCACAACCACGTGGAAATGACTTTGACTCGTCGAAACTCGTGAGTGCTCAAACGTGGAGAGATCTTACGATTTTTCTTCCACTCTTTAATTTTTCTTAATATATATTTATTATTAGTTTACAGAGTTGGTTAAACCACACATATCTTAAAGAGTAAATTCAAATCATATTCGACAATAAATTTATATTTATTAAATATTTTATAATAATTTTTATTTAGTTTGGTAATGAAGACATATTCATTTTATTATTAAGAGTATAATAATTTGAAAAATTCAATAGTAGATAAATCAATGGAAAAAAAACTTGCAAACGTATTATATTTTTATTTTTTAGAATTTTTATTTTTTGAGTTAAAAGTATTCATGCTTGTTTTTGTTAAAGACTTCAACAGTACAGAGCTTGTATGTTTGTCTTATGTGCTAAGTGCATGCGTCCTCTTGACTGGGGGAATCTGCAACGATGATGTTACATATGTTCTTCCCTTTAACTGGAACTCCTCATCACAACCTCAATGTATGGGTCTCCTCTCCACATAGGATCCCTCTCGGGCGAGAACCTACGCAACACAGATAAAAAATATACGACGAAGAGAATCGGGGGTGGTTCCTTCGTCGAAGAGCCTCTGTTGCCTAAGTTAATATTTTGGTCGATATTTTGGCATAACTTCCTTAGAGAGAGAAAGCCACATCTTCTGTTTATTGGTAGATTTATTTATACCTCAGTTTTTCGTGTGGGAGAAAGCGTGTCGAAGAAGCATATTGGAGGCGTGCTGAGGAAGCCTCACAAGACATGATGCCTGATTGGACAGAAGGATGGCGACCCTCGACATAAAGTGATAGACATTGATCGTCGAAGTGCCTACAAAATGACCAGACGGGAGTCATCCTGACATCCTGCCATGGTGATGGGACTTGTTGGGTGTTCGAGCCTGTGACGAGGTGCCACACGAGACGTTACTTTCGGCGGACAATGATGGTCATATGTTTCATACTATCCAAGCTCTCCTCATTAAACCGGTCAAAACTGCCCTTTATCTTTATGTTCTCCACTATATCCAACAAAGATAGACTCCAACGATTTTCTTTTGAGAAAACTTGTTTTTTTATGAAGCATCAATATGAGGAAAACAGAGGCATCCAAAGGCTTTGAAATAGGAAGAGTCTGGAATCTTTTGAAAAAGCTTTTGATGAGGGGAGTCACCAGCAATAGTCGGCATCAGTAATGAATATGCACTGCTTTATGAAACGCTTTGGCCCATAGGTACTCAGGAACTTTGCTTGCATAAGTTTTTAGCAGTCTAAGTGATGTGTCTTTGTTTAAGGGGGGCAAGCAAGCAAGCCACTGATCATTAACTCAATCGAACTTATTCCATTGCACTTATGGTGAGAAGTTTCGGCCCGACCAGATGAGGTCTGTTCTTTTCCTCTGAAACTTTCCTCCATCGGGGCTCTTCTTAATGTTGCGTAAAACATGTTGTCGCGTCATTGATGGTTGAAAAAACACCTATAACAGTTGCCCCTAGTCGAGGACTTGGGTGACTTCTTATAATCGAGTCTGAAAACTCCATCATCTGAGCTAGACCTCACCGACCTTGGGCATCTCACTCTTGTGCCTTAAGTTTTATTCATCAAGGGAGACTGTACCGAATAAAATTTATTACCTCTCTAACCTTTGTTGCGACTTGCACGTGCGTCATTTCACATTTTCTTACAGTTCAAGGGCGTCAATCTTTTGGGAGATGAGGCATTAATGGCGTGTGAGTGCGCGTAAATGAGCATGTCCCCTTGATGTATCATTTCATTCCTAACACGCCGTTTGAACGACGTTTGGTCTTCCAAAGTTTTTCTTATTGGTCCGCAAAATGGCCACTTATTGGGCGTAGGATAGCCTCAATGGTTGCCATCATGGCCGTTTTTAATGCCCATTAAATGAGAAACTTTCATTCTTGCCCTCACTTCTTCTTTCTTTATAGGGAAAATAGTGATCCTCTGCCATCAGGCGACCAGAGTCCACAAGACCTCAAAAGAATTCAAGAAAACTGTGAAAATCCTATGACCATCAACCCAGACGGGGGGGGGGGGGGNNNNGGGGGGGGGGGGGGGTCTTTCACTTTTAGGTAACCTAGGGGGCTCGTCCCATTAACCGAGGAGATTTTTGTACTTATTATACTGTAGTCCTTTGTTTATTAATTAAGATAAACTTCATTTATCTCTGGCTCCCTTTAGCTTTGCTCTTATTTATCTCATTGGTTGCATGAACATTAATGAACGTACCTCGAGTAGATAAAGCTAACTTTTTACCTTGGTCGAGCATTACCCTGGTCCGAACGAAACCTTTATTCTGACCGCATAGTTGCTATGACTATGATGTCGGGTGTTGTATGGCTACTAACTTTTACTGACCCGAGCTGGAATGGGCCTTAAAGGGCCTGGCCTTTTTTGATGGACTTGATATTGTCCAACGGGTTGCCCCCTTGTAGGTCGAGGGTCTTACAGATCTGTCGTGAACTATATGGAGCATTCAAGTCTGCTTCCATATAGGAGGCATGGTCGGGCTAACATTCCTCACATTGTGGGTTTACCTTTCGACATTAAGTCGAGCATGTCTTATCATATCTAAGCTTTTTCCTGGTCTGGCGATCCAAAAAGCAAGTTGAACACCTTTGATTTTGGTATTTGGCCAGAGGACCTTTCCTTTTTCACTTATCCATGCGTCTTTGATTTATATAAATCCTTGAGCTGAAGTGCTCAATAGCTATTACTTTTCTGTGTTGACTAGGGCCTCATCCATGTGTGACGAGCTTAGTGCTCGATAGACATCCCTTTAACCTTATGTCTAGCCAGACATGCCTGCTCTGGTTAGACCATTCATCCCGTCTAGTGAGCTAGAGTGCTCTGTAGACATCATTCCTCGATGTCTAGCCAGGCGTGCTTGCTCTAGCTAGACCATTGATCTCGTCTGTGAACATGAGTACTCAACAAACATATTTCCTTGATGTCTAACCAAGCGTGTCTGCTCTGGCAAGACCCCTGACTCTCGTCTGCGAGCATGAATGCTCGGTAGACATCTTTCCTTGATGTCTATCCAGGCGTGCCTATTCTGGTTAGACCATTGATCCCATGAGTGCTCGACAAATATCTTTCCTTGATGTATAGTCAGGTGTGCCTACTCTGGCTAAACCCTTAATCCTGTCTGCGAGCATGTGTGCTCGACATACAACTTTTCCTGATGTCTAGACAGGCGTTCATGCTCTGGCTAGACCATTGATCCCGTTTACGAGTATGAGTGCTTGATATATACATTTCCTTGATGTCTAGCCAAGCGTGCTTTCTTTAGCAAGACCCTTGAACTCATCTGCGAGGATGAGTGCTTGGCATACATCTTTCCTTTATGTCTAGCCATACGTGCCTACTCTAGCTAGACCATTGATCCCGTCTATGAGCATGAATGCTTGACATATATTTTTCCTTGATGTCTAGCCAGACGTGCTTGTTCTAACCATACATTTGATCCCCTTCTGTGAGTATGAGTGTTAGGGAGACATCTTTCCTTGATGTCTAGTTAGGCGTGTCTGCTCTAACTAGACCCTTGAATCCTGTCTGATGAGTTTGGGTGCTCGACAGATATCACTTTTTGCATTAACATCTAGATGGGCGTGCCTGCTCTGGCTAGACCCTTGAATCCTGTTTGACAAGATACAATGCCCAGCAGACATCTTTCCTTAATGTTTAGCCAGCATGCCTGCTCTCGCTAGACCATTGATCATGTTTGCGATCATGAGTTCTCGGCAGACATATTTCCTTAATGTCTAGCCAGACGTTCCTACTTTGGTTAGACCCTTGATCCCATCTGCGAGCATGAGTGCTCAGTAGACATCTTTCCTTAATGTCTAGCCAGGCGTGCCTGCTCTAGCTAGATCTTTGATCCCTTCTGTGAGCATGAATGCTCGACAAACATCTTTCCTTGATGTTAACCAAGCGTGCCTCCGCCGCACGTCATAGAAGACTTGATCTTTGAAGGCTTGTAGTATAGTAAAAAAATTAGCAAACATTTTCTACAACATATTATATTTTTCCATAGTAGATTCATTTAAAAATGCATTATGAGTGGTTAATCCTGAATGAGAAGATTATTTGAGTAGAAGATGGAAATCTCTTATCTGACTAATGTCAATGGGCACGCAATCTTTGTTGTTTGTTAACCGAGGTGGATGGCCGAAGACAGTCGAGCTCTTGCCCTTCATTTTTTGTAGGAGTGTCTTTCCTTTCGAGCTTCAACTTTGTCTTAATGGCGGGATCCTTTAGGCCTTAATTCTACTCGTGGGCAGACATTGATTTATCCTAAACCTCCTCTTCTGAATGCTCTAGTAGGAGAATGATCGACCCTTCCGGTCTTTCAAGTTATTTCCTGGGGTGGCTCATTTAGCGGCGTGCCAATTATGGGCTCCTTTCTTGTGGGTTCATCCGCTTAATGTGGGGGCTTAGAAGGAACACGCATGTGTATCTCCCCATGAAGAGCCTGGTTCTACTTCGGAGCAAGTGGTCTCATGGCCGTCTTTACCCTTTCATAGGGGCTTTGCGTCTTGGCTTTGTTTATGAGCCCATGTACCAGTTTTGGCACGGCCTTTGTCCCCCTGTTTCACCTGAATCAGGACGTGAGAATCCGGAGCTGCTTACCCTAGATTTGCATTTAACCCATGGTGGGGGATTGGTGCGGGGCTTTGTATTTCAAGTGGGAATGTGCCCAGATCCATTTATCGGTGCATCACAACTTTTCTTCGCCCGAGCTGGACTTTGTAAAATTATTGGTGGCAAAAAAATGACACTAAGGAGTAGAGTGGAAGGTGTCCCACCAATATTTTCCTCCATCTTTTGCAGTTTTACACGTACTGCCCGCGAAAGGTCCTTCATGGGTCTTTGCTTTCGTTCATTCTCCAACAACCTTATTCTCCTCTTTTGCCCTCTTAGGACGACCCCAACCTGAGCCTTACAAACTGGGAGCGCTTGGCTTTGCGAAGCTTGGTTTCGCTCTCGCGTGACGGCTCTAGCGGTGATCTTTTAATTCGTAAGGGAGGATCATTCCCATACAAGAGACCATTATAGCTTGATCGGTGACTGATATGTCATACTTTCCTTTCTTGTTTACCTTAGAGGTTACAACCACCGTATCTTTCTTCCTTTGTCATGTTGTTATCATGATGGCAGAAAGTTCCTCTCCCGACGGGGGGAAGGGTGAATTCTCCTTTTCATCCTGAACTTCATCGGCATAGAATACCATGTCTAGTATTTCAATACAAGAGAAAAAAAAGGTTTCAAATACTTTGAACATGAATGAATTTACAGTCGTCCCCACAGACGACGCCAACTGTTTTGGCTGAAGACTTCAATAGTATGGACGCTTGTGTGCCTGTATCCCGTGCTAAGCGTAAACGTCCTCCTGACCGAGGGAATCTGCAATGGTGATGTTAAATGTGTCATTCCCTATAATTGGAACTCCTCATGGCCTCAATGTTTGTGTCTTCTCTCCATATATGGATCCTCTCAGGAGGGAACCTACGCAACACAGGAAAAGAACTTTATGACGAAGAAAACCGGAGGTGGTTTCCTCCTCAAAGGACCTCCGATACCTAAGTCAGTATTTGATCGATATTTTTGGCAGAACTTCCTTAGAGAGAGAATGTATACCTCTTATGCTTATTGGAAGATGTATTTATACCTAAGTCTTCGAGTGTGAGGACGTGTGTCGAAGAAGCCTTTCGGAGGCGTACTGGGGAGCCTCAGAATGATACCAGATTGGACAAAAGGAATGTGACATTTGACATAAAGCGATAGGTATTGATTGTCAAAATGCCCACAAAATGACCAGACGTGGGCTATCCTGACATCCTGCCATGGTAGTGGGATTTATTGGGTGCTTTGGCATGTGAGGGGTGTCACCTAGGACGTTACATTCGATAAGAAATGATGGCCTTACGCTCTCCTTATGAATTTTGACCTGTCTTATACGTACTCGGGTCTGTGCAACCTAAACATCCTTTCGGCCTGACCAAGTGAGGTCATTTCTTTTCCTCATAAACTTTCCTTCACGGGAGCCTCTCTAATGTTAGGTAACACGTGCCATTGCATCATTGATGGTTGGGAAAACACCCATAACAATGTTTATTAAAGACTAAACTAAATCCATCTCTACTTATGAAATTGGATCTAAAGTTAATGAATGTTGTGGTACTAAACTAAGCCAATGAATATTGTAAAATTAGTCCAAACATACCTAAACTGACATATTTAATTGAGTGGCCTAACCTAAAGTCTCTTACTTAAGTTCAGAACTTCTGTAGACAAGCTATTCTCTAACCATGTTTCATAAAAAACTTTAGCAGCTAACTATCTTCAATCATATGTATTGATCTAAAAAAAACATTCCAAACATCAATAAAAAAAGGACTCCCTCACTAGTTAGGAGTGTGCGATGTTTTACTATTACTAAGAAAAGTCAGAAGGCCTATATAGGTTTCAAGACATGACCCTGGATTAATGTTGGGAATGGAAGCAAGAGGAATTTTGCAATTGTTTGAGACATTCAGGCTAAATCTGATGACTGATTTTTCCGGATTAAGTGTTTGATCGGGAGCTCTGGCATAAATTCTCAAGATCTCTACTTTAGAAGAAAGAAGATGGCTTTTGGCTATATAGTTAACAAGGTTCGAAAGTTACTTATGAGATGGAGAGAGAGCCAATTCCCAATAGGAGGGAAGAAGATGCTGATTATAACGGTTATTCAACTGATCTTAACTTATGCAATGAGCTGTTTTAGACTCCCCAAAACTTTTTGCAAGGAAATAGAGGCAGCAATGGCAAAATTCTGGAGGAAACTTTGTATCCCTAAGAAGGATGATAGTCTAGGTTTTAAAGCTCTTGAGCCCTTTAATCAGGCTCTCCTTGCTAAGCAAGCTTGAAGATTGCTTATTTATCCTGATTCTCTTATTTATCCTGATTCCTCATTGTTGGATGTTGTCCCGAGCTAATCCTCTTCTTTATTATGGAAGAGCATTATCTGGCGAAAATAACTCTTATGTAAAGGTCTCAGATGGCACATGCGAAACAAACGTTCTATAAATGCTTTCCATGATAAGTGGATCCCGAGACCTCGGCTCTTTAAGGTAATCACCCGTCCCCCAAATTATTATTCTGATTTAATGACGTCTGACTTTATTGACAATAATATGTGGAATGAAAGCTTATTGCATGCCTTTTTTCTTCCTGAGGATGTTGAGTCTATTATTACTTCCCCCCTCCCAAAATCTAATTTTACACTATTATAAATATGGTTCTTACTCAGTTAGAAGTTGTTATAAACTTGCTAGTGCTGAAATATCCTTAGATTTGGCTTCCGGCTCCTCGGGGTTGGGAGGATGGTGGAATTCTATATGGAGCATAAAACTTCCCTCCAAGATTAAATTTTTTGTTTGGAGAGCAACTCTTAATTCCCTTCCTTGTTGTTCTAATCTAGTGGCCAGAGGCATCGATATATCTTCCAAATGTGGTTTTGTGGAAAATACGAGAATTTAGTCCATTCCTTAATTCGGTGCAAGTTTGCTAATGAGGTTTGGTCTATTGCTATCCTCCTGGTTCTGAAATTTCCGAAAGCACCTAAGATGCTAGATTATTTGATTGCTGCAAAAAATAGCCTTGAGTCCTCAGAGTTCGTATGGTTTATCATTCTTTGCAGGACAATCCGGTGGATTAGAAATGCTGGGGTGTTTAGTAAAAAATACAACAAAGGTATTTGGATTGTTAATTGTGTTGCTAAATATCTTGTTGATCTTAATGAGGTTTCTCCCATTTGCTCCCCTCAACGTTTTGTTGTAGCGTCCGGACATGTTCGATAGTCTCTTCCTCCGGTTGGGTGTTCAAATTCAATGTTGATGTAGCTTGCGGTTCGTCTCGAGGAACTGGGCTAGGAGTCATAAGTCGGAACCATATGGGAGATGTTATGGCAGCAATAGCAAAGCGTCTCCTAGAAAATCTTGACGCATCTCTACTGGAAGGTCTCAAACTCACGTTAGCTTCTGGGATCTCGGTTCATTTTGTTGAATCAGATTCACTTCTGACTGTTAACGCATGCTTAGGAAACTCTAACCCCTTGACTCTAGATCTCTTTTAAATGCTTGTTCGTGTTCAATTTCTTATGTCCCTAGAAATTATTACGGGCTGCTGATAGATTAACCAAACTTGGTCTCTTGGAAGATTCTTGTATGGTTTGGTTAGGGGATGTTCGGTGCAAGGATTCTCGTTACGTTTAATATATTTCCATTAAAAAAAACAAATCCCGGATGAACCAAATCCATTGTATTTTTTTTTTTTAAGAAAATCGTTTTATTGTACACGTGTACAACTGCATGCATACTGTGGGGTGGGAACGCCCACAGAGAACATAACCTTATCGAGAAGCGACAAAAGCGAGATATTTAACTAAACCACTCTAGAGTCTCTAACTAACTATGGTTAAAACCCTCCCCCTTGCCTAACCCTCCCTGGCAGTTTATATTTCTCCACTCTCTTGCCCACTTCCTTCAAACCCCGCCCCCAACATGATGATCGGTGAGTCTCCTCGACTAAATCTGAATCCAACCATTCAAGTACCCCCTTGGGACTCTCTCGACGATCCGATGGTCGCTATATCCTCTCCGTATTCCATCAGTAATTGTTCATCTCCATCGTTTTACGGCAATGCAGGCAGTTTTGAATCTTTCATCGACCCGTTATCTGCTCTCCACCGTTATCTTCCTTCTAATGAGTTCGTGGCCACTGAATCTGAGTTTCCGGTCGAGGACAAGGACATGCCCGTGGATGCATTCTCGAGCGATCATTTCCGTATGTATGAGTTCAAGGTCCGGATGTGCGCGCGTGGGAGGTCACATGATTGGACGGAATGTCCGTACGCCCATCCCGGCGAGAAGGCCCGCCGGAGAGATCCCAGGAAGTACCATTATTCGGGCACGGCGTGCCCCGAGTTGCGAAAGGGGAGCTGTAAGAAGGGCGATTCTTGCGAATTTGCTCACGGAGTCTTCGAGTGCTGGCTACACCCGTCTCGTTATCGGACTCAGCCGTGTAAGGATGGGATGTCTTGTCGCCGCCCGGTGTGTTTCTTCGCGCACTCTCCGGAGCAACTTCGTGGTCTTCCTCAACAGAGTCCAAGGTCACACGGGTCGAGCGAGTCTTTTGACGGGTCTCCGATCCATCCCGCTTTTGAGTCGACCATGAGGAAAGCTTCATTTGTTTCCTCGCCAACTTCAATTCTGATACCGCCGTCTGACTCGCCACCAACATCCCCAAATAGTCCACAGGTTGGCGTTGGATCGTTTAACACGGTGAGTGAACTCGCTGCTTCAATGCGTAACATGCACGTCGGTAAGATGAAAATGGGGCCGCAGTGGGGTCAGATGGGGCCCTCGTTCGGATCTCTGCGTAATACAACGTTACGACCCGGATTCCATAGCATGCTCTCAACCCCGATGCAGATCCGATCCCGCTCTGGAGTAGGTCCATTCGATCTCTGGGACCAAATCTACGAGGAAGAGCCTGCAATGGAGAGAGTTGAATCTGGGAAAGATCTGCGAGCTCAAATATATGCGAAACTCAGTAAGGAGAACTCGCTGGACCGAGTAGACTCGGCGGTATCAGCTCCTGATTTTGGCTGGGTCTCGGAGCTAGTGAAATGAAAACTCTATTGATCAAATTAGATAACCGATTGCCTTTAATCGGTTTGCCTTTTGATTCGTCTGACTTTGTGAATACTAAGTTGATTTTAAGATTTGTGTACATAGCTAAGAAGAGAGGCCCCCATGTCTGGTTTTTTTATGAAATAGCGAAAGGGAAAATGTACAGTGAAAAAGGGTAAATTTTTTAGGCCTGCCGAAGTACTGTGTAGCTGGCTTTGTTTTGATCTATGGCTTTTACGAATTGTATTATCTTTTGAATTTTCTGAGTAATTATCCTTTGTTAGTTCATCTGTTTTTCCATTTTCTTCTAATATAATCGTATTTTCCATCTTTTTCTAAATATCATTCTCTGTTTGGTTGCAGGGGAGCATTTGAAATTGAATTGGAATGAAGATACTTGTTTCTTAGGGGAAAAATTAACTCTTATTGCGTTGGATATTGGCCATTCTCTGTTTGATTGCAGGGTATCATTTGAAATTGAATTGGAATGAATCTAGCAGGAAATAAATTTTGAAGATGCGAAAATTTCAGTCTCTTCTGAGGAGTTATGTTTATTTTGGGATATTGAGCTTTTGTTTCTTTGGTAATTGAGATCATAACTTGACGATTTTCTAATTTCTTATCCGACAGTTTTTGTTCATGATTTTGACTAGCTTTTACTCAAAAATATCTATTTGTTTTACAGGGATGGCAGATAGAAGATTAGTGGTATTATTAATAGTTTTCTCCTCTTTTTCCAATTTTCATCCAAAAATACACTTATAAAAATCTTTGAACGACAAAGTCCCAAGAAATCTGTAAAGTCGTACACCAGTTCCTCTTTTGGTTTAATTATATTTAAGATGAGATTAGGTCTGTGACATGGAGTGCTCAACTTAAACCAGTCCTTATCTGCTGAAAATATCTTTTGGTTTTATCCTCTATCTGCCACTTGCATTTTGACTATTTCCGTGTCTAAATTAATTTTTCTTTATTCCATTTGAGGAATGGATATGGTGAATTAGACACTACTTCTTTATTCCATTGTCAATACAATGGGTATAGAACATCCACTAATCCCATTTGCATTTGATTTGTTCGACATTCAAAAGTTTTCATACACGAATCATTGTGAGGAGTCTGATTTCTCTTTTTCTTAAGTAACCACAGAATCTAAATCTGACTTAGATCTCTCCCTCATTGAACTGTTAAATTTTTTCTACTTAAATGTATGCACACGTGTGTGAGTGCGCGTGTATATACATATATGTATATATATTTTTATTTTTAAAGTATCATATGGATCGTTCAGATCTTATTTAACGATGTAGATTAAACTTCTTTATACAAATATAAATTATTAGATCTAATAGAGGATTCAAACATGGCACTGGGATGTAACAAACCCCCGGATCCGAAAACTTCACCACTCCAACAAACCTTTATTTCATAAATTGAAATCTCAACTTGGGGTGGAAGGCTAGATTGAAAATTTATGAAGTTTAAGGACTTTCTAATAAAATGACGATGAAAGGTGGACAAGTGGGCGATGGTTTTGAGAATTTGGTCCTTTTCCGTACAACCAAACTGATCATGGCCCAAGAGAAACTTGAATTTTATATTATATCCTTCAATGTTTATCTATATCCTCATCAAATATTTAACAAATATTCAATAAGAATATGATGTATGCATCTTAGGAACGATTATCCCTATCAAATGTTTAATCAATATTTAATACGAATAGGATGTATGCATTGAAATGGTAAATAATATATTCACTGTCACGTGAACAAAATAGACTTACCCATGACTCATGGGAAGCGTCGAAAAAACATATACGAATGACTCATTGAAGTCCCGAGATATTCACAGAACGGTTAATCATCGCTTCAAGAACGGGAACTGACATCCCGATTATCGACATCTATTTCTATATGAAGTTAATATATTCAATAAAACAGTACACTTGGGACTATGGAGAATTTTGGATCATCGACATCTATTTCTATCTCATACTTACACAAATTTTATCCATATGAATATATTTTTCCCTTAATCTTGAGGAGGACATGAAAAATTCTTTATCTTTTGGTGCTTTCATTGAGAGCCTGAGAAAAAAGCTCAAGAGATCTACCCTACAAAACCATAAACATGCCTAGAACCAGATCCAACACGGCTCTAAATGGAGACAACATGCCCAAAAATGAAGACGAGCCTGCAGATCAGCCGACCCCTCCCAAAGAAATGCTACAGACGATCCTCAACGGTATGCACGAGATGGAAAGAAGGAATACTTAAGCAATGCATGATTCGTGGCAGAATTATCATGAGCAAATCAACACGCTACAACATGAACTCACGAAAACACGAGCATAAGTGAGCCAGCGGGTGAACGATGACGAACAGGAAACCAACTTTGAGGGCGACCAACGAGACGAAAGGCAAGGGGTCTGCAGGAATGACAAAATCATACAACGAGAAGAAGAAGTCCAATCACAAAACCTTGTGAAGGAAACTACGGGAGAGGTTCAGCAGCCCCGAATCATGTCAAACGAAGCAATCAATGAGCTGTTCGGCCAAAAAATGATGGAGATAAGAAATCTCGGGAGTACGAGAAAGAACGACCTTGATTCTCTTATCAGGACATCATTAAGCGTAGAAGTTCTAACAACACTCGTACCTAAAAAAATCACCACGCCCAGGTTCAAATGTTATGAAGGAAAGTCTAATCTCGTAGACCATCTTCGACAATTCAGACAAGACATGACGTTGTACCAACACGACGACAAGGTGATGTGTAGAATGTTCCCTACTAGTTTAGACAAGACGACTTTGAAGTGGTACCACTCCTTACCAATGCACTCAATCACTAACTTCGTTATTATGTCCTCCGTCTTTATTGAGCAATACTCAACCTACCTTACCGTCACGGAAGACTGGGAACATCTGATGAGGATCTCTACCAAGGATGGGGAGTCCTTGCGGGAATACACTCACCGTTTTAAAGAAGAAATGGTCAAGTCGAGAACGCGACGACCGGTTCGCCAGATTGAACTTCCGACGAGGTCTGGACTCGGAGCCACCCTTCTTTGAGGACCTGTTTAAAGTGAAGCCCATTTCCATGGCAGAGGTTTTTCAACGGGCACGAGCCTATATTACATTGGAAGAATAGAAGAAAAGTATCTAAAGAATGGTTGAACGAAAGGAAGAAGAATCTCAGAAGCGGGAAATAAGCTCAATATCTGAAGGGAGGAAGCATGATGAAACAGAAAGAACAGATGGGAAGAAGGACCAATAAAACAGGAATTCCCACCGAAGGTGAGATTTTGACAGAACCCACCCGAAGGATAAGGTCTACACATCATTGACCATCCCAGTCAACCAAATACTAGAGACAATTAAAGATAAACCTTGGCTGAAAAGCCCAGCTCCGTTCGCTAAGGAACCTAGCTATAAAGACAAAGACAAATATTGCTCTTATCATAAGAGCAACGTACATTACACGCGAGACTGTTCCAGCTTAACTAACATCTGATCAAAGAGGGGTACCTTAGCCAATTTGTGAAAATAGATGAACATAAACGTGAGATTGAGAAAGGAACCGGGAAGAAGATAGGAAAGATAAGGAGAAGCAACCCCTTCGCATCCGCAACACAGTTATAACATTAACCGAGTAAGAAGGGACAACAAAAAGGAAAGGAAGATAATTGCAAGCGGCCAATGTTGGAAAGATATCAACTGAAGCCCTCAAGTGGCAACGGGAGCTCGCCGCTTGTGTTCGGCGACTCTAATCTAGAAAATGACCCCACAACGATGCCCTCATCATTTCATTTAGGTTGACAACGTCTTTTTAAAGAGAGTATTGGTAGACGATGGAAGCACAGTAAACGTCTTGTATCAGGAAACCATGGAGAAACTATCCATGGGGGATAAAAAATTACAAGGAAAATCACAACCGTTGATCAGATTCAATGGAGCCACTAGCTATTCAGAAGGAACCCTAACGCTCCCAATAAGCACAAACCCATTTAACAATATGAGTGAATTCATGGTACTGGGAATAACTTTCCCATACAACGTGATTCTAGGAAGAATCTGGCTCCATAAAATGAAGGTTGTACCCTAAACATTCTACCAAGTATTGAAATACCCGTCCCTAGAAGGAGTGAAAACAATAAAAGGTAACAAGGCCGCAGCTCGTATCTGTTCAGTAACCACTTTTAAGTATGCAAAGAAAAAGCTATGGAAAGGGCTGAGGGACCCGTAGATCTATAACAATTACATGGAGGCGGGTAGGATGACCCAAGGTACAAGGTGGGAAAGGAAACGGAGCCCAATGCTTAGAGAAATGGACCCAGAAAATAATAAATGTTGGTGCCCGTCTTGAAGAAAGTGAGAAAAAGAAGTTGATAGAATTCCTAAGGGAAAACAAACATGTGTTTGCAGCAGTAGTGCAGGAAAGCCCGGCATCCTAGATGAAATCATTTGCAACAGGTTAAACACTAATCCCACTGTGAAACCTATGAAACAAAAAAAGAGAAGCTTCGCCCCCTAAAAGGAACCAAACGATCAAAGAAGAAGTTAGGAAGCTCTTAGCAACATATTTTGTTAGAGAAGTGAACTACCCCGAATGGCTCGCTAACATAGTAATGGTACAAAAAAAAGAATGGAGAATGGAGAATCTGCATTGACTTCATTGACCTAAACAAAGCATGCCCCAAAGACGAATGCCCGTTGCCAATGATAGATCAGATGGTAGACGCCACTTCTGGTCACGAACTTGTTAGCTTCATGGACGCTTACTCAAGTTACAATCATTTAAAGATGTTCCTACCCGATCAGGAAAAGACTTCCTTCAGTACTGAGTACGACATCTACTGCTACAAAGTCATGCCCTTTGGTCTATAAAATGCTAGCGCCACTTATCAAAGGCTGGTGAACAAAGTTTTCTGCGAGCGAATTGGAAAGAATATGGAAGTCTACGTTTATAACATGCTGGTCAAAAGTAAGAAGTAGGAATTTCACATTCAGGACCTTAAAGAAGCTTTCTCTGTTCTAAGGCAAAATTCCATGAAACTAAACCCAGAGAAATGCACTTTTAGGGTGTCAGCGGGAAAGTTCATTTGACATCTAATTACACAATGGAGAATTGAAGTAAACCTAGACCAAGCAAAGACAATTATAGAAATGAGGTCCCCGCGGAACCTCAAAGAAATCCAGGGTTTAGCGGGAAGATTGACCGTCTTAAACAAGTTCATCTCCAGGTCAACGAACATATGCAAACCTTTTTTCGAAAGATCGTGGAAAAACTCCGCGAGCGGTTGGGATGAGGACTGTGAATAAGCCTTTACCAAAATTAAATAGTACATGACTACCCTCAATTTACTCGCCAAACCTATTCCCTATGGGCAACTCCGGTTATACGTAGTCGTCTCCACAGGGGCAGCCAGCGCATACTCATCAAAGAAGAACAAATGAAACAGAAACATGTATACTTTGTAAGTAAAAGCCTGGTAGCAGCGGAAAAAAGGTCCAACTGAATGGAGAAACTGGTGTTGGAAGTTGTAACTGTAGCAAGGAAGCTGAGGCCCTACTTCCAAGCCCACAACATCCAAGTATTGACCAAATCTCCCATTAAAAGCCTTCTGAACTCAACGGAGGTAAGCAAAAGAATAGCAAAATAGTAAAGTGAGATGAACCAATACGCATCAGTTACAAGCCCCGAGCGTCAATAAAAAGAAGGGCATTACCGAACTTTGTAGTCAACTTCACATGAATGGAAGTTGAACGGGAAACTCAACAAATGGGAGAAAGTGGAGCTTGGACACTCTCTATAGATGGTGCTTCAAAAAGTAGAGGAGTATGAGTAGGGGTATGGCACAAACTCCATTTGGGGAAATATTGGAGTATTCAATCTCCTTCGAATTTAATGCATCGAATAATGAAGCAGAGTATGAAGCACTAATCACTGAAATATCCTCACTACGGGAAAATGAGCTAATTAAAGTTAAAATTTTTTACGATTCTATGTTGATCGTAAAACATGTCATGGGAGAATACATAGCAAAAGATAAACGAATGATAAAATACTTACAACGGGAGAATGATCTCCTCAATACGCTAAAAGATTAGGAAACCCAACAAATTTCGAGAATGGAGAATGGGCATGCTGATGTCCTAGAAAACCTAGATCTTCATTACACCTCCCTTACAGAAGGAACGTCCCCATAGAAGTTCTGAAAGAACCAAGCATCTTGTTCCCATTGACTAACGTAGCTGATGTAGAAATTGAACGAGAACCCAGTTAGCAGGACAACATAATCCACTTGCTCGAAAACAGAACTCTTTCTAAAGATAAACTATTTGCCAAAAGACAAGACGACGAAGTACCAGGTACACAATGATTAACGAGTAATATATAAGAAAATGTTTGTCGTACCATACCTGAAGTGCCTACGAGAAAAAGAAGCCCAGTATGTGCTAGCGGAAGTTCATGATGGCATATAAGGAAACCACACTGGGGGCATATCACTAGCCCATAAAGTCATGAATGAGGGATACTACTGGCCCCCAAATGCATCAAGACGCCAAACAGTACGTGAAAAAAATGTGAAAAGTGTTACTGTTTCACGCCCGTAGCAAAAATGGCCCGCGGGGAACTTAAACTGTGGCGAGTCCTTGGCCGTTCATGCAGTGAGCCCTAGACTTTGTTGGGCCACTCCTCATGGCGCTAGCCCAAAAACGCTTCTTGTTAGTTGTAACGGGCTATTTCACTAAGTGGATTGAGGCTGAAGCCTTTGTCAGAATTCGTGAAGAAGAAGTAAAAGAGTTTATATGGAAGAACTTGGTGTGCATGTATGAGATCCCCCAGATCTTAGTATGTGACGACAGACTTCAGTTCACCGGGAGCTTGGTAAGAACCTTTTGTAAAGATCTGAAAATCACGAATCGCTTCTCCATGTCTTACTACCCCCATGGGAATGGATAAGCTGAAAGATCAAACTGAGTCATACTTGATAACCTAAAGAAGCGTCTGGAACCCACGAAAGAAAAATAGGTAGAAGAGCTACCCACTGTCCTATGAGCATACAGAACAACCCTGAGAGAAACAACCAGAGAAACCCCGTTTGCATTATCATAGGGAACAGAAGTGGTCATCCGCGTAGAAATCAGAAGCCCTGCCATCAGGTCCGAACTAAATGAACACCAAAATGAAGAGCTCCTAAAAACCAATCTCGATGAGCTAGAGGGAAGAAGAGAACCGGCCCTGATCAAAATGGAAAATAGGAGAATTGGTCCTCAGAAAAATCTTCCAAATGGAATGAAAAACTCGGGCCAACATGGGAAGGACCGTACATCATCCGTAAAATAGGAGGAAACATATATTACCACTTGGAGACAGGAGAAGGAACGAAATTGCAGAAACCGCGGAACACAATGCATCTGAAAAATATTTTGGGTAAAGGATGTAAGAGATCCATTATAATGAGACGTCTTCCCCGTATTTTTCCCGCAAAGGTTTTCCACGCAAACAAGTAGCATCGAACTTCTCTCCTCAGCCAGACTACTACTAAAAAATGAACTAAGGGCATTAAAAAGTCTTTAGGAGGAGCAGTTCATAAGTCATACTCCCAGGAAGAACTAAGAGCATTAAAAAGTCCTTAGGATGGACAGTTCATAAGTCCTACTCCTAGAAGGAAATAAGGTGAAATCGATTGATAAAACTTTTAACTAAAAATATAATAAACAAAAAGCATACTGAGGGAAAAAGTCATTTCATTTAAAGCGGAAAAATTACAAAAAAAAAGAAAGAAAAAAGAGATCTTAATTCTCCGCAGGAGTAGCACCAATAGCCGCTTCAGTGGTAGAAGCGAGAAGCTCAGCCTCGGGATCAACAAGCTCATCAGGAAATGGGATCGACGGTATACGGGGAGGCTTATTAGCCTTGGTGTCTTGGTAGCCCGTCGTGTAAGCCATCTACTCATACTCATCGACCATGGCCTGGTACTCGGCCTTAAGACTAGCTTCTCGTTCACTTGACTTAGCCAACGCTTCCTGAACCTCGACTAACTTTGCCTCGATGATGGACAAGTTCTCCCCACCCATCTCTCAGGACCTCTCAGCCTCCCCCAAAGACCACTCGAGTTTCGACTGCTTAGCCGCTGCCACTTCAAGCTCAAAAGTTATACAGGCAATGACCCGTTGAAGATCATCCTCTGCCTTCTTAAGATTGTTCCGTTTAGAGACAATGGAACCGTAGGCTTTGGTGGTCCCCACCACCTTTCTCCTGCAGCCGACTACCTCCTCCTAAAGAGCATGAATGTCTTCTTGCAACCTGTTGTGATGAGTCACAGCCTGCTCATAAAAGAATCAGCCAAAAATTAAGAAAAACTTTCTACCTAGGAAAAAAAAGGAAATGCAAGAAAAGAAAATACATGCATCAGAGCATGACTCAGGCTGATGACCTTATCATGAATAGAGAGCTGGCGTTGCATAGGAGTGTTCGCCTTAGATACGATTCCCTTCGCGACCACGTACAAAGATTGGGAATCCTTCAAAAAGCTGACGTCAGCCAGAACTGACGGAGTCGCGGGGTGATGCCACCACAGTCAGACACTCGTCTCCTCAGACGAATGTGGAGAACTGGAAGAAGGGGAGACCAGTTTCTTCACAGGCGAGAGGGGGGATGCGACGGTCTTCCCCAAAGCAGTAGTAAGCTCTTCAGCAACGAGGAGATAAGTGGCAGGAATGGGAAGATCAGGAATGGAGGGAGTAGTCTCCTCTGAAACGGCAACTGAAGAACTGATATACTCAAATTTTTTATGCTTGCCAGCGCCAGGTACTCCTCATAAATTGCTCTTCAGGCGCTTCTTTATCTTGAGCTCGTTGCACGTGAAGCGAAAAAAGCACATCCTCGTCCTCTGCCTCTTTCTAAGCAGCTTCCCATTTAGCCTCTCACGCTCTTTCTTCTTGATCAAAACCTTCCTCCTTCCGGCCTGATTCGAAAGAGTGGGAAGAGCTTGGCCCAACGATTTGATGAAAGGAGGGAACATGGATCGCTACAGGAATAGCCCGAGGAACTTTTACTGCAGAAGACGATGGAGCAACAAACTCAGCAATGGGGACGGGTGCGACCACAACCTCGACTTCCCTCCTTGGGTTGAGTAGATCCCTCCAGTCTTGCTTTGAAAAGTTTTAGGCGACACATAGTCACACGACAACCTGTTTCAGGGTGAAAGATATCTTGTTCAGACTCTTATCTACCAAAAAAGAAAGAAAGAGGGATTAGAAATCAGAAAATACAAACTAAAAAATAAATGAAAATGGAAAAATCAAGATTATAGCAAGAAAATAAAAGGAATGGAAGGATCCACCACTTACTAAACTCCCCTCAGATCCGGTGAACGACCCAACGACCATCGCCACCCCAGTTTTCACCTACGAGGAGTGTACCATCCTCCCAACCTTTATCCCAGGTGGGAAGGTCAGTAACTAGTCCTCCCCGCTTCTCACTCGCGTGGGGTGCCAGGTAATAGGTCAATCCACGCCTTTTCAATATGTACACGAAACGGATTTCATCTACTCCTATATTTAAGTTATGACTCCTATTGAGGGCTTCAATCCCTAAAAGAACTCTATATGTACTAGGGGTATATTGGGAGGGGGCAAGGTTGAAGTATCGAAGAATTCCTGGAAAAGATGAGAGAATGGAAGCTTCAAACTTAATGCTATATACATTGGGGCTAAATAAATTTGGTTGGGAGGATTACAGGGAGAAGATTTAGGGATTCCTTCTTCAAAACCACAGACTACGTCTGGGGGAAGGCGTCCCTATAAAGGGGAAGAAGTCAGTCAAATTCATTTTTATTCCTTAGTAAGGGAACGATCACCTTGAATGGGTGTTCTTCCATCACTACCAAAATAAGGAATGCAGAACAAAAAAGATGAAAAGAGAAGAGACCACGAAGATGAAGAAGCGAAGAAAGGAGAACTTATAGAGGTTAGGAATAAGCGTAAGAAAAAAAAGAAATGAGGGAAACCTGGGTAATATTGGCTACAGACAACACAATCAAGTTCAAAAGCATTTAATAGATGGGGAGATAAAAAGACAACGATTCTGAAAAGGAGAAAGTAAAATGACGGACGCATATAGAACAGAACGGAATAATTACTGCCAGTCTACCTAAAACAGGCAGGCCAATGGCGACACGACAGTTGGATAAAAGGAAACCTAACGGGTCAGAAACACGTATGACATGAGAGCCATAGAATGAAGTAACATATGTGGAATGAAAAAATGAAGCGTACGCATACACGTGTCACGACAAGATAAAACAAAGTTACGAACAATGAAGTTTCCAAGGAAGGTGTCAGCAACCCCAAAAATGAAGCAATGATGGTACATTATCTCATTGTTTAAAAATATTTATGACTTTTCTTGCACAACACTTAATGTTTTGCAGAATAAAAGAGGATCCTGAATTGATGAAAGAAGATCAAGAGTAGCTGTTCTCCGAAAATGAGGCGCGTGCTGAGAGCATTTATTGTATATCGACGAACATCGTCGAAGAGAAATTAGGGCAAATGAATATGTAAAAAATATATTCACTGCCACGTGGACAACATGGACTTACCCAGAGCTCATGAAAAGCGTCAAAAAAGCAGAAACGGATCTCTGGCTGAAGTCATGAGCTATTCACAAAATGAGTAATCATCGCTTCAAGAACGGGAACTGACATTCCAAGAACGAGGGATCATCGCTTCAAGAACAGGAACCGACATCCCGAGAGTGAGGGATCTTCGCTTTAAGAACGAGAACCAATATCTCAAGAACATGGGGTCATTACCTCAAGGCCGGGGCAATCAAGTGATCGTGATTGATTGGGTAGGCGGCACCACTCAGACAAAAGATGGAGGAAAAAAGGGTTCAGACTGACAATCAAGTGATCGTGATTGATTGGGTATGTTGCACCACTCAGACAAGACAGGTTGGTAGGCTGCACCACCCAGACAAGACAGGTTGGTAGGCCACCATGTGGTTCTGACTAATTAGCTCGGAACCACATGAAACTGTCATGCGGTAGCAATTGTTGGGCTGATGAGTACCTCATCTGATATATTTATTGTTTGATTATTTTTAATTAAGCTCATGAAACTGAGGAAGTCTATATAAAGTCAATATATTCAATAAAACAGTACACTTGAGACTCTGGTGAAATTTGGATTATCGGCATCTCTTCCTATCTCATACTTACACAAATTTTATCTATATTAATACATTATTCCCTTAATCTTGAGGAGGACGAGAAAAATACTTTACATGCATCTTAGGAACGGGTTTTCATAAGGTCTATTCGGCAAGGTTAGTATGTATCTCCCAAACCAGATTGTCGACTTCATTGTAATTTAGTTTTGTAAAATTAAGATACAACTTGTTTTGGATAAGTTGAACAAAATACAAAGCTAAGGACCATGATGTTGACACTCAAGACCAAAATATTAAAATAATATGGCAGCGTGAGTAACTTAAGATTAAACATTCACCATTTATGTTCTCAAGACCAAATTTTTTAGTAGTTTATATTTTATATATGATATGTAACTATAAAAATTTACGCTACCGTATGTAAATAGTGATCATGAAGCTGAGTAGTATTTTTTTAGACTTGTAATAATAAGACGACGTTACATGTAATAATTATTCCAAAAAATATTAGATTAAGAAACAGTGAACTCTCCGACAATAAAGATGTAGAGACGAGAGAGGAGCAAAGTCTCTGTCTTGGGGATAAGCATTGTAATGAGCTAAAATCTGAATGTCACTTTCTACCTAGTCATGGTCCCATTCCACCACTTTATCCATTTTCTAACAAAATTCAGTGTCCGTACTAAGTGGAATGGATATGATTAAATAATTTAGATGATAAAAAACGAATAAAATACGATCAAGATTCTCTACAAGCATGTAACAAATTCGCTTGTGGTTCATTTGAGAACGGTAGATTGGAAGTTATTTAAATCCTCCTTAAATCTCTTGTGAATCAAAGAGGACTGTTAGAGATTTAGACCATCCGATTTGTGAAAGAAAACAAATAATTTTTTTCTTTAATTTTTAAGATAAACCCAACAACAACTTATTGTAAATGTACCAACAACAACTTATTGTACAGGCCAGAACATTAGGTTCATTGAATTCTTTCCTTCTCCAATTATCTTATCCCGCTCTCCCTTGACCCTCCTTGTTTTGGTGTGGCAATTTTCAGACAATAGGGGAAATAAGGTACTGGATAATTGTCTATTTTCATATAATACATCCTCTAAAATATTTATGAGGATTTGGTCTCTCATTGAAGTTGGGTTAGACTTACATCAATGTAATGTTTATTATCTCAATTAATTGATAATATATGTGATCTCACGTGGTATATAACATGTAAATAAATATGAAAATGAAGTAATATTTTTAACTATAATGTGAAATCAAAAGCTACAAGCTCTGTCATATGATAAAGATGCTCTTGGGTAGTTTGGAGGAAACTTTGCGAGCCAAAGTCTTCTGCAGGGATGGGATTCCGAGTTCCTGAGGTGTTTAACCAAGCCTTTTTAGCTAACCAAGGGATGGGGTTTCGGGACCTTGAGGTGTTTAACCAAGCCCTTTTTACTAAGCAAGGCTGGAGGATTTCACAATTCCCGAATTCGTTAATGGCTAGAGTCATGAAAGTCAAGTACTTCCCTCGCTCAAATTCCTTGGATGCTGGTTGCAACAAAAATAGCTCTCTTGCCTAGCAAAGTATTTTATGGGGTCGTGATCTCCTTTTCAAAGATATTCGATGGAAAGTTGGTGATGGGCGAAATATTCAGGTTTTCTCGAATCATCGGTTACCGCGGGATTCTTCCTTTAAGCCTCTCTTTAAGGTTCGGATAGTCCATACCTCACGGTGGTTGATTTATTGTCTTTCAGAAGGTGAAACTCTGATGCCCACCTCATGTATCTCGAGTCTGATGGCCGATTTTTTCTCTTTCCATCCCCATTCTGGCGTCCAATGTGGAGGATAGATTGGTGTGGCATTATGAGCACATGGGGCATTATTCAGTAAATAGTGGTTATTGTCTCGGGATGGAAGCTAATAAGATTTGTAGCTCATCGGGTCTCTCGAATATGGAGTGGTGGTAGAAGAGACTGTGGAATCTCCACATTCCTAACAAAGTTAAGATATTCATGTGGAAAGCTTCCTTGGACATCCTCATCACCGGTTTTAACCTTTTTCATAAAAAAAGTCTGTCCGAATGAGTGGTGTAAGATATATGGCAAGTTTGACTATACTATTCAAAGCCTTCTTCTTTGCACCGTTGTTAACTCGGTTTGGAAAAAAGAGGATTGGTTTAGTCTTTGCCCGAATTCATGTTCTATATGGTCCTTCCTGGGTCTTGTAGAGGTTTTTCTCAAAGGCCTTGACTCCCCTTCTCTGAGAAGATTTGTGTTTCTTTGCTGGAGTATCTGGTTATTCAGGAACTCAATTTTGCAAGGTGGAAAGCCTGGGCTGGGTCTGGACATCTCCTTGTGGCTGGATAATTTCTTATTGGAGCTTCGGCATGCTGAGGTGTTCGGCTCCCCCAGACCCGGTCAGTGGCTCGCGGCTCTGGCTTACTGGTCTAAGCCCCATTCTGGGTTGTCTCAAGCTTAATGTTAACGGTGCGATCTCTTCTCAGAATCGTTCTACTACTGGTGGGGCTATTAGAGACTCTTTGGGAAAGTGTGTTTGTGCTTTCGCGAATAGTTTTGCTGGGACCTTTTCCCCCTTGGTTATTGAAGCGCTGAGTTTATTGGAGGGCTTCCAAATGGCTGTTCTTAGAGGCGTGGATGTCAACTAGGTTGAGTCGGACTCGCGGTGCTTGATCAATGCTCTGGCCTCTCCTCCAGAGCCTTTCGTCTTCGCTGATATTGGCCACATCGTCTCTCCTTGCAAGTCCTCTTGGCTAAGCTGAACTGCTCTAGGTGGTCTCATTCCCCTCCTTCGTGCAAAGAGATGGCCCATAGACTCCCTCGTTTTGACTTGTTTGTGTTGGACTCCCGTGTTTGGTGGGATTGTGTTCCCCTATTGTTTTGAACATCTTTCTTGTTGAGTCTTCTTAATTATCTCTACTTTCAAAAAAAAAGATGGAGATGCTCAGCACTGTAGTGTTACGCAACCTTAGTCATATCACTTGTTCACCGTGGTGTAAAATGAAAATGATTTTGGAATTTGAAACATAGTGTTCGTAATGTGAACCAAGTATCCAAGGCCCCAGCTTTGTGGACTGATGTCCAGTGAGACTAAGTTTTGGGTTTGTTGCTTAAGCCTAAGGAATGAGAATTGGGTTACTGTGCGACCAAAGACTCGTAGGACACATGTCGCGGTGAAGGATTATCCAATAAGAAACAAATGACCATTTTTATCTAGTAATTTTTTATGATTTTTGTCTACCCTACCCCATGTTCAATTCAGAATTTCAGATTAGTTATTTTTTTATTTAAATATGATAACTTCTTTAAATTCAGATGATTATGACACTAATTCTTAATTAAATACTAATATCATATTAAATGAATATTTTATTATTATAAATTTATATATAATATTTAAATTATGATAAATGTTAAAGATATATTAGCGTTAAGATAATATATGTTAATATTTATTTAAGATTATAATAATATTTAATAAATATAATATAAATAAAGTATCAACATATAATATGAATATTAATATTTATTTATAGACATTAACAATCAAATGATATAGTATTATTGTTATAATAGTGAGTGAACTATAAGATTTTGAAGAATAGAAAATGAAAAAATATAAGAAAAATCTCTTGATTTTCGTTATCATTAGATTTTCTTAAGAAAAACTTAATTATCTTCAATAAACGCTCCTAATTTTATGACTCCATCTATTAACTTCCCTCGAGAATATAGACAACTAGTAGTTTAACCATCCCAAAAAAATATCTCATTATTATTCCTAATTTTAAGTTTCATATTAAATTTCCTAACCTTGATAATTTGAGTGTGAAACTGCAAATGAACCGCAATGTGGGAAAAACACATGACTATTCATGGTTTAAATATATTAATGAGTCATTTATCTACTTGTATTTCTTCTTTACCTCTTCATAACTTATTTATAGAAAAATGGTATATTTAATATGATTTCAGATGCTTTTATGGGTGCTGACCAAGTAACGTAGCCACATAATCTCGTATAATATATTATAAATTAATAATGATAGTAGCAAGATTACATTTATTTGGATGAATAATCATCCTATTTAATATTATTGATGTAATATTTATTATTTTTAACTTTAATGTAACAAGTCAATGTTAATTACGTTACACATGTCATTTATAGTTAGTATAAATGTCACTCATGAATAAAATTTATGTGCATATAATATCATCAGATACAATAAAACAAGAGATAAATACTATTTTATTGTATGAATATTTCTTTATATACAATATTTTTTATAACTACCATCATCTGATTTATCTAAATATTAAAATTTAAAATACCAGAAGATATTTAATTGTAAGGGATATTCTATAAACCGGCTCACCTCGTAGTGCAATGGGTGAATATTGAGATATGCAACATTTTAAGTATTTATAGGAAATTTTCCAATAATATCTATACGAGGGGTTGTACGGCGGCGGTAGGTACATTGAACATGAATGAGGGAACTTCATTTTGCACCATTAGCGAAAAATGCAATATTATCAAAGTGAATTTTGACTGAATACATGTTACGTAGTTCACTATCATACCTTCACTTTGATGAAGGTTTTTTCTGATCAATCTGTTATCTAATTTATTCCTTCAATCGTCTGTTACACACAAAGAATAATTTATTGCTTCAATCATTTTGACATATTTATATTTGATAACTAAAATAGAAATGTATCATGTGTACTTTCTAATCACATTTTAAAATTAGTAAAAACGAAAATAGACTACATTGTCTAAAAAAATTTCTCCCCTATTTCTACCTTTCAATATACTAGTTCTTATCACGTACATTACACGTGATAATTTCAACTAAGAGAAAAAAATTAGAAAAAAATCAATGATAAAGAATCATTGTACAAATGAACGTAAATTTAATAAATAAAAATGAATACGAGTCTTTCAACTAATGTATTGATACTTTTAACTTTTAATAATTAAATATCATATTTCAATGTCCTTTAGCTAATATTTTTTATTATTTGAACTTAATTAATTTGTTTGTCGTTAAGAAATTATGAATAAAATCAATGAGAAATTAGAGAAAACTTATTAGTCTCCTTTAAGATATAAGGGTAAAAGTAGACAAAAACGTCCATAAATATTTTTCCCCACGTTCTCATGTTTCATGCAGTAGAGATTATAGATTAAATATGAACATGAGATTACTCGACACTTGATGAGGACATAAGTGTTGTCCTATTCAATATGAAGATGATGCTTTCTGGCTTTCAATGGGAAACTAGGAGAGACAGAGAGTAGAAAAAATCATGGGTGAGGTTCATCCAATAAAGCATACATGACATAATAGGGTTGTAAATTGTAAATCCTGATTTGGTACTAAAATTGCAAAAAGAATATCACTTCATCGATATTATGTGACATGTAGTCGAGACAAGTAAATAGCCATTTTCGATTAAGTTTCCACCTTCAAAGTACATAATTTTGGGATTTATCGTAGTGCTTTAACCAAAAGATTTCACTTACTTTTCTAGTTTTCTACACATCATTTCAGAGTACAATGAATCAAAACTTGTCTGTGTGTGTGCCTCTGTGTGTTTATTTTTAAGTAAAACTAAAAGTTTTGTCATTATAGTTAAGGAAAATGCCTAATAGCTTTATATGTTAAATGTAAATGGGTTTTTTCACTACAATTTCTTCTCCATTCCATTTCAACTTCATAGCTGTTTACTACTTTGAAAATCATAGACATAAAATAAAAATTTATAACACCGTTACATGTGATTATTTTTTATTAAGATGAAATATATTTTGTACTCTCAAACTATCATTAACTTACCTCTATGATTTTAAAAGTTGCAAGTCCCTCATAAACTATTTAAAAGTTTCATGTAAAAAATTCCTTTTAGAACCCTTCTTTTATGTTCACATAATCGTTCCAGAGATTGGCAAATATTGTTGTATAGCATATTTCACGTATTCTTATTATCTCCCCTCTATGCCATTACGTTTAGCTAAAAAAGTATCAACATCTTCTATAAAGTTGAAAAATCTAACCCGATCATTTATTAAAACTTAGGTGTTAAGGAGAGTGATACTAAAATTTTATAACAAGCACAAAATTAAAAGATTCTAGGCAATGTGAGGCAACATTCTTCATACCCTCATGAACCACAATACGGTAGCCGAGTTAAGTAGCATATCAAACAATCCGAACTAAACAGACAAAAAATGAAACTAAAGCGACAAAAGTAAAGCCCCAACCAAGCTAAGGCTTTAATTATAGTGTTGTGATACTTTGCTGCTAAAAAGTTGATTTAATCATTTTACTAATATCCAACAAAAAGACATGATAATATCTAAAACTATACATAAGATGAGTTGGCTATAAAAGTAATATTTGTTGACATAATGATTAAGTCTTGTACATATACTATGTGATCACGTGTTAGAGTTGTAGTATCAACTTAGTCAAAAAATTCAAAAAAGTTGATTAATATAAATAAGAGAAATTAGATTAAAAAAAGACAAGAAACAAGCATACTAGGTTAGAGAGGAGAGATTATTAAGACTCACGACCATATTATGGCCTGAACTCCACATTGTGAAATTCTGGTATGTTAATTTGAATTTAAATTGTCCTTATTTATTGAAAATATAAGAACTTATTAAAACATTTTTTTGTAGAATCTTTTATTTAGAACCGTTCAAATTTTATAATCCAACGACTATAAAATCATGAGCCCAATTACAAGGTGACTGTCATCCTAATAATTTATGATGAGAGAGGGAGATGACTGATTTTTAAATCCATAATCTGATGGTTGACTGGGTCCATCTATCTTAACAAAACAAGAAACTAGGGCCCACTTACACAAAAAAAGGTCAAACAAAAGTCAGGCTCTTCAAATATAATATATATTATAATAACGATCTGTCATTTTGTTTAAAAACACTAAAAGGAAAAAGAAATGTAGGATGGGTTAAATTGGAAGAGAGGTTATTTGTTTGATTTGTTCTCTAAAATTGAAGTCATATTGGATTGGTTCACTTGGGTGAAAGAAGAAGACATGGGAAGAGCTCCATGCTGTGACAAAGCTAATGTGAAGAGAGGACCATGGTCTCCTGAAGAAGATGCTACTCTTAAGACCTACCTTGAAATCCATGGAACTGCTGGAAACTGGATTTCTCTTCCTTCAAAAGCTGGTCTCTCTCTCTCTCTCTCTCTCTCTCTCTCTCTCTCTCTCTCTCTCTCTCTCTCTCTCTCTCTTGTTTGGCTCTTAGCTCAAAATTTGGACCAGATTGTTGTTTTCATTTGCATGAATTTCAGCACCCACATGAAAATCATAACCAAAAGAGCGTCTTCTGTTTTATTTTCCTTTAATTTCCATTATTTTTTTGGCTTGACTAAACTTTCTAGTCACCAAATTTAATATATTCTTTTGTATGCTCACTTTTTTCTTCCAAAGTTTTAATTTTTACCCTTACCCATTTGTCCATGCCTCTGCTATTGGCCCATTTCAATCAATCTATCCACTTTCTGATCAATTTTATGCCTCAATTAATTTCAGATCATGCATTATATGCATTTGTTTTAAAGTACAAAGACTGATTCCACCTTGAATTCCTAATTAATAGGCCTTAAACGATGCGGCAAGAGTTGCCGTCTGCGGTGGCTCAACTATCTGAGGCCAAACATCAAACATGGTGGCTTCACTGACGAGGAAGATAGTATTATCTTTAACCTCCATAGCCAATTAGGAAGCAGGCAAGTCTTCCTTTTTCTTCTTCTAGTCCACCCCTTTGTCTTAAATGAAGTTTATTAACAACATATTTTTCTTAATTATAACATGTTACAAATTTTTTTAACTCGTCCATGGCGATTAGATGGTCCGTCATAGCGTCTCAGCTACCGGGAAGAACAGACAATGACGTGAAAAACTATTGGAACACAAAATTAAAGAAGAAGAAGCTATTGACAGAACAAGGAAAAATGAGCTTCTCACCCAAAAGCTCTGCTAACAATTTCAATCTTTCTTGTTCAAATCCTTCATTGCCGTACTTCCCACAAGAAGAAGAAAATAGTTTTACCTTACCAAATTTTAGTGATGTTAATCCTAGACTAACTGTGAAAGCTGATCAAGGCATGAGTTTAGAAGACCCAGTTGATTTGTACCACTCAGGGCTCATTGATTTGACCAAATTTGATTTGTCTCAAGAAGAAGGTTCAGGCATTTTAGATCCTTCTTCAATTGCCATTAACAATTCTTTCTCATTAGTGGGTGTTGGTGATGTAAAAGAAAATGGAGTTTTTGTGGATTTCAGCTCTGCATTTCCTCATGACCTTGTCAATGTCAATGGCCTGTGTTTTCAAGAGAGAGCTAATCATTCTACTTTGGCCGATTTTATTAGTAATTCTGAGATTCACCCACAAGGTAATACCCATTAACCCCTCAAAAAGAAGAAGATGAAGAAATTGAGGAAGAACAGTGATTTGTAAAGAGGGATGTGTGTTTCTTTTACATGAATTTTCTTTGATATGTTTTTGTATCAGGGTAATGGACATTGGGTTCGGTTGTGTTCATATATTGGGAATTAAGGATTAGAGTGTTTGTTTGTGTTCTTTTTAAGGAAACTATATAATAGCAGTGTGGTCCATGCATTTGATGCTCTAAAAGAGAATCTTTTGATTTGGAGGCGTGGTTGCTGAGATACACAACTTTTTCCATGCAACTGACAAGATTCCTCACGTATTTGATGTTGAACTCTTCTACTGTTCTACATCTTCATTATTATAATTCAAATGGTTAAATTACGTTTGGCTCTAAGTCTTTACATAAGCCAAGCACATTATTGGATGCGGATTCTCGGTTGGCAAGTCAATTGCCGAGATATTATGGATTTGAGTCGTTTGTTCTAATCTAGATGACTCAAATCTAGTTAATAATTTTTTTTTACAATTCATCTATATCTAAGCTCAGACTTAGTTATAAAGTGATCATACCTTTTGAAACAACAAAGGTTCTTGTTTTTACAATGATATACCCACGCACCACAGAGAAAGAGAGATTGTGTGTTTCTAGGAATTTAACAAACAAATCAATAAGTTAATTGGAATAATAAAAATGACTAGTGTGTTGACACAATGAGTTAACCGGTTCGAATAACGGAATATCCCAAACCCCGTGGAGTTACAACTTTGAAAAAAATGTGAAAATCAGATCGTATGCATCCTCTAGATTGCTAAGAATGCTACTTAAAACTCATTACAGTTGGATTAAAATAGATTAACAAGATTAATACTATAACATCCAAATAAAATTTCAAATAAAAAAGGACCAGTTAGAAAATTACAGCAGTAAACCACACATCCTTCATATAATATTTTGCTTATTCTTATTTATACAGTGTCGTCTAACCAGTCAATTAGTCACAGAATTTTATGAGAGAATGACGAGACCAAGCAACCAAGCCTCTATCACACAGGATTTCCACTCTTTGGTCGTCCTCTCCCACTTTACATAAACTGCAAAAACAGAAACCAAATCAGACGAACTGAAGTGGCCAAACAACAAAACACACATTGAAAAACCTTCAATTTTCTTTCCACAAAGCTTAATACAAATCAAAGAGTTAAATTCGAGCACAGCATATAATTCATTTAGTTTCAGTATTCTGGCCACTATTATTCAAAAGCAACAGCCTCAACGAATAACATAAAACACCAAGTTACACATTCATGCAATTAGCAAAACGTTCTTCATATAGTATAACCATAATCTTTTTGCAGACTAAATAAGAATTTCTTGAAGTCATCTCCTTGTATACTTTTTATAAGGTCAACAGTTATCCAACTCTAGAATTATTGGCAATTGGGAATTCGATATTGTCTAAGAGCTTGAGAAAAAAAAACTCGGCAGATCAACTTCACATTGGTAAACTAAAAGCTCAAGTTAGCACATTCACATGCATAACTGACCTTTTAAAGTGCCATCTCTGCCTGTAGTGCAGCAAACTCATCTTCCTCAGCTCTATTCTTGTAAGGTGCTGGATTGGTTGTTTGCCTTTTGGCTGGGATATTTACTGGAGCTGCAGGGGCAGTTGTGGCAGGCTGGAGAAGCTGTTCCTCCAGCTCAGCTTCTTCCAGTTCTTCAAGCTCTGCTTCCAACTCATCCTGCGACGGTGAAATTGGAAATTTCAACTCTAAGATCAAAGAAGGAAAACTAATGGAATGTAATGACCACTCAGAGAAAAATACTTCATCAAAATCTGCTGTGGCACCAAGTGGGGCAGACAATGCCTCTTGAATTTGTTTCATGCTCTCACTTTGCTCATTGATCTCTTCCATTGTTTTGTCAACATCATCAATATTTCTGTCAGGAATTACGAAAATATTAAATGGGCAGAATGCAGTGATTTTTTTCCCGATGACAAACAGATTTCATTACTCAAAATAAGAAGAATACACTAAGGAGGTCTCCTCCTTCCTCTTACAATAGTTTTTTGCTTCATAACCAAGCTAGCAATACTACTAGGTAAAAAGAAAGAATCTGATTCATTCCTACTCTGATTATTGCTATATCTAGCTATAGCATCAACAGCGGAATTAAAAATTTTATTTACCCAAAATAGACCTAACACAGCAGCTATTGAGTTATACTTCATCATAAATAACTGAAAAGAATTTTAACGCGAAACAGAATAAAGCATGCCCTATTTCAACTGGATCAAAAAAGATGATTGGCAATAATTGCAGCAGGGGAAAATAAGCAAATTTGATTTCACAGAATACGATTGAGATGGTATTTACGTTGCCTTGTGCATGGCCTTCATAGCCGATGCTCCAGTTCTCAATGCATCAACAGTTTCTGTTGTAGCTTTTGCACCTTCTAACATTATCATCTGAAGTCCCCACCAAAGAGATTAAATCAAATAAGGGTTTTCAATAGTCATATCTCAAGCTGTATATAAAAACATCTCAGGGGAACCTGATCATGAATGCGCAATTGAAAATTCCCTAATTGTTCAATTTGTTGTTCATAAAGCCTCTTTTTCTTCAAACACTGTATCGCAGCTGTAGCAACAAGGATATACAATTTACTAGTGAGATAAATCAAACCGATCGGTAAAGTTATAAGCCATATAATTTCTTGATCTTAAGGTCGAGTACCAAAATTACTCCCCCAACTAACTAGACCCAATATAGCAATCACATAAATTTAAAAACCATACAATGAACCTGATTGTTAAAATAATGATGGTAAAACTCATGTGTACTGTCATATATAACCAGAAATAAAAAAAAGGAATAGAATACTTGAGAATATTGCAATATCTGAGAAGAATGGAATTCCTAGAGGTAGAACTCTGACATGTTTTCTTATTAGAAAAAAAGACAGCATTCTTCCATGCATGATAGATGAAAAAAATTCATTGGTCAAAAGTGCAAGAACACCTCCATGTGAAAGATGTGTTTCTATAAGTCTACTCAAGTGCCTTGACCATTTATAATTACATTTTAATTGCTAAGGGGTTTAAAACAACAGCCATAGGAAAACATAGCATGGACACAGTTTAAACTTATGACAACAAAGGTGAATGACAACTCTTGTGCAGTGGTTCTAAAAATAGCCAACCAACATTCCTATCATTTTTTTTGGTTTTACCACAAAAATTGCAGTCTCACCCTTTTTATTCTTCGCTCTGGTAAATTCCTTTGCCTTTTCGATCTCAGCAGCTGCCTTCTTCAGGAGAAGTTTCTCCTTTTTCTCCAGCATTTCGAGCGTCTGGGCATGGGAAAAAAGATAACAACTATTGTTAAAAACAAATCCCCACGCTTCAATTCTCAGTATATAGATCGATATTCTGAAATTAAATTAGGCTTCCAAAAATATACAGCTGGTAGAAGTCAAAAGAGGTAGATGTCTCAATTCATTCACTTGAAGAACCAGAAGATGAACAACAACAACAACAACAACAAAACTCACTAGAAAATCAGAAACAATCATGCTGCCCAATTGTTTAAGCGAGTTATTCATTATTCATCGTTCAAATTTTCGCTCACACAAACAAACGGAAATGGAAGAAAATGAGATTAACAACCCCTTCCGAACCACACCTCGTTTAATTTATCTAAAGTCGATATAGTATTAGAATCCTGCTTAGATTTCGCGAACATTCGCTGAAACATGATCCCCGCTTTTGTTTCTTCTCTTCCCCTTCGCACAACTAAAACCACTTTCCGCGCAAGAAGTTATCCAAAGTCTGCAACAAAATTAAATCACTCTGATCATTGAAATTAACTGATGTTGTAGAAAGCAAGTCTGAAAACAGTTAATTATACTTCAAAATTTACGCGCAATAGTGAAATAATACCTAGGGTTTCAAGAATGAATAACGAATTGAAGGAACAAGGTAAAGTTCAGTTTGGAATTGGAAGAGAGTTTAAGTGGACCAGTTGATAAATACTAAAGAGCAGTTGATCTTTCGGATTTTGTATTATAAGTTGTTAATTAATCTTCTATTTGGCGCGCACGGCACTTGGTCTCCAAAGCCTAGACGCTGATTTTATCACTATTATTTTTAAACGAGACTTACGGTAAGAAATATTTTTAGATATAAATTACTCCTATCATTATATAAAATTTTAAATTAATAAATATTTTGATATTCTCTCTATCAAAATTATATTTATCATGTCAATTATTGATAATATATTAATTATAAAAAATTAAGAGACAAACTAGTGTAAATAGATCGAATTTTGTTAAAAATTTGAATAAGTGAACAATGTGATATTAAAATTAATATTCAAATATTTTTTTATCTTTTTTAAATCTATAGTATATATAAATGAGATTAAGAAGCGAAAATATTTTTTTGACACATGCCCTCACTGTTACATATAATTCTGAATTGATACGTCTCCTGATATTTTCTCTACCAAAATCATATTTAGTATTTCAATTATTAAAAAAATATATGAGTTGTAAAAAATTCAGAGATAAATTAGTTTAAATAAATCGAATTACATCAAAAAATGTATAAGTGAATAATTTAATATTGATATTAATAGTTCAAATCTTTTTAACCTTTTTGAGAGAATAAAATCCATCAATAAAATAGCAATAAGAAAACTAATTAACAAAAATCAATATAAGCACCAACTCAAAATACTATGAAAAATCACATCAAACCAATATACGACAAGGAAACGAAGCAGAGATCAACTTCACAATACGATCAACAACCAAATTGCAGTATCTAGAAACATGTCAAACATAGATATTAATTAAAGAAGTTATTAATTCTCTATAACAACACAGAACCTTTAACAAAAAACATCATCAATCTTTGATATATTGAATTCTTAGTATTTGATATAACAAGTCAGGAAGTGATCAAACATATTTATGTGTAGTCCTATTTATATTTTTGTACATATTATTTATTGTTGGTTTCTTCAACACACGCAACACATGTATAGTTGACTATTCGGTATAAAAGCATCAAAGACTACACATTTTATGCGGTTTGTGAGTTGTTCTTTTGTACATTATTTTTTTATCGGTTCTTTTGTAAATTATTATATAAATTTTTATGTGTACGTATATATACGTGTACATTAAAACAACTCGAGCACCATATATGAGTTGTACTATAAATTGTTTGGTTAAAAACTTAATTCGTAGATAAAGAAAAATGACGTCGTTTTACTAAAAAAACAACTCGCAATAGACATAATTACATTTAAGGTTAAAATTGTAAGTTTTAAATATACTAAGATTTAAACGGTAACGTTTTAAAGTTTAAGATTTAAAATATCTATTAGTGATAGTTTGAAGAGGTAAAATGTAATTTTCTAAAAATTAAAGTGATTTTTCATTGTTTAGCTAATTAATGACACAAGGAACATGAAAAATATGAGACTAAGTAGAAAAAATATATCAATATATCGTAATTATTTATCAAAGTCGGCCCCATTATTCATCGAGATCTTTGTTAGTGAAAACGCATTTAATACGTGTTTAATACGCGTATTTTTTGTGTTTGCTTTTTTTTTGGTGTTTGCCGTTTTTACTGAAAGATACAAAATAATACGCATTTTTTTGGAGTCAGCGGTATAATACACGTTTAATACGGAAAAGCGTATTAAATGCGTACACTAAAATGGCCAAAATCCTCAAATTTCCCCATTCTTCGCAATACGTCCTGTTCGGTGCTGCTCTTCACGAACGTCCTGCTCTGTGTTCTGCTTCTTGCTCGGCGCTGCTCTGCGTCCTGCTTCTTGCTCGGCGTTGCTCTGCTCCTACACTCCTGCATCCTGCTTCTTCCATTCAAGGGATGGAGTCGCTGGACTTCGACGAAGCTTCTCCCTCTCAGACGACCTAAGGCTCGAAGATTCTCGTTGATTTACAGGTTTAATTCTCTAGTCTTCTTCACTACAAAATTTTGACTTTTGATTTTATGTTTGATTTGATGTTTAATTCTCTGGTTTAATTCTCATTTTAGGCGTTTTAGGCGTTTTTGAAAACCCTATCCTCTGTCTCTCAAACTCAACTCTGAATTTTGAACCAAAGTATGAATTTTGATTGTTTTCTTAGAATTTGGAATTGAAACCCTCTTTCATGCCCCTCGGGTCTTCTTCTTCACTATGGCCTACAACATGCAAAGGGTTATGAAGGTTTTCATTGAAGAAACATAGTAGATTACTGGGCGAATTCGTTGAAAAAAACTATAAAAGCCGATACTCACTATAATATGGAATTGTAATTTTTAGTGTTCTGAATCACATTAGTTGATTGTAAAAGATAAGAACAATACTTTGGTGGGTTGATCGTAGAAGAACCAGTACTCTGTTTTGCTTAAAATTCCATTAGTTGGTTGAATCCCTTAGTTGAATTCCAGTATTCTATTTTAATTGAATTCCATTAGTTGTTCTGAATTCCATTAGTTCTGAATTTCATTACTAATTCAATTAGATTTTATGGATTTATATATCATGTATTGATCAGTATTATCGATTGATAAATGCATTTTGTTCTGGTTGAATCAGTGGATAGGTAAATTTTGTTCTGGTTTATTGTAAAAAAATTTGTGCTTCTCTGAATTGAATTGGATTGTAGAAAATTAAACTGATTTGGACTGAATTGGACTTGATTAATTCTGTTCTGATTGGAGTTGGACTTCTTAGAGTTTCTGTCAATTCAAATTCTGTCCTGTTTATAGATTTTATTGATTCTATTTCAGATTTTTTGAATTTTGATTATCATGGTGAGGAAAAAAAATAAGTTTTGGGATTACGCTGAGCAGTCAAATAATCGTTTTAAGTGTAAATTTTGTGAGAGAGATTTTGCTGGAGGGATTTCTAGAGTAAAGTCTCATTTATCTAGAATTAGTGGCCGTGATATTGATATATGTAGTAAAGTACCGGATGAGGTTCAAGCTGAAGCGTATTTTTTAATTAGAGATTCAAGTTCTAGTTCTAGTAAGAAAATAAAAAATGATTCAGTTAATGAAAGTAATGAAGGATCAAACTCTTATTCTTTGGGTCTATCTAATCAGACTTAAACCACAATCCCATAATTCTCTGCTAAGAAAGAGATTATCAATGTTGACAAAAAAATTGCTCAATTTTTCATCATGAACAACATAGCATTTAATGTTATTCGGTCCAAGTCATTTCTTGACATGAGTAAAGCTTTAGGTGATTTTGGTTGTGGTTATATTGTACCTAGTTATTCAACGCTTTGTACTAAGTTAGTACCTGAGGCAAGAACAGATGTTGAGACTTATGTTGCATGTGTAAAACAATCATGGACTGGTACAGGTTGTACAATTATGTCAGATTCTTGGATAGACATAAGAAGGCGGCCGTGGATTAATGTTATCGCTAGCTCACCGTTAGGTGCTATTTTTTTGAGATCGTTTGAATGTTCACAGGAGAGATTGACTGGTGAGTATCTTTATAACATTATTTCTTCCGTCATCGATGAAATTGGCCCTGATCATGTTGTGCAAATAGTTACTGATAATGCCTTAAATTATGAGTCTGCTGGTTGCATGCTGATGGGAAAATATCCTCGATTATACAGGACTAAATGTGTAGCTCATGGTATTAATTTGTTATTGAAAGATCATTATAATCAAATTGAATGGGTGAAAAGTGTGATTGATGATGCAAAAAAAAATAGTAGATTACATATATAAGCATCATATGGTATTGCAATTGATGAGAAAATATACAGATGATAGGGAGTTAAAATTTTCGTGTAAGACTAGATTTGCTTCGAACTTTTTGATGCTTCAATCGATAATTGATCGTGAAAACAATTTGAGAATTTTGGTTGCATCTTCTGAATGGAGGGGTTTGAATTTTACTAAGAGTGCACATGCTAAGTTAGTGACTTCAATCATTCAGAATGAATCTTTATGGGTAGATGCGAAAGATTATGTGAATGTTGTCGAGCCTCTGGTGAGAGTTCTTCGATTAGTAGATGGTGAGGGATCTACAGCGGGATATTTACATGATGCTATGGAGAGGGCACGAGAAGCGCTTGATCAATATTGTGTAAAAAATCCTTCTCGTTATTCTCTTATGATGAAAATATTTGAGCAGAGAAGAGAGAAGAACATTCTCCATAAGGTACATGCTACTGCTGCACTTCTTAATTCAGCTTATATGGTTAGTGAGAAGTACAAAGAAGACAACATTGACATTAGAAAATGGGTTGAATATCTTGTTCAACAGTTGAGTTCTTTAGATGAAAGAGATCAGCTGGTAACTGAACTAGTTAAATATCGTTTAAAGTTTCCGCCCTTATTCAATTGTACAACCACTGCTATGATAAACACTAGTCATCCTCGTAAGTGTTTCTTCGTTTTGAATTAGATTTTCATATGTTTTATGCTGATTTCATTCATAATGTAAATAGTTGTATTTATAGGTATTTGGTGGCAGTTTAATGGTTCAATATTCCCTGCATTGCAAAAGATTGCAATTAGAATTTTGAGTCAACCGTGTAGCTCGTCAGCTTGTGAAAGAAATTGGAGTGCATGGGAAGCAACCCAAACGGAAAGAGAAATAGATTGACACCGACAATGTTGGATGATTTGGTGTACGTGAAAATAAACTCTTTGACGATGATAATGTATAAGGATCGTGAAGTGCTGGATATGACGCCTATTGATTTTTCTAAGATCAATCCATTTGCTGAAGAAGGATTTGAAGAAGAACCAGAATGTTTTTTTTGAAAAAGAACCATTTGCTTTAGATGACATGAGCTTGTGCAACTCGTCTGAGCTACTTCGTATCGCCAGCGAATCTTGTTTTGATGAAACTTACCACCCGACGATCCCATTATTTGATAGTTTTTATTAATTCAATTAGTTTTTATGGATTGAATATTTTAGATTAATGACTATATTTTGTATGAATAGAATACTATTAATTGATCAATATATTTTGGTTTATGGAAATGTTTAAGTAATTTGTAGAATGATATTTTTTGTCATATTCATAATATATTGTTATATTAATATTTATTTATAAATTTTAAAGCCGTATTTTTCGTACCAAATTTTTGAAAAGAAAACGTATGATACTTGTTTAAAACCCGTGTCCGAATTTTTACGTATCACGTATTATTGACTGAATTTTAACTGAATTTTTGACCGTTAAATTCTTAAATTATACATGTCGAATAATATTTCATATTTTTACCGTCCCCGAATTAACTAACTATGATCGGAGATCATTTCCTTGGCGCCAGGTAAATCGAGATTCATATGAACAACCGATGGCAATTGCCAAGCAAGATAACGACATATCGTCCTAAATCAGATTGAACCAAAAATCAGATTAAGCTGGACCTCCCCC